>JAEIFV010000126.1:0-538580 GCA_018904265.1 Lordiphosa collinella
AATTTGTCGTTTTGTAAGCAGATGCGATTGTTTGCGTATTCTGCTTAATATACAAAAGAGCGATTACTAGACTTTTTACTTTAGACTTTTTACATCTTTAAAATAGTCGGTTGTCAAAATTCTTTAAAGAGAAACCTTTATCAAAAGAACCTGACCTATTTCATTGCATTTTCGAATTATTTAAAGATATTTGCTTTGTTATTAAACTATTGTCAGAGATTTTCTTACCTAAGAATGGCTGCATATACACATTTTCCTCAAAAACTAACCAATCGTAATACTATACAGCGACTATACTGAAACGTATCAAATTGGAAACAAAAAGAATCTACGATAGCCAGTTTTACTTTATTGATGGATTCATTTAAGTTTGTCAGCTAATAAAATAAGATTTGCAAACCAAAATATACTTCCTCATTATTCATGTATGCGAGTTGCATGAAGAATATTGTAGCACTGCAGAATTCACAAAAAACTAGCGTTTATTCCCATTATTTTTATATGTCGCAACGAATTGGATCGTGACATTGGCCAATTTGTCGGCAAAAAAAACACACACATCTCACAAGAACAACAGAAATTTTGTGCAAAAATTGTTCGGCTGCAAACAACAAATAAAAGACAAATAAAAGTGGAAAGGAAGCTCAAGGTTATCGGGGCAGCACCACCAGACAGACGACGGCGACGACTTGCGTCTGATGTTGACACGAGTGCCAAAAAACATAACAGATAGCGCATGTACAAAATATTTACAAATTGTTTTCATTGAGGAAACAAGTTTTAAAAAAGTAAAGCGGTATAGAAGATATGACTTTGGCGTGGTACACAGCATGAACGAAGAAATTTTATTGCGCCCCAAACAGGAAACAAAGAGATGTTGTCATGGGTATTTCTTTATCGGTAATCATTTTGGTATTTTGGTCTGTTCTACGATTTCTATTGAAATTCAACTCTGAGAAACATGTTTAAAGTTCGTTCCTCTAAGACCCATTTTAAAACTTTTGGATCTTTTGTAGCTGAAGTAAAATTTGAATGAATAAATATTTTATTTGATTTTCCCCAGTTTTGCCTTTGGCTTATGTAAATTACCACAATTAAGGTGTCCAAATGAAATAAGTACAACTCTCGCACACACTAATACCATCTTCACACATACACCACACTCACACAAGTGTACCTCCGGCTGCATGACTCTACCTAATTAGCGACAGGATTTTATGGGCACGAAACTCTGTTTTCTGACGTTTTCGTTGTTTTTCACAGGCATTTGCCCACCTAGCGTTGGCCTTTGGGCAATTGTTGTTGTTGGGTTGTTTCGTCAACAATCTGGCAACGCCTTGCCAATGTTTTGTTCAGCTTGTTGCAACTTATGTGCAATCGCCGCCGGGCAAAGCGGGCTGCAGAGTGAAGGTATGAGATGTGAATTTGGGAAGGGGCTTAAGGCTTTAAACCGGGGAAAAGTAGCAAGGACGCGCTTTGGCCTGAATGAAACGCGAGACGCACGACACCGACACTTTTTGTGGGCAACAAGAACAACTACACTACACTTGGGCGTTGGGGCGTAGCTCCCCCTTGAGCCGCGATACGAGCCACAAGCTTTTTTTCCTTCTTGTTTTATTATTTTCTTTGTTTTTTTTTTATTTATTTATTCGGCCGGACCAACTTTTGGACGTTTTATGTTTCGTCATGTGATTTGCTTTTATTCGCTCGCTTTTGTTGTGCGTTTTGTTTGGTTTTTGCTGTGTTTTTATGTGCTTTTTCTTTGAAGTTTTTCTTGATGATCATTTGCGCCACTTTTGGGGCTTAAAGCGGTTCCTTTGGTAAGTAATGTGCTGGCTTAACTTATGTGGGTGCCAAGCAATTTGGCCCAAAATGCTAGTTTGATTAAAATGTGTGTGCTTACTTCAGAATGGCAGAAACTTATGTAGGTAACAGCTGCAAAGTTTGTATTATAAGATAGACCTCAATGGGAGTAAAACTTTCAAAGGTTGCTTTTTGCTGGGAGAGCTGTTACATTGAAAATCAGCATCTTAAGCTCTCCTAACCCTAGGTTTTGTCTGAACTTCTGGTTTTCCAACCGCAGTCTTGGTTCTGAAGTAGCTAACTCTGAAATTTTAAAGTAGGTCTGGTTCGAGTTTCTGGATTCTAAGGCTTTGTTTCGAAAGCTTGGTTCATGGTTGGAAAAAGAAAAGACTTTTTTTTTTTAAAAAGGATGTGCGTCGGGCGCCCAATCAAATAAAAACGTTAATAATAGCCCGAATATACCATCCGTGTACACCAATCTTTCAAATGCTCACCACCAAGGTATCTAAGAGTGCCTTGAAAATAAAATGATTGTTTAATGTACCGATTCCGATATTACAATAGTTTTATAAATTTCTGAAAAAAACTGTCACTTGTAATATGTTTGGCAAGGAAAAAGGAGGTTTAGGTTTTAAGGTTTTGCAATTCGGTTTTGACGAGATATTTGTGTCAGATTTCTGTGATAATTCAGTTTAGTGAACGGTATGACTTTATTCGCTCAGACCGCCTAGTTCATGTTAAGCGTGTGGCAATTTTTACAAAAAGATAACATTCCAAAATAGCGCTTAAGCAAGCAACTTATAGTGCTCCTAAATACCTTTTCAGTTGTTAGCGGTACAACTATTCCAAAGTTTATTGATTGCAGGTAAGGGCCGATTCGATATATTAACTATACCGAAGCAGTGAAAGCATACTCCCCATTTCCTTTGAATATGTAGATATTATTTTTGTTGGCGACTTTAACAGTGACGTTTTAACTGGAAATCATCTAACAGACGACATGGACGCTCTTGACTTAACGCTCTTAAACAAAGCACAATCAACCCACTTTACCAGCACACGAGGCACCCTACTTGATGTATTCTTTGTAAATAATCCTAATAAAGTTCTCTTACATGACCTTACCCTCTTATCATATAACAAAGACACCTTCAATTGCTTAACTTGGCTTCCTCCACAAAAGAAAAGAATTCAATTTTTTCCCCCCCCCCCCCCCCCCCCCCCCCCCCACTTTTTCCTTATGCCATTCGCTTTAGAAAAAATATCTTTTCGTTCTGAATTTTTCAAGAATTTGGCTCTTGAAATCGAGCTAAGTCCGTTCTCAGTTAGGTTTTTCGTTTTATCTCGCTCTCTCAGTTGCGTTTTTATTATGAGAGTGGGGTGTGTGGGGAATTCAATTATATTTGCACTCATGTTGCTTTGAATTCCCAAGCAGCTTTGGCATAGCTGGCATGGAGAAACGGATGGGACTGGCAGATGACAGGCAAAGACTGCTGCTTTGTGATATGGTGAGTTCCTCGAACCGGCTAAAAACTTTTGTTACATAAATTGACAATAAAGATTCAAAACAAAAAAAAAAAAAAAACTGATTTAAAAGTGTTGTTTGATTGGAACATGGGCGCCTTCCTTTGAATGTGTGGACTCTTGAGCTCTGCGACAAGAACGAACCTTCTTAGTTTTTGTTCTTAGCTTGCACTATGCTCTTAATTCAAGAACGAGCAAACTAGATTTGAGTACGTTTAGCACTTGATTCAGAATTTTTCAGCTTGATTTGAGACTGTTTCGTACTTCAAGTTCAAGTGTTGAAGCTCTTGGATCAAAAAAACGGTATCAAAAATTTATAAACTCTCCCCCCTTTTTCCCCCCCTCTCCCCCCAAATATAGTATCAAAAACAATCAAAAACAGTGACGAGCGACTGGGCTGCTGTCTGCGCTTGCAAAAGCAAAGCGCTTGTTGCTGCTCCGACTAGCGTCGGTGACCGTAAGCAGAAGCTGCGACTTGCTCTGCTGATCACAAGCAGCGAAAAGCAAAGAACACGTTAACCGACAACTACAGGCGGCTTTTGCTTTTGTCAGAAATCAGTTTGTGTGCTTGTTCGACAGCGATTTTAGATTTTTCAGAAGCAAAGGCTTTTCTCGTAGTCGTAGTCTACCGAACTTGAATAGGCAGGAAAAGCAAAAATATGCATTTATTTTTATAAGTTTTTTTTTTTAACTGCTGCAATTTCCATTCCGAAAAAGTTCGGTTCTGGCTAACGTTTTGAATATCATTGGTTTTGTAAATCTGGTTTAAGGTACAACTGAAAAGCTATATGTTTCGACTTATCTATGTGGGAACTAAAAGGAGATTATTTACAGAAAGAAACATACTGGCATGTTCTGGTTTTTCACTTTAGTGAACTCGGATTTGGTACATGTTCCATTTACTGGTAATTTTAAGCATGAGCAATGGTAATGCATAAAATCCACATGGATTTAGCAAAAACAGGAACATGAGAAAACTGCCCTAAATGTAGAAAACAGAATGTTAACCTTGCGTGTAGAAAAACTACATGCTACAAGTAGGAATAAAAAAAGTAAACGAGGCATGTAGAAAAGTTAATTGCTGCGTGAAAAAAGTCAAAGGATACATGAAATCAGCTTATTTCCAAATAAATTCGACATTTTCATACAGCAATCTGAATACCACCAGAAAGCTAAAGGCTCTATACATTCTTAACGAAAATTGTATCTCTAAATCAGTAAAAAAGTTATATTTTTCATTTAGAAAACTGTTCTTCACACGCTGACATGTAGGTTTTCTAAATAAAAGTTATGCATTTCAAATATTTCAAATCATATTCGCTTATTGTTGCATGTAGCTTCCCTTTATAATAGTTATTTGCGGTAATTCCGCACGAATGCTTGATGGTCGTCTGTCCCTAGATGCTGGTATTTGTGTTCCCGAGTCAAGGTACGTGAGTTGGAATCCCAGACAAGATAAGTGAAAATATATACATTTAAGTTGTTCGTTTTTCAGAAGGAAGACCTTGAGTCAGCTTAACTCGTCACTAATTAAACATTAGAAAGGATGCTTAACAAATTACAAAAATAAATAAAATATTATTATTTATATTCACGAGCATTTTACAATAAGAGCGACATTATAACAAGCGCTTCACTTTTGAGATGCATCATAAACACACCAACAAACATCAGGCTTAACTTTAAAACGGACACAGAGAACTGTGCACAAATAATAGACATTTACTTGACCAACACAAGCACAACAATAAGTTAGTTTCACAGCAGTTGCACTTGTCCGGTATCAATGTATGTAAAGGTTTTTAATTTTGTTAAAATAATTTAATCGAAAAGCTTGTAAAGTATTTGTTTAATTGTTGTTTGTTAGCCCCCTGAAGGCGGACGCCGATGTGGGCTCGAAATAACTGGTAAAACATAAACAAAAAGACCCTGTTATTTTCGGAAGAGACGGATGACCTCGAGTAAGACAAACCAAGCTTTTGGATTACTGAAGATTAGATCGCTTAAACCAACTCATTATATTCACGTTCTTAATATGTATATTTTATTTAAATGTTTTTCAAATTTTTGTTTAGCTAAATTAATTAATTACACAAGGCAACAAAATTCGATTCTTTTTTCCAGTATCTTGAAGGGTTGGTAGTGATTCTGGATGACTTTCGTGTGCTAAGCAAGACTGCTTTTTCAGAAATTGTCCACCACGTCGAGATTTTTAGTAATTTGATCTTAAAGATGCTAAAAGGGTTGCCTTTTTGACCCTTTTCAGGAGCGTATTTTTGGGGAATCTATTTTATTGTTTGGGCTCTCTTTGATACCATCGGAAAGTACCACTCCTTAGCTTTAAAATAAACCATCCCAAACAATTATTTTTCAATGGAGATATACCTCGGTTAGCACTTGTGCTAGAATCCAAAAATATCCTATTTATTGCTGGTGCCCCAAAGTAGTATGATAGAATATAAAAAATCTGTATGAAATGGTCACTACATTCTTTTTACATGCGCTTAGAAGGCAAAAAGTCGCGTTTACATGAAACCGTGCCTTCTTTAGGGTTGTGCTCTTGGCATGCGTAAACAATAAGAATTCTTGTTCTTTCTTCAACAAAACCACATGATAAAATACGTTCTACAAGATGCATTCTTTTGGGGTTTCAAGCCTTAATAAAAGTGAATGGAACTTTTTAGTTTTTGGAACTACTTCTTCGGTGAAAAAGATTATGAAAGATGTGCCTTTTTTATGGTGTTAGTATTAACTGCCATTTTATTCATAGAATTATTTGCTATCGTGGCTTTAGCTACAAACACGACTTGATTTTGAGTCTCTGGACTTGGACTTGTAAATATTTATTTAGAATATTTTATTCCGTTAAGTTTAATTGACAGATTGACTTAGTATTCTTTAATACTGTGAAGTTAAGCAGGCACTATATCTGATCCTAAAACAAGAACACGTAGTGTTAAGTCGTGCGTGCAGGTGTCTCGAAAAAACACGACACGCTCCCAACACTATCTCTAACACAGGGGCAGGTATACCTGTAACCGGTAGATCACCTACTTAAGTGTGTTTCAATTGAAACCGTCTCTATCAAACAAAGCGAACCATTCAACTGGAAACCCATTGCCATCTTATAATGGTAATTTAATTCAAAATAAGATTCGGCAAAACGTTATTCGTACATTGTAACCGCAACAGACGGCCAATCAGTATCATTTATAATCTCGCCAAAGGCCCCCTCCCCTCATCCATCCATCCTCTGCGCCATATAAGAGACAAGTGTCTGTTGAGTAGTTGTATAGGGAGAATCCCCGTGGCAATTTGCTTTTAGCGGTCTCTCTATGACTATTTTTAGTTGCATTTTTGTATTTCTTTTTGCTCAATATTAGTGTCAAGGTGCAGCCAATGCAAGCCAAGAACCAGGCAAAAAATACAAAAAAAAAAATAACACTGAAAGCGAGGAACATGGCAAAAGGTGGCTATCAAATATAACAACAGAATCGAGGAAGGTGGATAAAGGTGGACGGGGAGGGCAGAGACTTGTCACATCGAACAACAGCTAAGAAATTGAATTTATGTCTTAAGGTTTGGGGGAGGTCGCTGACAATGACAAGAAGGTAGTCCATGCCCAAGCGCGTGTTTTAGCCAAAAGTAAATCGCGTTACCGCAGCAAGGATACGCAGGCAGGTGGAGGCAGCGACCCACATTTACTTAAATTACCAACTACACGCAAAGTCAAAGTCAGAGAGAAAGCTTTTTTTTGTAGGCGCCAGTCCGTCAGTCAGCCAGTCAATCATCAGAGTATTATGAGTCACCCTGTGACCCATTGCGTGCTCTGGGGTGGAGTCTTTAGAAGTAGCCCTAGCCCGAGACATGCTGCATACTTTGCGGCTTATTGGCCGCTAGACAACATTTTCCGGATGCCTGGGTTAAGTAATATCAACTGGGTAAACAGCCAAATAAAATACGGAACATTACATGAAATTCAATTAAATTGTCTTTTGCATTTTCACTCGGTTTTTGCTTTGCTCAGCTATTTCGCATTTATTTTTACCAAACAACATTTCGTGTACATTTTTGAAGAGCGTGCGAAAATGTGTGAGCGTTTTTACACGATTTTGTTTGGTTGCCAGGCCACAGGCCACTTTCAGGTGCACCGAAAGTGATAACATCAATTTGGGAAAACATTGTGAAAAACAAGTTAACAAACTGCAGCTCATAAATTTTTAAATATTTATATTTAATGCATTTGAACTTGAAAATTTTGATGCAAATTCAATTTAAATTGCTTTTTTTTGGTATAACGAGCTACTTAGCCAGGCAATAATCAAGTGCATAAATAAATAAAAATAGTTCATTGAGGCACACATTCAAAACAGAACACAAAAATACGTTTCTGTCGAGCTCTGCGCTATTTGGTGTAAGCATGTGCGAAATATAGGAAGTAGCCAAAAAATGATTTATTAATGAATGAGAAAAACTAAAAGGAAAATACAAAGCGCGAAAATATTTTATTACCAAGCGCCAAGTCAATTACGCTTTATTCCCCAGTTTGAAAAAATTAAAGAAGATTCATTAGACAAGTCACTTTTGACTATCGCATAAACTAAAACTGCATTATTTTGGTCATTATTCTGTGGCTTTTAGTTCTTAGCTTTATGCATTCTATTTTTGTTCTAGCTATATTCGTCTGTCAGTTAATCTTAGAATTATATTTTATTTTTTAAGCGAATTTTAAGCTCTTCGTTCCGCAGAGTTCGTAAAATAACACAACATTTTCACCTCAGCTCTGCACACATCAACGACTGAAAAAATAGCAAAATATGTCTTGTACTTGAACACAACTGTTTATAATAAAAAATAATACTACACTTTTAGCCGAGAGCAAAAATAATAAATATGTATTTTCTTTTAATTGTTGTTTTGTAGCGTAAGCTAAAAGAGTTATGAAATTTGCGTCCTATATACAAACATGCGATAATTTTGCTAAACTGAGTTGCACATTGTGGATGCTCTTTACATAACACGTGAAGTAAAGAGTCCTAAAAATAGTTGCAAATAGATCCAGAATAACACGTTTAAGGGCCGATTTCACTTCTCCAACATAGCACTATCTGTCACATAAACTAACATATAACAGTGTAAATTGTGAGTTTATCTGACACTTTGCAGTTATCTAGAAGATGTGAAATCGGCCCTACGTGTTTTATTTACAAAGTTTTGTCAAAATCGGATGACTATAGCATTTAGCTGCCATAGGAACGATCGGTCGAGAAAAACTTTTTTGTTTTCAATCAAAACTTGCTTATTATTGGCATATACTTATTTTATATACTTTATCACAATAATACAAAGTTTTGTCGAAATCGGATGACTTTAGCACATAGCTGCATGATCAGTCGAAAAAGAAGTTCTAGTGAGAAAAGCTTTTTTATTTTAAATTGGATCGCAACCAAATTTCCGAATTAATAGTTGGCTATGCTTTTCCATGATTCCACTAAGCTTTATGGAAATCGGGCATTTATATAGTATAGCTCCCATAGAAAAGTTAGGTCCGAAAAGTATTCTTAGTTAGACAAACTTAATTGTTTCCAATGGAGGCTGCAAGGGTATACAAACTTCGGCCAAAGTTAAGTTTCCCTATTTTTTAATTGTTGAATACATGAGATTAAATTGATTATAAAATAAAATTTTTTTTATTATTTTGTGTAAAGCATGGGCTCAACCAAGGTTCTAACCAAAACCTTCGTCCAAAAACCCAAACTTTCGAACTCTAACCATTTTTGAATTTTCAAAACCGCAAACCGGAATTCCGCAAAAGATATCATCTTAGACGTTAGGCAGCAAGCATGTGCGATGGTGCAGTGCGTTAAGAGGCTTTCCATTTGTGTTCAATGCAAAAGGTTCGAGTTCATTTTCCAAGCAAGGCGGGCAATAAAAGTTTAAAACGCCAGCATGAAGGATCCGCTTTATAACCCAACATGCTGGTTGATGTTCTAAAATCAATATATTTTGTGCTTTTTAGGAAATTGTTTTTTTTTTCTAAGCTAAGGAAAAAACTTCTAAAGTTGAGTACTGAGAACGTTCGAATTTATCTTCAAGGAATTTACTACATATTGCTTTTCCTTAAAGAGGCCCAAAAGAATACACTTCGACCGGATGCACACCACCGACAACAGCTGGGCCAGCTCTGGTGACAATTGTCAAAATATTTTTTGTGTATTGATTTGTTTCTAAGTTTCAAACAACAAAATTAGGCAAGGAAAAATTTCTTTAAGTAATTTTTTATATGGAATTTGACAGCTAAAGGAAATTTTGAACGTTCTCAGTACTGTTCTCAGTAATTTTTATCATATTTCAGAAAAACTATCTATAAAATTAAGAACAAAATATTCTTTGGGCAGTTATAGCCGAATTTATTAATTTTATGGTTACAAAAACACAGAGAAAACAAAATAAGCTACACTCCAAGCGTAGAAATGACAATCCTAAGCGAATCATAGTTTGCCCCGTTAAACTTCACACGAAAAACGTAGAATTCAGAAAGTGGCACATGGCATGTAGATAATCTACACGCTACATGTGGAATAAGTTTTTAGAAAGAAGACCTTGTTTTTTGTGCCCCTTTCTCCTATTCCTCCCGATACTATCCTACTCCCTACACTTCCTTTAAACCGGCTGGTCCCCTAAACGTGGCGTGTAGATAAGCAACATGCCGCATGTAGAGAAGAGAAATATGAACGCGGCATGTAGGAAAGCTACTTAAGCGTAGTGAGTGGAAAACCACTCTCAAACGTGTAGGATAACAAAATTTTTATGAAGTTTTTTTTATTTTGTTTTTCTCCGTATTTTTAAGCTTGATTTTTGAGTAAAACAAATGTGGACTTTAGTGGGTAGTTCCTTTTTTAACATCCTCACAGTAAGTGGAAATTTTGAAACAGAAAGTTTTGCGATTTATTGAGACTCAGTAAAAATTGTGCTACGTGTAATGGAAGCGAAGTTTTCGTCGCACATTGTGTGGAGCACTCTGTTGATTTCTTTTCCACAAATCTTCATTATAAGCAGCTTCATAACCATCAAAAATCAGCCGAGCTTGCTATGAGCTTTAAAAGTACCAACCTACACCATAAATTTCTATTTTTTTGTGATTTTTATAACTTAAGAGAAACCTACTTGCTGAATCCAAGTTCTAAACCACGAAAGTATACATATTTCCAACTTAAGCACCAAGTTTTAAGACTTAGTAATATGTAAGACATGGCGCTGAACTGATTTTGCACCGGCTTAAAACTGGCTTGGAACTCGCTGAGAAATTATGAATGTATCCTTTACCGTATTATTAAAGTAAAGCTGTTTTAAGGCGTGGAGCTTAAAGAATATCTGATATAAGACTTTGAACCGGTTCCAACTAGAGTAAGGCGTGTGTTTTGCTTTTCTTTGTGTCACAAGCTCGCACGACTCAACACGACGTATTCGGGTTGCAAGATCAGATTTCGGGCGTGAATGTGCGTGACAGATTTTGGCGACAAAAGAAGAAGCAACTTAACTCCATAAAAAGGCTCAGAGAGTTTTGGTTCCCAATAAACACCGTGATCCATAATCACATATTAACGTAAAGAAATCTAAAAAACGTTCCGAGCTTAAGTCAAGAACTCTGAAGTCACTGGAAAAACGTAGTGTACCTCCTGATCTTCATTATGTGGGTTTTTTTTATAGTCCAAAGTATCAAATTAAATCCTTGTCAACATATTAAGACATGACAGCAGATTATTCTATAGAGAAAACGAAATTTAATTAGACTAAAACATGAACTTTACCCAAAAATTGACGGAATTCGATGAATATAGGAAGGAAAATCTGGCTAACAACCTAGGTAAAGACAAAGCGTTGACATTGAAATTGTAAACTATTTTAAAAGTTGAAAGAGCATGAGAACGACGTGTCACTTTTTTGGAAAAGAAAAATAATCCATTAAAATAGCTATAAATAAATTTATTAACATGATTTTATTTTAAATTAAATAAAGTCGTAAGTGTTGTGTCGTGTTTTGAAAACTTTTAACCGTGTGTGTGGTGTGCGTGTTTAAAATATGCCATTCGTGCTAGAGTCGTGTCGTGTTAAACATATTCGATACTCGCCCATCCCTAGTACCAACTGGTTCGGAAGAAGTTTTTAGCTTAATCAATTTTTGAGCCGGTTAAAAATACTGAGAAATGCCAGCTCTGACTAATTAGCTCTACATTTTATTGATATATTTGACAGATCTGGCTCAGAACCACTAAAACGAAAAACGAGTTTTAAACCAATTTTGAAGTGGTTCTCACACTTGAAAAATATACTCATGATATTCTTTGACCATTTCGTAAAAATCGAATTAGGAACAAACAAATATAAACTTTGGTACAAAAAGCGTTGTTCTAAGTTCCATTTCCAACCAAAAAAAATTTATTTTAAGCCTATAATTCACTTCAAATTAGAAAACTTTTCGGAAGCTAAATTGAGAGCAAAACTGATAAATTATTCAATATATATATATTTTAAAGTTATTTTTATTTGTAAAAAATATTTTACATATTTACTTCATTTTGTTATTTACAACTTTATTCAAGCGGTTCCGAAATATGCCAAAAGTATTTTAGTAAAATAAAGTCTTCATATTTGATATATCCGTGCATGTGCCACAATTTAAAGTTGTCTAATGTCGAGTTGTAGTTGTTGTTGTTACCTCACACACTCTCACATACTCCACCAAAAAAAGTCGTAAAGTTCCCCCCTCAAGAAGCGCTTTTACATAACTCACTCACTGCACTCGAAAGGCAACAGCAGCAGCGGCAGCAGCAGCAACTGCATGAAGTTTCCCATCAACAAAAATAATAGAAAGCACGTTAAAAATTCAAAACACAAATTTCCATTTCATTTTTCACGTTGTGGCCTCTTGCTGAATCATTGACTCCGCACACTTTCTTATTACTCGCTTTTTTGGGGCACTTTTTGTATTATATTTTCATAATTTACTTTCTTACTTTTTTTTGGCATTTACTACTTCACGTAGAAGCGAAGGCGATACTATACTATACTATAATATATTTGTGTGTTCTCTTTCTTTTTTTTTTTGAATAAATTTTCCTCGACGTTTTCCGTTTACGCTTTGCGCTGTGCTGTTGAATTGCAAACCCGACCCGAACTGAACACTGAAATGACCAAGTTTTCCTTTTCATGCAGTTTGGCACGCATTTTCCATTCGGACCGAAACGAAAAACTGTAGTGCGCCGATTGCTTTTCCTAATGTTGCAGTAGCTTTTCATTTTCGGACACCCGACCAAAGCTGCCAGCAGGTCCTCTCGCTCCATAAAAAGCTTAGGCAAAGCTTTAACAGCTGTAGCAGCCAAAGAGAGATGAGAGACCCAAACAGCTGATTAAGGGGTTCCCCTCACCCCATGACAAGCAGTCATGACAAATTAAAAGACACATGACGTAATTTTTTTCAGGTGCATCTTTCTACTATATACAGTGGGACAGCCACTGCAAAAGTGGAAATGCGTACGAGGGCTCATTAATAAGTATCCGTGTTAGTCGTAAAGACGCAGTTTTGTCAAAATTTTGTATTGGCACTTATAAATTCACCAAAATAGTCTAGTCTCAAATATAGCCTCATCGTTTGATCATAACAATAAATGTTAGTTAAAAATAATAATTAGTCTCCAAATAAGTTAGGACCAACATTATTTTACACCAATATTCTTTTTTAAATTACTTCCTTTTTAAAAATCGAAATAAAACAAACTGACATACTTAGCCATTTATGAAATATATTTTAAAATTCAAAGTCATTACTAAATTCTGCATTATCTTGCAAACAGCCAAGTGATAAGGATTCTGTTCTACAACTTAAATAGGATTTAACCTGCAAAACTAGGTCTGTTCAATTTCATGTACCCCTCCTATAAACTTATAGCCCCTAAATTCGGTGATGCTAAGCGATAAGGATTGTCCCGCTGATATTTAAAAGCAAAGACTCTAGAAGTCATAAAACAACAAGATGAGTAACGTCAGTGCAACAGAATGACAGGGAAAATTGAGGGGAAATTTCAATGCAGACCTTGGATTTTATGTGGCTTCCTCACTGAAGCACATTTTCAAAAAAATTATCGTCCTCACTGAAAATGCAGAATACAGCATTCTCATTGTGTTTCTTCAGAATTTGCATTTTGAGAATTTATGTGCTTTGTTCACAATTAACCAAGGCTATTCGCACCAATTGTAATTACATTGGGAGGCTTAACTTTGTGCAATTCATTGAATTATTATTGATTAGTTTATGAAAGTATAGATTCATTGCAGGTTTCAACCTTTGGCGCGCTCTAATGTAGTGTTGGAAAATTCGCCAATTGGCGAAAATGTACATTTTGCCAAACGGTAAAAATGCAAAATGCAGTTGTAGTGAGGACAGGGCATTACACATATGCACTGTGTGTTTGCAAAGTTTGTTCGACACACACACAACACACATGTGCAAATTGGAAGGTCCACTTACCATTCACTTAAAACTTGTTTAAGTTTCGTGTTGACTTCTATACAGGACTGTTCCGAATTCCGATCGTTTCCAAAAAGTAAAAACGAAACGAAAACGAGCGCTTTACTATTTGCTGCTCCCAATTCCGAACGATTTGGTTACGTTTCGACTTTTCGAACTCGGTTTCGAAAACAGCTGGCTGGCCGGCCCGCGTACGTGTTTGTTTATCGTCAGCAGACAGAGTTGTCATCATCTCCCTAATTTAAATTTATAAAGCTCTTATTTACTCTTTAAATCCATTCATTTTTACTTAAACCAGTATTTAAATATTTCATTTGAATATGTGATATCAAATATGGTTAAGCATAGCTAAGTGAAATAGAAAAAGTGCAGTCCTATTAAATAAATTCATATGCAGCAACCCTAGCAGCCGCCGATTGAAGGTCGCAAACGACTAAAAAGTAAAGTGGAATTCAGAACAGCTCGGTTTGGTCACGGCCGCTCGGTTTTGTTTTTCATGCAATATTTTATAGAAGTTTATAAAGAAATTCTGTAAAATTATACTTAAATTTAAAACAGTTTAAGTAATGATGTTAAACGATCTTAAAAATGTTCAACTAATTTCGAATTTTTAGTTTATAATATTGGTGAAGTAGTTTAATGCTTAAATTTACAATTACTTTTAATTCCGCTGACTCTGCAGCGCACGTTTTGAAAACGACAATTCTTGTCGATTTGCGGAATTCGAAACAGCAATCAACTCGATTTGCGGCAATTCCACTCGTTTTCGGAATTCGGAACAGTCCCGATAGTCTTTAATATAAGCAAGTTATAAAATAGAGGGATATTCTTATCATGGACTACACCCAACTCGCGGCGACCGCGTAATAGTGTAGACTAAAACCGCAGCATTCATTTCAATAACCAAGTGAGGACATGAACCATTAAAGTAACTTTTTCCGAAACGTTCACGAGAAAGTATCAAAAGAGGTTTTTGATTCGATCAAATCCTTTATACCGTGCAAAAGTTATGATTTTATAACGTCGTATGTGTTTAACGGATTATCTGGAGAACTAAAGACTGTGGGGGAATACGCTTTAGGGGTTTTTCATCTATGTATAGAACTTCAATATTTTAATTATTTATTAAGCTATAGTCATCCGATTTTGACAAAACTCTGTAAAATTGTGTAAAAGTATATAAAATAAGTATATGCCAATCGCGAATTATTCAGATGAAGATGATTAAAGATATCCTTCCATGGCAGAACCTTAACTGTAGTGTTATTTATTTAAGGGTAGTTTCTACCCCAGGCAAAATTTTTATTCCCTTGCTGATGGAATTATAAAATTGTGCGGATGTTTGTAAAGCATTGAAGGAAGCATCTCCGACCACATAAAGTATATATATGTATATTCTTGATCAGCATGACGAGCTGAGTTGATTTAGCCCTGTCCGTCTGTTCGTCCGTCTGTCCGTCTGTTTCTAAGTTACTTCTTTCGTCAGTTGTAAAGCTATCCTCACCAAACTTTGCACGAAGACTTTTGGTACAAATACGCTGTACATTTGTCGGAACTGGCCGGATCGGATGACTATAGCAAATAGCTGTCATAGGAACGATCGGTTGAAAAACTAGTCTTAGGGAGAAAAACCTTTTTGTTTTCAATGAAAACTCCTCCAAACTTCGTATTTCTTTGTTTACTTTGCATTTCCATGATTCCACCAAATTTGATCGAAATCGGACATCTATATAGTATAGCTGTCATAGAAAAGTAGAGTCAGAAAAGTATTCTTAGTTAGAAAAACTTTTTGTTTTCAATGGAAATTTCCTAAAATTTGCATGTATTTGTTTTATATGATCCCACACGATTCTACAAAGTTTTGTCAAAATCGGATGACAATAGCATTTAGCTGCCATAGGAACGATCGGTCGAAAAAGAATTTCTAGTGAGAAAAACTTTTTTCTTTTAAATGGAATCGCCCTCAAAAAATGTACATGTTAGTTTGTTTTGCTTTTCCATGATTCCACTAAATTTGTTCGAAATCGGACATCTATATAGTATAGCTCCCATAGAAAAGTAAGGTCCGAAAAGTAGTCTTACATAGAAAAACAAACTGTAAGGGTATACAAAACTTCGGCCGAGCTGAAGTTAACTTTTCCCTATTTTGTATATGGTCTGAGCCCAAAACGTGGCGCTTAGCAAAGCTACATGCCGCATGTAAAAATGAGAAAGCTTAACGTGGCTTGTAGAAAAGCTACACAAACGAAGTGGGTGGGAAATCCCTTTGAAACGTGCGGAAAAACTACATTTTCGTGTAGTTTTTACATATTATATTTCTCTGTGTAGAAATTTTCATTAACTCCCTAAATTGCATCACTTTAGGTCTCTGCTTGAATCCAAATTCGTTGACGAAGTTAACTCTCAGTCTACTAGTGAATTTATCCAAGACTTTTAAGAATAGGTGGTCTTGCAGTGGTCATGCTCAGCCTGAGCAAGTGGAGCTTCAAAAGATCCTAGCCAGTATTGTGCCAAGTCGATTATTGTGGGAAACTAAACGCTCCCTGTAAATATTTTAACATGTCTCAATGGTTTCGCATAGAGTGCAAATGCCTAAGTCGCGGTGGTAAGGTGGCCTTACTTACACATACCTCAACTTTCATAATGCAGGCAGTTCCCCAAAATGTAATACATCAGTAAAGAGTAGGGAGAACTATGGTCTTAAAAAGCCTGACTTTAGCTCCACTGGCCGCCTGTCTTTCGACGCCCAATGCGCAAAAAAGGGTTCCCAAACAACTAATGTATTTATTTCCTTTTGAAGAAGGAACAAAAAACGAATGAGGTAGAAGGAAATGACGATAAATGATGAAAGAGAATAGAAATGAATATATTTAATTATAGAAAATATAGAAAGCAGATGTAAGCGCAAGACAAATCAAAGAAACAAAGATACAAATCAATGGATCTCGAAAAACACAAGAAGACTAAAGGAGTTGGAAGTAGCAACACCTTCCCCTGGCATATTTTTATCATTTTAATTCTCGACCATTTTTACCGCGTTCAATAAAAAAACGTCATTTTGTCGACATTCACAAATCACTTATACTGTCTGGCATAAAACTTTAAAATTTTAGGAACAATTATTGCCGCAGTTTATCGTTAATTTACAAAAGTCGATGTTGCTTATCATCTGAGCCTCTTCAACCACCTCGTGCGACGAATTCAAGCGTATTCTGACTTACCTAAGACTTTCCCTATAGACGAAAATTTGCGATTAATAAATAGTTCCTAACATGTGAAAGTGTTATTCCTGCTCATGATACAATCACTACAAGGTAGCGCAACCGGAAGTACCTTTTTGCATGCGCGAGATTTTATGGGGTCAAAGTTGGAAAAAAAAAAATAAAGGATGGAAAAAAAGAAAAAAAAAAAAAAAAACAGTCGTTACTTACATTTTTGAAAGCTTTCGATAGAAGTTACCCTACACCAGGAAATCGAATGTAACCATGTCAGTTTGATATATCGAAAGTTATCTTTGAATTATCGATAATAAATACCAAACCTCGCGGGAAAATCATTGAAATGGAAGCCAAAATGAAATGACAAATTGTATAAGAGAAATGATAATGATTATTTTAAGAAAGATAAACTATATCCTTTTCCACGTTCTAGGAAAAGAGTTTGAAAAAATTTGTTAGCTGTGAAAAAGAGATTAAAACGTGGTTAAAACAAAAATTTTCAAACTCAATACTGATGTTTTATGAAATTAAAGGACCACTCTAAAGTCACCCAATAATTAAGTCATTGCTTTCATTATTTGAAATATTTAATTTATTTTTAAATTGCAGTTACAATTTTGTTTTTCTGGTTTTTGTGGTTCATTTTTGTTTTCGTGTTTTGTTTCGGTTTTTGTATTTTTTTATGCTAGATTGTAGTTTTTTTTTGTTTCTTTTTCATTATTTATTTATATATATTTCACACATTTTGTTTGCAAACAATATCAATAATTCTTTTAACCTAATAACAGATGCGCATCATTTTATTTGTTTTCGTATGCTGCTTTCTACTTTCTCTCCTTCTCAACTCCACTTTTTTCAGACACTTTTCCTCCACAGGGACTTAAACATAAATTTACAAAATCAAGCGCTTAATGCATTTTGTTTGTTTAACTTAAGGCTAAAATTTCATTTTGCAAAATGATGAAAAACAACTGAACAGATGAAGCTGACCTTAGATCATACTAGTTAGTTACCATACACAACATTACGGGCTAAATTCATATTCAATTCAAGCGGTTTTCAGCTTTAGTGTTGTGTATTTGTATATATATAGCACTATATATGTATGTAAAGATATATTTACTATATATATATATAGAAATATGTATACGTTGCATATCAAATTATGGCGGCTCTCAAATTATTCATTTGGGTGAAGCAATTTCTGGTTGTTTGTTGGTAAAAATGAGTTAGGTAGGTTGGTGGTTGATTATGACAAAAATTGTTGTTCTTTTAGGCAAAGGTAGGCGTGGCTTAATGCAGCATTTTGGAGTATTAGTTGGTATTATTCATTTGTTTTAGGTATTTATAAAGCATTATCAATTTGCGGGGTTTTATTTGGGGTTTTGTTATGGTTTAGTATCTTTCATTTAGTAAGCTTTAAGGACATGTCAAAAATATGATTTTTACATTTCAAATGCAATTTTTTTTATAGTTGGCTTTATATTTGTTATGATACAAAATTAACAATTCTTTTTTATCGGTTTATAAATGCATGTAACACTTTTTCACCAGGGGGGAAAAAAAACTGATTTCAAAAAAAGGTTTAAAAATTTGATCAGCTGTGATGTTTAAGTTTTTTAAAATCAGAATCAATTGCTTATTGAAGAATGTAAGCAAACTGTTGAAAGTATCGATGTATAGATACTGCGTTGGCCATATTTGACGGACCCATCTGGCAACAGCGATGCCAGATCGACTTATTACAAAGCTCGTTAGAAGCGTCAGTCTAAAATAGCGGTGTCCAAAATTTGAAAAGGCAGCCACGCGTGGTTGGCAAGCCAAATTCTGCCGGCGTCGCAGCGTCACATATATAGAGAGAGAGAGATTATAAGTCCCCGTTCCCCAGCCATGCCCTCTATAAATCGACGAACGAATGCTTGGCAGCAAATCTCCTCTTGGGAACCCTATAAATAGAACGCTTTGGCAGCATTGTGTTCGGCTGTTCGGCAGGTCAGTTGCTATGCTGCATTCAATGAGGAAAGACCATAAAGCGCATGATTTTTACACTACACCGAAAAAATGTTTGATCTCAATTGGGAAAAATGAATTATTTTTGCTGGAGAATATGGATGGTAACGCTCAATGATTATTGTGCCATTACGTTGCATGTCGCTTTACCTTTGATGTTATTAAAAGGCACTACCAACTTTGCCACGGGGGTTATAATGAAATAAAGGGGAGGGAGAGAGATTTAAAAAATTTTTAGAGATGCAGGCTAGAAATTTTTTTATGTTTATAGCTGACAAGGAAGAATTCAACCAACCTGACCAAAATAAAATTGATAAAACTTCGCTAAACTTAGCATCTTATACAGTTGCTTTAGGTCTGGCCAGACAATGGCGCCCATTTAGTGATACAATACAAATATGCTGCGCATCGATTTGATTTGTTTTATGTTTGAATCGCACGCATTTTATTTTTTCAGTGTAAAGCAGTAAAACGTCACATTGTCTTCGTGTTTCGCTGCTTCGCACACAAGCGCAACGCTTCATTGTGTGAGTTTGGACACCACTGGTCTAAGACTCCATTAGCACGATCTGATAGCTCAGCGAAGATTTCGTCAGACCTGAGTGTCAAATAACTTAGCTAAGCAACTTAGTTCAGCATTTACACATAGCTGAGAAGGTCAGTTGAGTCAGTTATGGAATCATTGGTTCGAGGAAATCATCTATTAAAGTTCATATGAACATTGTGACTTTTCTTTTGCCTACCTTAAAGAAGACAAGACTAAAAATGAAATGAATAAATCATACAAAAATCATAATTGATATCCTGTCAAGTTGAATTCACGACGAAGCATGGTGGAAGCGAAAAAGAATATATAAAAAAAAAAAAGTTTTTGGGCGTATTCAGCAGATAAATCCGATTTTCGATTTATGAATGCCGATTTTGAGTGGTGAATACAGTGATTGCTTACAGCGTTAAAAGCCCACAAAAATTGTAAGAATGTATTTTTGACCAAATGTAATAAGGCAGCGAATAACCTAAACTAAGCATTCAGTGTTATTCAACAGAGAATCATCAGAAATTGCAAGTCGTAAATCAGTAATCGAAAATCGGATTTATCTGCTGAATACGCCCTTTGATTCACGCTGGCACACTTCAATCATGCAACCCCATGAACTCTCAGCTGAGCGCCTGTTTACACGAGCTGACTGCAAGTCACGAAAACTCAGCTAAGCGATTTAAGTGGAGCTAACATTGGTTTTTGACCATGGAAAACCACGCGAACGCTCTCAGATTGTTGAAATTTACATTCAACAAAACAAGTCAATTGTGAAACAATTGTGAAAAATAAAGTGAGAAGTATGCCTTACAGCCTTACGAAAGAATAACAACCTTACGAAAGAATCAAAACCTTCAATATACTGGAAAAAGTCTTATTCGGCGGTGTCCCAGAAATCTCTTCCAACCAAATTCCAACCCGAAAACAATTGTCGGTGTCCTAGAAATCTCTTTCGGTTGGTTTCAAACCTCTCGTATTTTGTTGGGAGATTTTGGCAAACCAACCAAAACACAAACCAGCCAATACATTAACCAACCAATAGAGAATTCACGCAATATATCACTGTTTTTGTGGTAGGACCATACTCTTATACACACACCTTTCGAACTCGATTTTCGAACTAGACTTTCGAAGAAAAACGAAATCTCTCGAAGTTCTGAGACACCGACGGATTTCTCTAGCGATTTGTACCCAACCGAAGCCAAAATCTCTAGAGATTTCCAGGACTTCCCCGATTTTGTTGCCTTGTGTAATTATTCAAGCTATGAACTTTCGAAGCAAATTTAACCGGTTCCAAAGTAATTCAGAGCCTCATTATTTGAGCTATGAATTCTAAGTGGTTTCGAACCAGTTTAAGTAAAGAGTTCCAAAAGGGTTTCAGAGCCAATACTCCAAAATAATTCCGGCTTCCAGTTTAAATAATGAATCAGAGCTCCATTAATTGGGCTTTAAATTTGAAATTCGGTGTGTACCCATACTATACCAGTCGGACTTGACTGCATGCCAGATGCACAACCCGTATACAGCTTTTGCTACTAAGAAGTAGTTGCAAAAACCTGCAATCTTCCTTTTGCTTATGTATAGGTGCGAAACGCAGCAGGAACTGTTCTATTAGAAGGCTCGGCTCTTTCTGCTCGTTTTGAATGTTATGCAGATTTTATGCCTTCGAACATACAACATACAATCGTCAATCGTTCGGGTGCCATTTCGAGTTTTGGTTTCCAATAGCACAGGTGCAGCATGCGCGATATTAGAAGGAACGTTTGCATGTTGTGCGGACTTCGTCACTTCTAACCTACTGTCAAAAGGAACATGAATAAGTTTTCATAAAGATTATAAACCTTCTATCATACGGCAAAAGTTGTTAGTGCATTCTTTCTACAAAAAGAAGTGTGCCTGAAGGCATTCTTTTGGGAACCACGTTCCGACAAATCCGACTGGGATGTTGGCTATTCACTCACGAAATAAAACATCAAAACAAGTCGTTTCTAGAATTTAAGTATATTCGATCGTATGCACTTACTAACCAAGACACCTATTGAAAAGTTTAACAATTTCCGGAATCGACGGAATCTGTACTTTTAATGTTTTTCATATTATTACTGATACATTTTTAAAGCCTTTTCTGAAACAGTTTTTCCCCCCACTGATTCGTATGCAAGTTGTATGTAAATATATGGCATGTATAGTAGGTGTAGGTGATGTATATAGATATATATATAGAGATGTATGTAAATGCTTGTATGAATGCTTGAATGTAATATGTTTATGATGGGTAAGGGACTTTGTTTTGTATGTATGTATATGATGGTAAAATGTCATAAATATCGAATGTATATAAAGTTTCAAGTTATAAATATATATAATATATATATGATATATGTATGGCTTATGTGTGTTGGTGTGTGTATATAATAAATATATGATTCTTCTTGAATTTCGGTGAGCTTAATTTTGAATATATGATTTCGTATTGAATGCATTTTACGATGAGTGTTAAATACTGCAGTTTAGGCTAAAAAGTAATTTCATTTCCTTATTATTGCATGTTAAGTATTTTCAAGTAATTTTTTTTACAGTATTTAAATAGGTTTATAATTTTATATATATTTTTAAATGATTTTGTTTTGTTTTTTTCGAAGCTTTAACTCTTTTTTTAGATTACCTTTTGATATTGCTGTCATACACACAGTTTTTTACATACATTTTACACTGGTTTTTTAGTCCCGTTTAAATTGTTCAAATTGCTGAGTGGCCTTTCTAGGCTGGAAAATGGACGGTTTTCTTTTGTTTTGGTTAAGTGTGGATTTGTTTTCGTATTAAATTTTGTTTTTCAAGTCTTTTAGTTGCAAATTATCGTATAAATGGAAAGAAAAACTAGAAATGATTTGTGCTTATTGGACAGCTTATCGAGTGACTTTTTTTTTTTGTTAGGTTCCAATACAAAAAAATTGAATAAAACTTGTAATTTTACTTAGACAACTCAGCAATTTAAACCATTCAGATTGGTTTCATACTATCCTTACCCTTTGAAAGCTTTTCATGATCCTGCAAATATATATATATATATAGGTTTTTATACATTTCTTTCTGGTTTGCCTCTAACACACAACACTTTTTTGATCGTCATGCGGACATGTTTGAAGTTATTTTTTAGGAAAAATAGTTTTGGTTTTTACTTTTTGTTTGTGTTTAATGATTAGCAAAATAGTTTTTGGTTTTCATTATCCAATTTTGGTTTGTTAGAAAAACAGCAACGCTAAGTTTATGCAAAAAGTTGTTTTGGTTTTTTGTTTTAGTCAAAGTTCAGTGCAAAGATTCTTTATACACATCTCTATACAGTTAGCAAAGCCTAGTTTAAAGTGGAAAAGAAACATTATTTCGTATTTCCGTATTTTTGGTATTTTTTTCTTTTTTTACAAGCTTTTTCAGGCGCGGCGGCAACAATGTCCTTAAATAAGTTTTAAGTGTAGAAATTAGGTATAAAGTAACAAAAGCTAGAGTAGCTAGTAGCAGTTTTATTTTTATATAAATTCCACTATTATTGCTTTTATTATTTTAGAGGGTGACAAATTCTGGTTAGTTTTTGCATTTGTTTTTTGTTTTTTTTGTTTGGTATTGTATTTAGAAAAATACTGTTTGAGTTACAGGCTTATTTAATTCTGTTCAGTTAAAATATTTGGGTTGTAGTTTCGGTAATGTTTTTGATCAAAACAAATATCCTTGAGAAAAATGTAACTAAATCAGAGAAATAATTCTCATGCGATTGCACTACCGGACATCGTTGTCGCCTGACGCTCACTCTGCAGCTCACGATTGCGCTCATGCTCAGCGGTCTCCGAGCTGGAATTTGATAGAAGGGAAAAGTTAGTAAGTAAATACATATAGATTAATAAGTTAGTTTCAAATTGTACAAATACCAATAAGAATTGTTGGCGTTAAGAAAATACTTTGGTGGATGAATCGGAGGCCAAGGGACATGAAGCATGGAGCTAAGATGCAATATAGCAGCCCATCTCCCGCCCAACCAACGCTAACTTGTGACCCAAAAACTGGCAAAAATCAACATAAATAAAGGTTTACTACGGGCTAAACTCGCTAAACTAGTGATTTTATTTAGCATAAAGAGAATCTTCCGAATCGTTTCCCTGAAAGGCATTCATGAAAGGATTTGGTACAGGGTTTTTGGTCATGAAATGAAATAGAATGAATATTTATCAAAACCTTTTTCTTCTTTTTATTCGGTCACTCAATGGCTACAAATCGTAGAACAACTTATTCGAAATGACAGCCATGTGCTCTTTGGCCACTCATCGATTGATGCATTGGATAATTGCTCGGACGAGGGCTCGGTTCAAAGCCTTAAAATGGGTGACGAGCAGAGATCTGCACGAGTGCACCGCAACTGCAAGTGCACTGCATAAGTACTTGATATTTTCGCACTCGGATATCCCAACTACTCCAACAAAATGTATACAGTATAAGTGTTGAAAACACTCACGCCACTCGCGTAGCGTATAGGAAATACTCATACAAACAGGGAACCGTAAAATTTGAGTGTGAAATTATTCACCAACAATTCAAGCAACGCATTTTCTATCTATCGCTTTCTCACTTAAGTATTTTTTACTCATGCTTGCCTCTTGTGGATTTTTTACTTGTGACCTTGTGTGACTGCTCTCTGATATGTCTTCGGCTTCTGTTCTTCACTTCTCGTCAAATTCATCCCTGCTTTGACGTCGACGTCAGCAAAATTGTTTTGCAATTTCGCCTACGCCCCCAAAAAAAAAAGGTATGAAGAAGTTTGCATACCCTTTTAAGAGTGAGCGGATTTTATCCTATGTTTTTTATGAAAATATTTTAGAATTTCAAAATAAGGGCCTTGGACCGTCGTTCGTGGAAAAGACTTACTTATGTTTATTATTCTTATACCACAAGCAATATTTTTGTATGGATCTTTAATAAATTTATTCATATACTTAAGTCGAATATGCCTTTCCCTACCCTGAGTAGGCAAACGTGAATCGTGCTTTAGAAACCAACAAAAGCGAAGAGCAATACTCAAGTAAGACTTAAGTATTGGTAGAATGTGTGCTCAAAACACCGGGTTTTTGGCGTATTTCTATTTGCTGTCTAAGTAAAATTGGTATGTAACCTGCAAAGTCTGCGGTCGTGCGGTGTCGCTCAAAGCAGGAACAAGCAAACTTGAAACCCGCTCAAAACTGAGACCAGTCACTGAAATACTAGTACGATATGAGTGAGTATATGAGCTGACTTCATATTTTGAGTGGAAAATCATACCCAAGACGCATTTACAACAAATATACTCGAGTATAGAAAACAGGCAATCTTGCAGATCTCTGCAGTCGAGTAAAGCACAGTCCAATGAATTGAGGTCTGGGCTACCAGCAGGCCAATCATCCATAGAAATGAAGTTCGGTACATGGTTTATTAGCCATGTTTGAGTCGTTTTTGCCTTGTGAGCTGGAGCGGAGACTTGTTGAAAGGTCTACGGTTTGCTTGCAAATAATATGGTGTTGAGAGGCTTCACAACCTTTTCCAAAACGTCGGACTATCAGCCCCACTTACGAAGAAGTTTTGACTCATTTTTCACAAGAATAGAGCTTGGTGACCCCATAATTGGCGACTCACGACCAAACCGTAACATAAGCGGGATGGTAACCGCAATGAGTTAGGACGCTCGTTTTGTTGACACAGCATACACTCTATCGTTTTGTGATAATGGTGAAATTTTCTCGTCAGTAAACAGAATTTGTCTTGCTTCCGATCTTGTCTTGCGTTTTGTTCCAATGCTGTTGTGAGCAAGTGGCCGGTGTGTCTCTCATATGTCACGTTTTATGATGCGCGACATGCTGTGCTTGCTGATATTCATCTCTCAAGACATGATTTTCTGCTTACGCAGTGGATTTCTACGAATTCAATTTTGCATGGCTTGTTTCATTCGCACAGTTCTCAGACCGGCCGGTTTAAATAACTTGCACGATACGATGCACAAAGTTTTGGGTGACTTCCAGTGAAAGATTTCATCTTTTTCGTAGCGGCAGGCCCATAACGACAACACGATTTTCGAGTGAGTCCCATTTTATGATTGCAAACAACTGATGCCAAAAACTTTTCATGCAGTAATATTGCATAAATGTCACTTGTCAAATATCCGTCAAGTTGGAGTGGATGCGTTCAATGGTTTTCGAGAACGAGTGTGCTTTATTCGTATGCCAAAACAACTACGACTAGTAGGTAAATCAACTCGTTTTGTTGCTGGCGAAAAAGGCAGCTTAAAAAGCTTGTGTGGAAGTTGAATTGGAAGCAGGACTGTAATAGGCTTAGCACACAGTACATTTTATAGGATCGCAAGGCAGAATGATGATGTTAAATCGAACAGTCAATGCTCTAAAAATGAGTGGTAATCCAAAATTGTACAAAATTTGTTCAACATTTACTCAACATTATCAGCTTTGAGAACTTATGGTGGTATTTGAAAGGCCTTGTGCTTGATTCTTCTTCTGAAGGATATCTTTTGCGAGTTGTACTTTTCCAGTCTCTACATTGTTTGGAAGCCGGAACGTTTTGGCCAACTTGAATGTTTTGGTATCTGGGCATTGGTATTGTCGATGCAGTTTCTGCGTAGAAGGTGGAATCATCTGCATCATGTCGTTGTTCATGCCAGTTTGCATGCGGGTTGGTTTTCTTGCACACTTAATATGAAAATAAAAAATATACACATACACATAACAAGTTTCGCTGTCTAGGTTTTTGTTTTTGAGTTACGATGTGATTTTGAAGCTTAGCTTCAATATGTTAGATGTAACATGTTTCTCAGTGTGAATTGCTTATACGAGGTTCCCACAAAATCCATTTTTAGATTCATCGACTTAATAGCAGCACATTAGCAACTGAAAGACTAGTTTGTTTCTACTAGAAACATTCAGACGAACGGATAATGGTATCGTAAAATAAAAATAATTTAAAACAATAACTCGAAAAAGAGGCCAATTGTTGCGGAAACAAAGTGGTTTTATTTTAACAGATTTATTTAACTTTAATTATTGTTCATCGTTTCAAATTCAGTATTTTTGCCTCCGTCCTCGGCGTCAGTTCTTCTCAATGTGACCTTATCACAGTATCACAGTACATCATTTACAGTTTCAGTGTTGCAAAGTACAAATTCATGACAAAGTACAAATTCATGATCTTAACCCTTTACATGACATCAACTCCGATTTTCATGATTCTTTTTTTTGTTTGGTAGACAAATGATAATAAAAAAATACACTTTATTTTATGTTTTTATTTTATTTCGGTTTTAGTTTGTTTTTCAAAAAAAGAGGGTGTGATGCATTTCTGCATCAAATTTGTTTAAGGAGAAAGTTCTTCTTCTAATGCGACTAGCACAAAAACACGACTATATACAAATATATATAATATTTACCTCTTAATAAATGCATATTGTTCAAACTATACAACTTTTATTATTATTAATATTTTAATGAGAAACTGCTCAACCAATTGAGTTTACCACATTCACAAAATTGGGAACACAAAATGTGAACATTTTGTTCAAGATCCTGTTCGTCTTAGTATATTCATTTTACTCTTTTCTGGAAAGAGCCCTTTCCCAAGTACCCAGCTATGATACCATAAGTAAACGCAACAATTCCACTGCCTAAGTATTACTACTTACTTAGACCGCACTGCTATGGGACTGCCTGGTATATCCACCGGATTGGCATTATTATTATTCGTGGTTGAGGCGCGTCTACCATTGCCCGATTTATAGGAGAAGATTGAATCGTTCTCCAAATCGTTTTCAATCTAAATGAAATCAAAATTAATATTTATATTTAACTCTTGATAAAGCTCTCTAAATTAGTTGGAGACTAACCACTTGTCTTTTATAGGACAATCGTTCGCTGGATACAGAACCGCATGATGAACTCTCTGATACCGCCTGTGTCACAGAGGTAACTGTGGGCGGACTACTGGGACCTGGAAATCGCTTCGAACACACCTGGGATTGAATGTGCTCACAAATGCGACGAAAACGACGAATGTTTCCTGAGAAGAAAGTTATAGAAATAATAAATATTTCTTATTTGTATTAGAGATGGATCAGATGGATCTTATATAGTTTTTTATCAGATAAAACTGGTAAGACAATGTTTCAGAACTAGATATGACCGTGTAGCTTAATAAACCTACCTGATAGTAGAGTAAAAGTTAAAGCAAACAGCATATCTGCTATATCACCTTGCTTGCAAATGGCACTAATATCCACCTAAAATGAAAAGCAAGAGATTCCTTAGGATAAAGTTTAAAACAAGATGGTGAGCATTAAACCTACCTGAAACTTGACATGTCGTTGAAACATAACAGGCCCATTGCCATTACGTTTGTACTCCACCCGAAATGAGGTGGGTGACACCACACTATGAGATAGTTCAGCCATCTGATAACACAGAGAGATTAGTTTTGAATTCAACTGGAAGGATTTTGCTTTAACTAGATTTACCGATAGAAATGCATGAATCAAATGCGCTTTAACTGTGGCAATGGGTTTACCCTTAACCAATATGGTAAAAGTTTCATCCTTCTCGGTGGTAATCAAATTACCAAACCAAGAACGCTTCGTCAGCTCTGGCGAGGATTCGGGCGTCAGATGTACCTCATCCGCCGAAACTAGGGAACAAAACTTAAATTTCACTCCAAAGTAAACCGTTTCGAGTACCTACCCTGCATTTTTCTGCGATGAAAACGCGGACTGCCCAGAAAACTGTTTTTAATATTGGTCAGGCGAGTCTTCCACAGTTGTCCTCCCGGACTGTTACACGGTGAGCCCGGCATGCCCGGACTGCTGTTGTTCATCATAGGAGAACCATTGGGATTCACAACTGTCGGAAGAGAAAGAAAGCATACCACATTGTTAGTATCGAGGTGGCCTCTTCTGCTGTAGCTCAAGGGGTCTACGGGGCATGCACACACCACTATTCGACTCTGGATCGTGGAACATACTAATGGCAATTGTCGGACCTGAGTTGGCACGATGATGAACTGAAGGTGAGGCCGCTTGCGAGCTGCTTGAATTGCCACCTGGACTACCGGGTGGTACACCCACACAATCGCCGCGTTCTCGTGCGGAGCTGCCGCCTCCTCCAGCATTTCTGTCCTGACGCGTTGATTCACGTCGTTCCAGACGTGGCTCCCTCACCACCACCACATCTCCTTCAATGCTCTTCTGGGAACTGTGTGAGGGTGTGCGACTAACTGAGGTATGATGCACTGAACCCGAACGTTCACGATCTCCATATTGAGAGTGTCGCGTACCCGCCGCTGGCGATGAGGGTCGCGATATGGCATTGGCCTGCTGTTGGGCTGAGCTCATGGGTGAATTACAACGTGTGGGACTGTGATATGAAGAACTTCGCACCGACGAGGAGACTGTAGTGGGTGAGCGTCGTTGATGATTTCGTGTGCTGCTGTACGAACGGAAACTGGAATGGAAATGAATTAGTGTTGAAATAAACGAGAGATGGAAGGCTACCCACTTGAAGGCCTGTCTACGCGGCGTTAGAGGTGAACCCTCTGAGATCTGTCCATAGCTGGGAGCATTGGTGCCATTAATGCGACATGTATCCAAGCGTTTTCTGGGCGGATCTACGGCATCTAGTTCGCTGCGTGATTTTTGGGCTATTTCATCATCATCCTCCAGGGCAGGTCGTCTACGCTTCCTTTCCAGTAACAGGAAATAAATTACTTTCTCTGTATTGTGACTGAGAAGATGAGAAATTAAAGATTTATTAATCATTTTCGCTTGGATATCCCAAAACATGTCCTCACCTCGAACTCAGTAGCTCCTGTATTAGCTTCTCCTTCTCCTTGAAACAACCCAGCGAGCAAATGGCATTTAAAACATCTGGATCCACAGCTGTCGCTGTGGGTATAACATGTGTTTGGACCACCTCCATCATTGGCAATTCCAGTTCCAGTTCACCTTTGCCACCGGCTGTCACCCAGGGATGGCGATTTATTTCAGCAAGCTGAGGGCACAAAAAGAAAACACAAACAAATTGAATTGAGCAAAGGTCAGATGGCTAAAGTCGTTTGCATCACTCACCGTTAGACGCCTATCCGGATTCACTTCAATCATGCCACGTAATAAACTCTGACAGTCGGGTGGCACAAAGTGTGGTATGTGAAAGACGCCACGTTTAACTTTCTCCAGCAATTGTCGTAAATTGTCATCATCGAAGGGCAATGCACCCACCAGCAGGGCGTACAGAATGACACCACATGACCAGACATCCGCCTTGCGGCCATCATATTTCTCACCCTTGTAAATGGAAAGAAGAAATGGAAAGTTATAATTTCGATTCAAATCTTTAGTTTATATTTAAACAAAAAACATCAAAAAAACCAGAACCATTCTTCTGCTTGTCCATTCAACTAGCCCATTTGATGTCCATCAAATGCCAAGAGCTTCAAGAGTGGACGGTTATTGACTTGGCAGGTAAATGGCACAATGACTTACAGTTTGTTGCCCACGAGTGTGGCAGCTAGCCGAAGTTACCAACAATAATTATTGTGGCACACGCATACACAGAATGCCTGAGATATGTAATTCGTGTTTCGAATTAAAGTTTGTGGTAGGCTAAAGTTGACAGTTGAAAAGGCGAAGGTTGCATACAAATAGCAGCTGACTTTAAAGCCTATCAATTCTTTTCCAATTACATATATGTCCTCAGCTACCCTCGCCTGATTGGCAATTTCCAGAGCTTATACAATTCACACTCGATTACCTGCAATACAATATTTCTGTTGTAATCTTAACCCTTTCTTCAACTTCCCTCTCCATAAACGATTTACTCTGAGATTGATAAACGACCACTTAAGTGATTGAGTGTTTTTTGGGCTTTCCAGGTTTCCAATATCAAACGGAAGTGCGAAGAAGTGGAAGACTTATGCGTCAGACATCAATTATAAGCAGAAATCCCTGACAGAACGCTGAGTGTTGAATATTTATAAGGCATCACGTAGCAGCACAGCACAGATTTATAACCAACCGGAGAGCGGAGAGATGAGTTAAAACTGCAGTGCGAAACGAAAATATATTTTTAAAAATTCTGCTTATGAATTTATAACACGCCAAAGGGAGCCACGTTGTACGTGAGTGTAGTGAAGCTTACTTCTGGAGTTTCAAAAATCACATGCGCGCATGACAAGGATACGCATTTGCATGAAAGGCAAAAGATGACATTTGCATGGGAACATTATACGGACAGACACCTTTGGTGGCGGAATACACTAAGCCAAATTGTCAAATGTGAACTGACAATACAAGAAATGTAATAGTAAAAGATAAGGTGAATTCATCCATCAAAAAATGTATAAAAACACGCTTAGAATCCTTAGAAATATCGCCTGATAAACCAAAGGACTTCTTAATAAGGGCGGAGTACATTTAAGGGCGGTTAACTTTGGTTGTAAATCAAAAGACCCAATACAAAATGTACCTTTACTTTCTCTTTTTTTGAATGCGAAGCAAAGTAAGAAAGTTTTAAAAGCAACGAAAGTAATTTTGATTGCTTGTATTTAATCAAGAAAGCTTTAAGCATTCTCACTTACACATCGTCAGTCTAAACGACAGGCACTTCCTATCTCGTGTGCATACAAAAATTCTCCATGTTCTGACACACATAGTATAAGCTGTACAAGCGCCGCTGCGTTGCTTGCTTTCCACGCCGCGACGCAGTCGTTGCTCAAATTGAGCAATTTTTGCGCTGCAAAAATGTAAATGTATTTTTTCCTGCCTCTGGTCTAAAAGCTTAAGCATTATACCAAAAGCAGACTACGGATTTTGCTAGTTTTGCTTTCATTACTTTGCAGTTATGGCTAAGAAAAGTGCAGACTGGTGGAAGGTGACGAATTAAAAAAAGAATACTACTTCTTGCTAAGAATCTTTAAGCACACAGAGGGGAAAAACGTGATCAGAAAATAAGATGTCTTCATCTCAAAATATAACTTAAAACGCCAGCCTCTCCGCAGAAACCCCCTCCGTTGCAACGACATCACATGGGTTCATTCTGATGACGCTATTGCGGATGCTTTTGCTCGTGATCTGGAATATAGATTCACGCCCTTTGATTTTGCTACCAGCCACGAAGAGCAGATCACCTTATCGCGATTTGGTCTCGCATTTGGTCCGTCCGATTAATGAGGAAGAGATCAAACAACAGATAAAGCTATTTAAGCCTTGCAAAGCCCCTGGATTGGATGCTGTTGACGGAAAGGTAGTCAAATCACTCCCAAATGAGGATTTTCCAAGCCCTTGGAAACGTGCCTTGGTGGTCATGGTACCGAAAAAGGACAAGGACCCACATAATGTAGACTCTTATCGCCCTATTAGCCTCCTGCCTACTTTCTCTGAGATTTTTGAGCGACTTCTTCTAGCAAGGCTTTTGACAATTAACTCTTTTGCCTTCACTCTTCGCAGCCTTCACAGTGCGGTAGAACAGGTTCAAAGAGTAGTTAATCATACCATCGATGCCTTTGAAAAAAAGAAATACTGTTCGGCAGTATTTTTAGATGTACGCCAAGCCTTCGATAGAGTCTGGCATGAGGGTTTGATTTATAAATTGAAGCCGATACTCCCGGAGTGTCTGTGGAGACTTATTGACTCTTTTTTGACGGACAGAGTCTCTGTTGAAGTGCGTGAAGCGCGATCCTTGTTACGTCCTATTCAAGCTGGTGTCCCGCAAGGAAGTGTTCTTAGCCCTGGTTTGTACACAGTGTATACTGCTGATCTTCCATATCTTAATATCCAAGGTTCACTTCAGCCGCAGATCTGCCCCTAGAAAAGCTCAGGAATTTCTCGACGAATTTGAATGTTGGGCCTCACGATGGAGTATAGGTGTTAATGTGGAAAAGAAGCAGCATGCTACTTTTACATTTCGTAGGGGCAATACTTCTCGACTCACTTTGGACAGAGCTCGAATTGCCCATAAGGACATCATAACATATCTAGGTGTTACACTGGACTGAAGGCTTACTTGAAGACCCCATGTTAACCGGGTGTGTGGCTCTGCCCGTTTAAAACTCCGGAAGATGGACTGGCTACTTTGGTCAGAGAGTGGCCTTTCCCTTAAGGCTAAAGTCAGGCTTTTAAAGAGCATAGTCCTCCCTACTCTTAACTGGGGTATAACATGTTGAGAAACGGCCTGCACCAGCACCATTAACAGAGTTGAGGTTGTATAAGTAAGGCTCTTCGACGAATTTTTAAACGCGCACCGTTATGTATGTAAAGTAAAAGAAAAAATGTCTTGTCAGGTTGCACAGCCCCAAGGCTTGTCCAGTTAAACACAGCCCCAAAGGGCCAAAGCCGAGCCTCTTTCAATCTCTTGGCTCGTGCGCTCCTAATTTTAGCACAAGAGAAAGGGACCTTCAGTTTAACGCCGAATCCGAACGGCAGTTTGAGAAGCTTTTCATGGCTAATTACTACACAGCTGGCGCCAACAGCAAAGAGGTGTGGCCGGGTGTAAAGTTTATTCAAAAAAAAACTTTTCATTAGATGTTCCAAGGCGGGATCGAACCCATGACCTCTTGCACAGCGGTTGCGCACACTAGCCGCTGGGCCACCCGTCTGGTACTGGTAAAACCGCTCATTTTAAATGCTTACTTAATTTTTGCCAGCCATTCTCCTTGCACGTGTTTGGGCTCATTTCTGATTTTTGACTATTCCAAAAAATGGATCAAGAAATCTGCATCCCATTTTGTGTGAAAATCAAAATTAATTCCGCCAACGCATTTTTGGATGTTGACTTTGGAAAACCGAAAGCTACCTTGGAAAATGAAGAAGCTAACAAAGCAATGTTTATCAGCAGACGAAAACATTGGTAAAGAGAAGAAAGTAGTAAGTAAGGTAAGTCGCTGAAGACCAAAACACATCGATTCTGAATGAAACGGGTCGCAGCAAAATTCGTGAAAAATTGCTAAATTTCGACCAAAAACAACATAGCGTTAACCATTGCCCAAGAGCTGTAGGGTTCGGCGCACGACGACAAAAATTTGCTCTAGAGGGTCTTAACTGGTGACGAGTCGTGGGTTTATGGATATAACCTGGAAACCAAAGCTCATACTTTAGTCGAAAGTGAGTTACCCTTGAGTTACCCTTGATTAGCCTACTATCCACCCTTGGAAAGATCTTCGAGCGCTGTATCCTTCGAAGAATGCTTGATATTCGATCTATTCGAAAAGCCATACCCGATATCCAATTTGGCTTCCGACTAAGCCATGGAACTCCCGAACAACTACAACAAGTGGTCAACTAAATCCTTGAAGGGTATGACGGAAAAGAGTACGTAGTGGCAGCTTACCTTGACATCCAGCAGGCCTTCGATAGAGTTTGGCACGCAGGTCTGCTCTCGAAGATCAAAAAACTTCTTCCGCCCCAACTGTACCTGCTAATCAAGAGCTTCCTGACGGACAGAGCTTTTGAGGTTGTATAGCGAGTCATATAGCGAAACGCCTTCTGATGGTTGGATTGGACATCCATGAACAGTGTGTCAATGCATAAGTTGCTTACAGTTGTGAAAACGCAACTTCTTGACCTCGAGCCAGGTAAACTCGTTACTAAATCCTTTTCATTAAGGTGAGAGACTAAAAGTTCAAAAAAATTCTTCTCTTAATAGAATTTAATAAAAGCATGGCCAGACAATGGCAATGCATTGCTTTCTTAGACGGGAAGATATGAATTTTAGAGGTACCCAGGGGTTACAGTTATTATTTCTACAATTTAAAGGGCCGCATACACACTTGAATACCATTTCTGCATTTCAATAGTGCAGCATTTAGTGAGAATCAATTTCTATCTTCTCTTCTGCCCTCTTTCTGTGTTTGGCTTGGAGTTGCAATACTCCATTTGGGCTCCTAAGTTTTGCCTGCTACAGTGTTTTACACAATTTACATGGCAAGGATAAAAAATACCTCTGGTTCCTGAATTTGATTGAGAATAATAAATTTTCTGTTAAAATTTCTCACAGTGTACGCATTTTGGTGAAAATGTGCACCAAAAAAAAAGATATCATTTTGATAGACGTTCAAGCGCTGTTTAGCCAAACAAAGAAGAGAAAAACGCCCGGAAAAGGAAACCAATTTTATAACCATTTTTCAACCGAGATTCCCATCGACTTACCCTTATAACCTCTGGGCACGCATAGTGTGGTGAGCCGCAAGAAGTTTCCAGCATACTGCCAGCTGGTTGCAGTGAGGCCATACCGAAATCCGCAATCTTAATATTATTCTTCTCATCCAGCAGCAAGTTCTCCGGTTTCAAGTCACGATGACTGCACAGAAAGACACAAAAAAATGTGTTAAAGATGAATGACATTTTTAAGTGGGAGTCTCCCTCCCACTGTCTGTGGCTTACCAAATCGAATGTGAGTGACAAAAATCCAGTGCGGAAATGATTTGCCTAAAGAATTTGCGCCTCCTTGGGCGTTAGTCGTCCCTTTTTCCAGATAATCGAAGAGTTCGCCACCCGAGACATGCTCCAATATGAGATATAAATACTTTTTGTTCTCGTACACATCACTTAGGCCCAGGACATGTGGATGATCGATTAGTTTCATTATGGCAATTTCTCGTTCAACCTTGAAAGAGAAAGAGAGAGAGGGTAGAGAGGTTACAATTATATCGTGCTTATCGACAATGTTGCTTCACTCTCGACAACAATACAAAGTCATTATGATTTAAGAATGTAAATGGCCCCATTGTCCTTCCACTGGCGTCCAATTTCTGGTGCGTGTCGTGACCAGCTGGACACGCCATTGCCATTGGCTATTTTTGTATGCTTCGCCTTGCATTCGGTATGTCCCATATATGTAGGTATGTAGCTATGAACGAGTTTGTCTGTTCTGTCCCCCCTTTTAGTCTTTTTTTAGTTCTTTTTTGTTTACTTTGTTGCCGCACGCACTAATTTGTCGCATGTCCTTTCAATGTCCTACAAAAGTGCAGTACATTTTATGAGAGAAATTTTATTCAGTTTGTGCGTGTGGTAGATTTCAGATAAGTGGTTTAGGTCTTACTTTGACATCTATTGCATGAATGAAACTCATTTAGAATTCGAAAAGTGTTTGGGTGTATTTGATTGGAACGTTTAGGGGCTGTTTACAAGTGGTAAATCTCAAGCAAGGCAACTTTGGCAGGTTTTTAAAGCTCTATTATTAATTGGAGTTTTTGTAAGTAGTCACTGCCAAATTTGGCGCAGGCATTCCTGACCTGACAAACAAACTGCCGCACATAACGTAACACATGTCCTCAATGAAGAGCAAATCCTGGTCATTCATCTCCTCATTCGTCTCAAGATCTGGATTTCGGCATGTCGAAATGATGATAGCAAATAATGTGCGTATCTGAATTGAAGACTCAGATATAATTGCTTCAGCGATTGTCACGTCCCATTTATGTATTTATTAAGTTTGTGCGTGTATACGTAAAAGCCAGAAGGTAGCACCTAAGACCCTATAAAGTATATATTCTTGATCAGCATCAACAGCCGAGTCGATTTAGCCATGTCAGTCAGTCTGCCTGTTTTGCATATTTTGCGATTATTTATGACCGCTTGGAATACACCTGTTATTTACCGGTCTTATGGACCATTTATTTAAATCAGAGCTCGTAAATAACAATTGAACATTTTTGCCTTTGCGATCTGCTCAATAGCAAAACCGAACAAATCCATGCACGCTTGCACTCGCTCTAAGCAGAACACTTCGTTTCTCTTTGTTTTCAGTTGACGGTTCTTAGTTGAGCGTTGCTTGTTTTTGCTCTTTCAATAACAATTTATAGACAGCGATCCGACTGAGCGCTCGCACATTAAGAGTCAGTAGATGAGCAAAAAGCCGAACTACTCACCTCAAAGGGTCTTTTTTTCATTTATTTGTTGTGTGAGTCGCAAGCCCAAACTAATTAAATTTATTTATTTTGACGGTCGGTAGAGCAAAAATATGTAAAAAAAAAATAAAAATTCGATTGAAGCGCTTTCATGAGGAAGAAAACAGCTAATTATTTGGGGCCTCATCAATATTTTGAGTATTCAGATTGAGTTCAGTTGCCATAGCCAGTCTAGAAATCCAGAAAGAGCAACAACAAAATTGTTGCTTTCAACGGCCAATGTCGATGAAGATATATATGTACTAACGATTATGAAATAAAAACAAATAAATAATGAAAATGATTAATTTTTATTGATCTGCCCGGTGCTTTGTTTTCAATTAAACTTTGGCGTTCTTTTAGTTTTGAATGAACACTTCTGTGACTCGAACTATTGTAAATCACATTAGATCTTACAATCTCTCTGTTGTCGTATACTCTATCGTTAGCAAATCTTTCAAATATGCCAACTGAGACGCTAGCGTCTGCTTCTTGTATGCTCTGCCTTCCTCATCCAAGGCAATTTGTGCGGCATAAATGAAAACTTGAGTTTTCAGATGCAAAATCTGAATATAGGGGGACAACTGCCTCCTGGCTTCACCATTGGACCTTACTGATCTCCATTTCATAAACTAATTTTTTTATTGTTGCGACTTGAAATCCTCATTAAATTGTTTGTAAGCCGGGGAAGTGTGACCGTACCTTTAAAAATTACCAATAACGCCTTATTCTTGGTATTTTTGCTGGCTGGCTCAGCACACTAATGTGTTTTTACGATCCACTTTCGCAATAAATGGTTTTTGTGTGCGCACAAACTGTTTGGCGTTTTCCGTACTAGGCTTTACTCTGGCGATATCGCATTCTTATACTCCTACGGGAAGAAATGTAGCACTATGCGATAACTTCTAGGCGATAGGAAAGCGTTACTTCTGGGAGATAGGAAAAAGTCTCACATCTGAGCGATAAGAAAGCGATTCACCTTGGGGATAAGAAAATGTCTCTTCTGAGGGATAAGAAAGCGTTTCTTACTGGAGATAAGAATGCGATTCTTCCTGGAGATAAGAATGCGATTCTTCGTAGAGTTAAGAAAGCGTTTCCTCCTGACGTATAATGAAGCGTTCTTCCCCTGAAGATAAGCCATACAAATAAATTATGTTATATAACAGTACGGGAAATAGTTTATTTTTTAAAACTAAGTGTGCACAAATTTTACATATATGTATATTTGTGCAATTTGAAAATGTATGTGTACGATTTAGTAAATTAAAAGTAAAATCGCATTGTCTCGCCCACAACCGGAATTCCGTTGACCCGGCAAGGACATTGCCGGGCCAAGGGCTTAAAGATAAAAGGTATTTTCATTTTCTTTTCTTTTTTTTTTTGTTTTTTTTCATTTTTCTATTTTTTGATGCTCTCGAGGTACGGGATCGAAACCCCACGACCTGGCTTGCACAGCGGTCGCGCACACTAGCCGCTGAGCCACCCGGCCACCGTTTGGTACAGAGTATAAAAAGTAACATGTTACTACTCGCCGAGTACGATGACAAATGAGTATAATTTCTGTCATTTTACTAAAAGTAATCATATTCATTTGTAATCGTTCTCGACGAGTAGTAACATGTTACTATTTTACTTTCGTGCAGCTCTTTAGTATGCGCAAACTTATTATAATCTGTGTACCTCTGGTACAGAGTATAAAACAACTAGTCTAGTCTCAACTCCAGGTTCCAATTTGAGTCTTTGAAAAAAAAACACGAGAAAACAAAATTTGGATATCAACATTTTATATTTTATGATGAATCATTTGGCCTTAGTAAAATATTGATTCCTCGCGTCACCAGCAGCCAATCCCCTACATAATAATTTTACATTACATTTCCCTGACTTTGACACACTGAAGACATGCCTAAACCATTTCCCTGTGATGGAAAATCCCCCCAAAAACAAGCTTTAAGTTTTTGACTGCAAGAAAGTTTCCTGGCAAAACACAAGCCACCAATTTTATTGTCGTAAAATTTTTATGACAAACAAGAAACAAACAAAACAATAAAAATGGGGTAAAGAAAAGTTTTGCCAAGTCACAACCTTCTCAACAGCCCACTCAATCCCTCTACCACGGTTTTTTTTAGCTGATGGAAGTTGAAGAGCAAAACTTACCTTCATTAGCACCGATTCGCTGAGTTTCTCGCGATTGATTATTTTAATGGCCACCTTCTTGCCAATCACACAATGCACGCCCAACTTGACGAGACCTGGAAATTGAAAACGGTAATTGAAATCATGAGAAGGAGAATTTTATAAGTGCAGTAGAAGAGATATAAAATTCGTGCAATTCGATTAAAAGAGAGAAATAATTAAGTATATTTGCTAGGAGTAGAGGTTGACTGAGATCTTAAAAATGCCTGACCTCCATTTGTGTGATTGAAAGTTACTATTAGTTGAATTTTGCTTTTTGAATACATGACCTCGAGCCTTAAGCACCATTGGCCATAAACTTGGTAATTTTATAGATTTTATTTACATTTTCCAAAAATTTTGTTCTTAGACACAAACTTTTTGGGTGAGCCCTTGTAAGTAGGCAATGCTTGTTTCCCAAAAGGCTTATGCAATTACAATTACTTGCACAAATTCTCTATTCTCATTTATAAATTGTTTATGGCTTATCTCACCCGTTTGACCCTTGCCCAGGGTTTTCTCCAGACGATAGGGTCCCACAAATTGGCAATTCTCAGCCGTAACATTGTTCTCCTTCTGCATTTTGTGGCCTTTGTCGTCGTCGTCCCTCTGCCTTCGTTTCGACTTGGTCTGTTAGCTGTTTGCGGCTGGCAGCGTCAGCTGGCGTCTGGCCATGCACATGGACTCTCTCCTTGCCGCCTCCTTTAGCAACTTGGTTGTCGCATAGCGTTAAATAAAGTTTTGGTCTGTGTTTTTTGGCGTTTAATTACTTTAGTTTAAAAAAAAAAGTTTTATTGCAATTGTTGTTAAGAATTCGTATGCCGCATTTAATTAAGTTTTGTGCCCATAAACGTATTGGTTTGGTTTACACATGACTTCATTGGTAGTTCCTGTTAGAAAGAAAGAGAGAGGAATTGAGAGGTCAACTTGATTAGCCATGAATATTTATGTGCTCTTTTGGGCAACTGAATTTTTAATTGAAATAAATGGCAAACTAACTATATTACTAGCTAAATGTGTATATGTAAGTGTGTCGGTGTGTTAGTTAGTTTGTCAGGTGTTCTAATTAAAAACACCTCCAGCTGTGTGTGTGCGCTGGAATAGAAATCCAACATGGCCATTTGTAAAGTTAATTTATGACCTCGACAACATTCTCTTAATGGTAACTTTTCGTTTAAGAACCGAACATAAGTAGATAATCCGAAATAAAGGGTGATTTTTTAGCTATTATCTTTTTGGCAACACTGGTTTAAACAGCTCACGCACGTTTCGTATTTTGTTTCACTGTCAAACATCTTCAGTTTGGTCTTTAATTTAACCATGAATCGTCTTAGGGGGGGCATTCAATAAGTTTGGTAAGCTGGATTTGCAGTTTACGAGCTTCAGAATGAATAGTGCAGACTATTCGAGTCCTAGAAAATAGTTTGCTCCCCTATTTAAATGAAAACCGGAAAGCTCCCTACATTTTCATTCAAGACAATGCCCGTATTCACACTAGTCGGGCTCGGTCGAATTATTGAAATGGCAAGCATGCTCACCAGACTTAAATCCAATTTATTAAGATTTTAAGAGAATGGAACCTCCTTGAACCGCAGTTATTAGTGAATCTGAAAGATTCAATGAAAAAAAGAATTTTTGATGTTGGAAGATGTAGCGGATCGACAATTAATGCCTAAATTAGTGGTTTGAATTGGTTAAAATGTTATTTCTATTCATTCCTATAGACTTTAAGTGTTAAAACTATAAGTTTCTTATCATTTTGATAAAGTTGAAAATGCCACTTATTTTTTATTTTGCTAAAAACAACACTATAACATTTGAAACAATAAATATATTTGAGTTGAATCGTTTGTCGACATCGTTTTAAAATGAGTGAGAGACGGTTTATGCAATACGTTAATATATCTTGAAAATTATATTCAAAATACAAGGTGTCTGTTAATTTTGATATGGACCTTATATTAAAGGGGCTTTGGGAACACCCACACAGTTGATTGCTGTTTTGTTTCCGGATCATACGCATACTATATCCATGATTCATCACATGTGATCTTACAAATTTTACATATCTCTCTGTACGTCACATGGCGATCTTGCTTTATCAGTTTACTCATAGAATCGATGTTTCCGTAAGGAACCGATTTTGGATAACCTGCACGGAACTCATCGCTGAGCGAACTACGACCACGATTAAATTCAATATACCGACGATATTCAGTGGTTTTTATACCCTTGCAGAGGGCATTATTAAATTGTCCGGATGTTTGTAACGCATTGAAGGAAGCATCTCCGACCACATAAAGTATATATATTTTTGATCAGCATGACGAGCTGAGTTGATTTAGCCCTGTCTGCCCGTCGGCCTGTCCGTCTGTTTCTATGCTATCTCCTCCATCAGTTTGAGAGCTATCTTCACCAAACTTTGCACGAAGTCTTTTAGTACAAATACGCTGGATCGTATGACTATAGCACATAGCTGTCGTAGGAATGATAGGTTATAAAATTAGTTATAGTGAGAAAAACATATTTTTTTCAATGGAAATTTCTTAGTTGACTATCCTTTTCCATGATTTCACTAAGTTTGGTCGAAATCGGATGACCATAGCATATAGCTGCCATAGACGATCGGTCGAAAATTAGTTCTAGTGAGAAAACTTTTTTGTTTTTAGCTACCTTTTTATAACTTTAACATCGGCCGAAATATAGTTTTAGTGAGAAAAACTTCTGTTTTTTTTTTAGTGAAAACGTCCTTATCATTGGCATACACTTAATTTATATACTTTTACACAATTCTACAAAGTTTGGTCGAAATCGGATGACTATAGCATATAGCTTCCATAGGAACGATCGGTGGAAAAACTAGTTCTAGTGAGAAAAACTTTTTTGTTTTTTAATGAAAACGTCCTTATCATTGGCACACTTAATTTATATACTTTTACACAATTTTACAAACTTTGGTCGAAATCGGATGACTACAGCATATAGCTGCCATATGAACGATCGGTCGAAAAACTAGTTCAGAAGAAAACTTATTTGTTTTTAATGAAACGTCCTTTTTATTGGCATACACTTATTTTATATACTTTGGACACATTTCAACAAAGTTTTATCAAAATCGGATGACTATAGCTATATAGCTGCAGTATGAATAATCGGTCGAAAAAGAAGTTCTAGTGAGAAAAACTTTTTGTTTTAAATGGGATCGCCTCCAAATTTCGCAATTAACAGTGTATTATGCTTTTCCATGATTTCACCAAGTTTAATCGAAATCAGACATCTTTATAGTATAGATCCCCTAGAAAAGTAATGTCCAAAAAGTAGTCTTAGAAAAACTTTTTTGTTTTCAATGGAAGCTGCAAGGATATACAAAACTTCGGCCGAGCCGAAGTTAACTCTTCCTTATTTTTATAAAAGAATATTAAGTGAATTTACAATTTGCTGCAAGATTTGGTATGCATGCAGGGTTGATAGACCACAGAATCAGTACTCAGTAGTTTTTTCTTTGCTAGGTGCTGCCGAAAGCAAGCCGTCAGGTGACCGGTTCGGCAGAGTACTCCCTGACGCTCATAAGAAGACGGGTAAACATCCGGCAGTCAGTTAAGGGTAATCAAAGACTATAAATGAAATGTCAGCCGCACGGCAGGCTATTTTGGGACAACCAAAGGCCTTCATATTCTCTGTTAACTATTCAGCCGTCAGTTTAGTGCAGGGGCCGGGAAAAAACTCAATCCCATTTTTGCATTGGTGTGTGTGAGAGCAGCACAAAAATTGATTCAATCGCGACGCATCTAAGCAAGAGCCAAACACACAACGCAGCAACGCTTATGGTGCTCATACTGTGTGTAAGCCGCTGCTTTCAAGAGCTTTCCTATGCCCAGTAAGTAGCGACGTGCCGGCTTCTGGTTTAGGGTAACCATTCACCAGAGTTTGTGCACTAAATGTCAGTAACCAGACAGGCGATATCAGACAGCCAATGGCTTTGGTATATTCGTTAACCGGCCGTTTGTGAAGGATAACCGTAAGCGCTGCCGATCCGCACACAGCCCGAAGCGAGCTCCTTCTCAATCTTTTGGCTTGTGTGCTTCCAATTTTCCCAAAATAGACAATTTAGATGGCCTGAAACGGTACTGCAGACATACACACTACCCGATACATCACAATCGGCCATATTACCAGAGACTGTACATGAAATGTCGTGCGTCCGCTAGGCGATTTTGGGACATCGTTCGGCTCGCACATTCTCTTAAAAGTCGCCCCATTTCTCATGAAGAAGTGTTGAAGTCACCTCTCCTTAATATTTCAATTTTAAAGCCAATTTTTTGTTATCAACTCACTGTAAACAACCCAAATAGCGCTAGTACATAAAAACGTGATGAGACCATTTCATTTTGGCATGACCAGATTTTACTTATGGATATAGAGCGATTTATGTTTTTTGAGAAAACGGTATTAAGATAAGCAAATAGTTTGATATTTCCAACCAGCTTAACAGCCCAAAGTCTCCCTGGTTTCGCTTAAGAAATTGTAATAGATATATTAACTTAATCATTGTGTTCCTTGTCCATCACTGAGGCCCCTAAGTGGTATGCCATCGTTTCAGCCAACATTAAAAATAAATGTATTTATCGCATTTTATCAATAGCTTCTTTTGTTCTCCGAATACTTTTTTTGGTCCATGCCAATGCTTTTTATATGGGTTTTTGTATTGTTTACAAATCGCTTAATTATGGTTGATGTTCCTTTATGGACCATGGCGAGCATAAAAGCTTACTCAAGGCCTTTGCAGCCAACTGGGTAACATTCTTACGTTTTTGCTTTGCGACCCAAAAAATATAAATTTCCCTAATGCCCAAAATGCTCATGATTTTTATTGCACGCACACAAATGTACATACTTACAACTGTTGGACATCGCCCTGTATCGAAGTTACTTGGGCTTTTTTTTTTTGGTTTGGCATAATTTTTAGACATTTTTGCCGCAGCGTTTAAGTGCGACAAAAAGCGACGCCTATGACGATGACTTGTTTATGGCAGTCGAATGAATGCCACGCCTCTTTTATGACGTTGCGCGTACAAGTGCAGACAAATGGATGAGTGAGCACTTAGAGTATTTCAAATTTTTGTTCATTTTTGGTGCCATTTTTGAAAATTTATCGTGAGAAGGGTAGCTAGGGATTCGGCAAAGTACGGCACACTTTAAAGAGTGAGTATAGAATGCAATGCATAAAACAATAAATTGCTTAACAATATACTGCTTAATGCCTTAGCACTTCGTTGAAAATTTGATGCCCAACCTACAGGATATCATTCAGTCTACATTTTCCTTGCTTCCGCTTATTGAACAATGTCAGCTTTCAACTTTGAGCGCATTTTTCAAATTAGGTTAGGAGAGCAGAGGACAGAGGAAATGAGATGTGAGAGGATGAGGAGTAGGTTGGCTGGGAAAGTTTTCGTATTGTTTGACGCTCGTTGGAAGGATGGGTGAATCTTGTTAACATCCTTCCTTCCCTTCGGGGCTTCCGTTTGCCAGCTGATGCCTGGCCGTTTAACCTTAATGTCTAAAGCGAAGCATTTATTTTTCAATTTGTATGCGTGTGCCTCTCCTCCCCTCTCGCTCTCTCTCCGTCGTCACCTTCTCTTTACACATATTCAAAAACCCCATCAAATTGTTAGGCATTTCAACGTCATCCTCTTGAAATCATCAGCGACAGCAGCGACGCCCTTCTTGACTGCTTTCAATTACATTTACCTGGTTTACTTGCTCCACCTGCCCCTGCGCCACTGCACAGGCTTTTGTTTTTCTTTTTACTTGCCTGGTTAGTTGGCCACGTTTTATGTTGGCATTTTATGCTGCCACGCATCGTTGAGTTTTTACTTTTGATATTTTACTTTTTAGTGCTTTCCTAATGAAATTTTAAGTCATTTTACATTATGTAAAGTTAATGAAGAGGCTGTTGCGGAAAATTCTAGACTAAACTACTAATTCATACCATATTTTAATTAAAGTTTGTAAGCTACCACAGTCGAAGGCTGTACTCTAGAGCGGCAAAAAGGAAAAAAGTAGGTCTCAGCATTTCTAAATCTAATATTTGTTGTGTATTTAATAATGGTAAAACGAACAACATTTCAAAACATTAATCATACGACACGTTAACATGAAACTAACTAAATAAACATGCGCATCTTTACTTAATAATGTACCAAAGAATCTAGTCCTTTTTACAATGACTTCAGTCATATTTAAAGCCGATCCTTTTTCGGGTTCTGATTTGGGGGTTCTTATGTTTAGAAGGTGCGGTTCAAGGTCTGGCTCGAAGATGTCAATAATCCTGAACTGCGCCGGCTCTGCGGTGTTTCGGTTATTGACTGGTTTGCAGCCCTGATTTGTACGAAATCATTCTCTTCTTGCAATAGACTTTAACCTTACAGCTGTTCAAATAATCAGTTACAATAAATCCACGGTCTTCAGCTGTGTATCGCACAATTGGTCTTAGTAAACTCATTCCTTATCTGCCTACAACATAAATGTCAAAGCGCAACGTCTTTTGCAAAAAGTCACATTTACAGTATGACATTACATTTGCCCCACACTGTAAAACAAAAAAAACTCCATATTCAAAACTTGATACTCAGTAATCGATAATACATAGTACTCGATTCTAAGTATTTGATTCTCAGTATTAAGTACTCGATACCAAGTTCTCGATACTCAGTGCTCGATTCTAAGTATTCGATACTAAGTACCCGATACTCCGTATTTGATACTCAGTACTCGATTCCAAGTACTCGACACTTAATACTCAATACCAAGCACTCCTTACTCGGTACCCGATTTGAAGTTTTCGATACTTAGTACTTGATACTAAGTACTCGATACTAGAGCCCTGCACGAGTCCACTAGTAGTGCCCTTTGAGCCCCCTTTCAAAAAAAAACAGTTCGAGTGAATCAATTCAGAAAGCTCAGAATAATGCTGGGTTTACCATATACTGCGTCACAGAGTGTCACATTTTTGTGTCACAATGTCAAATTCGTATGGAGCTGTGACATTGTGACACTGAAATGTGACACTCTGTGACGCAGTATAAACCCAGCATTACAGATCGACTCGTAAATTATCTACAGGCCTGTTCCGGTATTCACTTTCACTAAATTTGCTCGAATTCGATTTGGCTACCTGTTCCGGTCTTCACAATTCGATAGATTTACTCGATTTGAATTCACATTGCTTGGAGCCGATGAATTCAAAACTAAATGCGATTTTGTACATAAAGGCGTCAAATTATTGGCTTAAAGTTAATTTTGTACCATTGTTTAGTGTATTTACGAGATAGATACTTTTTGCAATTTTACATTCCCTTAAAAATTATTTTTAATAAAAAAATTAATAATTTTTATGAATAGCTTCAATTTTGCCACGTGCCATCCAAATCGAATTCACATATTTTGTTCAAGCTGTTCTGGTTTTCACTTGTTTATGAAACGCTGGGAAAATGTTCATAAAATGCCCTTAAAAATAGAAACGACATCTTAAACACCTATATTCAACTACTATCAACTATTTTGAGTGATTATTTATTGGATTGTTTTGATTCACCAGTTGATTAAGGTGAAAGTGTAGTCAACGGAAACAATTTGGAAATGAAACACTCGAATTGCAAATCGTTCGAATACCAGAACAGCTAAAACCAAATTGTTCGATTTTGTTTTCATTTGAAATCGAAGAAATATGTGAAAACCGGAACAGGCCTGCTAGTTGTTTGGGTAAACGAAAAGTAATTTTGTTAAGCTGCCATTACACTTATCATATATCTCTAAATAGTCGGTTGTCAAAATTCTCAAAGGAGGAACTCTTTAGAGAAGCTATGATGAGCTATTACACCTTTTATGACAGAGACCCTTGATCTAGTTGTTCATGGCTAGTTCATCGGATTCAGTACTGGTTCAACAATTTTTGACTGACAACCCTCACGATGGGATTTCCCGGATGACGCAGTTTTACCTGGCGGTACGACGAAAGTGCCATTTGTTATAGTTGCCGATGATGCATTCAAATTGACTACTCGAATGATGAAGCCACATCGACAAAGGACATGCACTAGTAACAAGGTTGAGCCGTGCTAGACATGTAGTTAAGAATGCATTTGGCATTTTGGTAAACAGATTTAGAATTCTGTTGACAACAATTGATCTCAGCGTCGAAAAGGTGTAGCAAACTACTTTGGCGGCTTGTATTCTTCACAATTACATTCAAAGTGAGGAGGGTCAACAATTTACTATGCTCGTTGACCTCGAGGATGTCAGTGCATCTCCTTGACTGAAGGAACTTGGCGTCACTCAGGAGCTAGATTAAGTGGACTAGAAAGCTCTGGAAATCGATCCGCTTCTGAGCTACTATACAAATTACTTTAATGGCAATAGTCCAGTTCCCTGGCAAGTAGATGCAATCCAAAAGTTTAATTTTTGACTTTATGATATTTTATTTTAAAATAAAAATATGTGAAAATAAGTGTACTTGGATTCTTCAACAATTTATTCGCCAAATTGGTAGTATAAATAGATTTGCAAAGGCTTGTTGGTGGGTGAACTGAAAGTTGAAGGCTTGCCATGGCGGCGCCGAACGGCCGTCTAACAGCCACATACTTTCATGTTCAAATGTATTTTGATTTTCTGGATTTTGAACTATAACTCAAACCCCTCGACCCCTGTCCCTTTGAAAATAAAAATATAAAAAATAAAGCCTTTTTCAATGTTTAAATTGCTCTTGCTCAAAAGCAAATTGCAAAACATCCAGAAGACTAACATCTTACTGCTCCTCAGGGGCTTTAGCAGCTTGAGTTTTTAAAAATTCACCAAATGCATCCACTGCTGCGGAGAATTTCCGATTTGGATTTCTTATTACGCGAAGAGCCTCCTCCATGAGTTTTGCCTTCCCGTCGACTTTAGGACGCTTCTCCTCTGGCTCGGAAATAGACTTTTCCGATAGTAAAGGATCTGTTTCATCACCAATCTGTTATAAGATATCTATGTATTTCGTCAAAAAACTTTTATGTACACCTACTGCAAAATAGGAACAAGCGCATCTTTTCAAACCAGTAGAGATGGTCTACTTCGTCCGCCCCCATACCGCTCGTTGTTGACTTCTTTAAGTAAGCGGTGTATTGACAGCGTAAATTGTTTAATTTAGCTTTAATTTCCTCGTTGTTCACGTCTTTTTTGATTGAAGACAACTTCTGCTCAATATGAAAAAACGTTGATTGGCGAGCGTTCCTGTTTTTGTACAGGTTGCTCTTGCAACCGTAGAGGAGAGACTCATCCTCATAAAGCTCAAGAAGTGCCATTACCTCACTTTTTGACCATTCAGAAATCTTAAAATATTATGTTAGCCACAATGCAGATTCTGCAACGGTTTTTACTCACACGTTTGGCTGCCATTATCCCCACATAAACGAAATGCAAATTTTAATTTCAACTTGACAGTATGTAAACAACTTTCAGAGTTCTCAGTTTAGCTTAATCGATAAATTAAATCGAGTGTATCGAATAAAAATTTGGTATTTTATTTTGGGAAATGGCAACGCCATAAACTTGACAGCTGTGGCTCAGCAGAGTTACGTTTATCAAATAGAACCAGTCCTATTTCATCATATTTGTCTAAAGAGATGGCAAAAGTTTCTCGTCAGAGATATATGTTTGGCTATTACACTATAATATCATGTCTTTAGAGCAGTGGTGTCCAAACTCACACACAATCACCAAACTTGCCAACCACGCGTGGCTGCCTTTTCAAATTTTGGACAACGCTGCTTTAGAGAGACTATTTTGAGATATATGACAAGTGTAAAGGCAGCTTTAGGTAATTTTGTTCCAAGCAAGGTAATCGATTTAATTTTCAGCTTATTTTAACAAAGATCATGTCAACTTAGGCTTTGCAATAGTTTCATCCATCTCTTACCTCTTAAAGCTTCAGATGAAGAGTTTTTATACTTCGAAAAAAAAATAATGCATTTTTAGACATTTACAGAAATTTAAAAAAATATTGTGGCCTATTTCTGGATGATAATTTCATCACATTTCCTTGATATGTGTCACTCAACTATATCCATAAAGCACTCTTGGTCACTTATTTATTAATAATTCTTTTTGTCTTTTGTGTAAAAATTGACAGCCCAGAAATATGCCTTGCATATTTAACAGAGCAAAACGAAACCAGCTTCAGTTTTCTGTTTCTGTTGTAAATCAAATTGACATTAATGTTGCATTGCCAATGACAAGTAGACAAAATGAAAGTTAAATATTGATTTTAATTTTCCACATAATTGCAATTAGTTGATGAATGTGAAGAAGCAGCTGTTAACTGCAATGGCAATGACAGTTGAGTTCCTCCCTTTATTCCCCCCATATTCTTTTTGCTGTCTGTTGGTTGTTGACAATGTCTGATTTTGATTAAACAGCCATTACAGGAGCAACACCAGCAACAAGAGATTCGAGAAGTGGATGGGTGTTGAGCTGAGCAGTCCTTGATGGGTAACTCAATGACGGCACAGTGGGTTCAAAAGATATTTGAGTGTGTGCATACACAGTAAATGTGTTAATAAAAGATCTTAACGAAAATAGTTTTTGGAAGTAAAAAAATATGGTTTTAAAAATTTCTTAGTAACAGCTCGTTAAATGTAATCAAAGTTGTCAATTTCGAGCCACTGTGTCTGGTGTTGGCCTGGTTTGCTCCTCTTTTTGAGTAACGCCCTTTTGGTGTTTCCTGTCTAACACTCTCTATCTCTCTTTCCCTCTCGTTGAAAAGCCACTTACGCACATTTCAAAAGCATTTTATTGATTGCACTTTCAAAAATGCCGGCTACCAGGGGCCTACACAAGCAGCACTCATACGCCACGTTGACTGGCATACTGAACCATTCCCCTTCCACAACTGTTTATTGACTTGCTCGTTTTTGGAATTGAGTTTTTATGCCTGCTACCGCTGCCTAGTGCCACCCCACAACTTGGTTAAACTTTGCTTGACTTTTCCCAAGCCAATTTGGTCCTGAGGCGGTTCCCGTCAGTTGTATGTAAAATATGTGTAGCATACTTTTTGGGGGTGCGTGGAAAAATCAAAGTCACTTTTGCTCATTTTATGCTTTCATCTCCTTTTCGGTTAGATAACACACAATTTACTGGCCTAGCTTGTCGCAACTGTATATATACATATCTTAGTATGTGTGTGTGTGTGTGTGTTGAGCCCCCGGCTTAATTGTGCAAGAACTGGCTAATGAACACCCCCAGAAGCCTCCAAGTGTTATTTTCGAACAACTTTTCCTGCAGCTTGTTAATTGTTTTTGAAATGTTTGAGTGAACATTAAAAGATGTAAATTTGGTAGGTTTAATGCCTGAGGGACCGAGGGAAGGAAACTAGAATGATAAATGTGGGTGGGACTTGCATATTAATAAGTTTTGTTCAGCCCCTATGAATAATGAGCAGATGGCAAGTGTAATTAATTGTTAAGAATAACTTGGATTCTTATCGTGCGGATGCGGGGATTAGCTGTGTCAGCAGCTCTCAGTGAATATATTTCTATTAAAACTTTGGTCTGTGCTTCACATTACATTTTTTATGTAATTTATATAACATTTCTTCAATTACTCCAAATTTAGACTATATCGAATCACTTGAAAATTTTATAAAGAAATGTTAAAAGAAACAAAAATGCAAACCGCTCGGGAACCAGGACTAGTTTGGAAGTGATTCAAAGAATTGTACAGGCAATAGTTCACTTAATGCTTTTAGGTTTTAAGCAACAGTTACGGTTCGGTTCAATGCATCAAGCTCACTGTTTCTTTGTTTCTTTGTTCCTTAAACGTGCCCCAAGAGAAAACATCTTTTATAAATTTCGCTAATTGGTTAAGACCATGTTTTACTCAATCGATGGAAGTTCATGCAAATACCTTTAGATTAATTCAAGCAATTTTCAAAAATAGCTAAGAGAGATTAGTAAACTGAGCTTTGCTCTATCAAATTTTAACTTTCATTCATCCTACTTGAAATTTTATTTTCGAAAATCACTTCTTAGTGCTCTCTAATGTCAAAAAAGGAAACTTATGTTTCGTGTGTGTGCGTCGCTTAGAACAAAAACAGACTTTTTTCTTTTTTTTGATTGGCGCAAACAAACTGACCAACAACAATTTTGTGTGACTTACCCAATTTTAATGTGCTTTTCTTTGTGAGTATGGGTAAGTGCTCTGTCCTATGCTTTTTTTGGGCATGCCTGGCTTAAGGCCTTCCCTATAATCTGGTAGTTGACATTATTCTTGTCACTTTACATATAAAGCCCTCCTAGTCCTTAAAGATTTCTGGGACACCCCCAATGTATTTTCTCTAACTTTAAACATACCCGTAAGGGGGGTACTTCGAAACACTCTCTATACCTAGAAACCAAGTGGGTAAACCTCTAAGTAAAGACAATTGTATACCTCAAATAAGGTTCGATCAATTATACGACGTCTATATCCCAAGTTTTTTATACTCTGTACCAAAGGCACAGAGTATATTAAGTTTGAGCAAAAGGAAGCATCACCGACCGTATAAAGTACTATAAAGTGTATTTACCATGTCCGTCCGTCTGTCCGTATGAACAAACAGATCTTAGAGATGGTAAGAGATAGAGGTTTGACATGTATGGGACAAAAACTTCTTTTACTTGCAGGCAGATCAAGTTTATTTTCAATCTTTGCCACGCCTCTTCCCGCAACTGCAAATTGGTAAAAACGTCATCTCTTCACAGTTTTATAGAAAGAAGGTTCATTTCTTCTGGGCATGTTTAGTAATCTAGATTCTTTATCGATCCGCCAAAGAATTGTTAAAGTTCAGATAAACGATAGTCGAGTTATAAGGAAAACAAACTATTATTCTGGGCAGCACTGTCAGCACCGGCTATGGACAGCACTTTTACACACCTTAACACAAGCCTTTGTGAGTTACAGAGTATATTATAGTCGGGCTTGACCGACTTTCGTACTTGATTTTATATACCAAGGTGAATCGAAAGATACGCAGCAGGGCCAATATCATCATCAACTTATCGTTGTACCTTCCATATCACTTTAGTGAAAACCAAACAGAGGTGGTAGCCGCCCAGGAAGCTGCCACCTACCTTAGCACACTCTCGGTTAAAGAAGGAAACGTGTTTATGTACTCGGAGCTATTAAGGCACTGAGCGTCGCCTATTCCTCAACGAGATCGTCGGCACTTCAGTATTTACCTGATATGGATGCCTAGACCCGGGATGGAATTGAAGACCACTAGAGGGATGCCTATGACTTTCCACAAAAGCCGAAACACTGAGTCAATCTACGAATAGGTAGAAAACGGACTAATGCACTTTTAGATTACAGAAGGGAACACAACGCTTCTGGTAGGGAACCTAGCACTCTACGATTTCTGTAGGAGTTTCAGATATGAAGAAGAGGAGTAAATTGTATAGCACCTTCCGTGTCACTGTCACGTTTTGAGTATAAGGAGTTGTACCAAAGTTTTAACAGGTCCTTTTCAAGCTTACTTTTCTCAAGACTACTTTTCTAAACTAAGACTACTTTTCGCTGCCCTGTAGTTCAGCTGCACCAGTGCGGCACTAACGAATCCCCTAACTCTTCGTATTGAGCACTCGCCACCAGACCAACCACCAGCCAAGTATTTGCCCCACGTATTTTGTATGAGAGTGTCCGGAAAACGTACCGATCGGTACGACCCTGCATTACCAGTCGTTAGTGTGGTGATGGGTGCACATTATAGTTTACTATATATAGTAGTAGTACTACACTAGCGCTGTGATGCATTACTTGTCGTTAACGACGCGACTGACGCTCAGTGATGCATCAGGTCGTTAGGCCTGGTAGTGCCTTGACACCAGCTGAACTACAGGGATGTAGAAGGAATCATCTCCGACCCCAAAAAGAATATATATTTTTGATCTGCATCAACAGCCGAGTCGATCTAACGATGTCCGTCTGTCCGCCCGTCTGTCTGTCCGTATGAACAAACAGATCTCAAAGATGGTAAGATAACCCTGGCGCCACTGAGGTCCATCCCCTTCCATTCAATCTCTCGAAGAAATCCGAGCAAGAGATCCCTGCTCTTCTAAAGTTTATTCGGTAATTGATTACTGTGGCCTTAGTGCTCCCACTTGTCGCTTTCAGCCTTCGCAACCTATCATAATTCAGCAAAAGGAAAAAAGCGTATATATTTATATGTTTTGTTCAACAACTTTCCAAGTTCCAGTTCAAAATTCCCTGTAGTTCAGCTGGTATCAAGGCACTACCTGGCCTAACGACCTGATGCATCACTGAGCGTCAGTCGCATCATTAACGACAGGTAATGCATCACAGCGCTAGTCAAGTACGTGAACTATAGTGTGCACCCATCGCCACTCTAACGATTGATGATGCAGGGTCGTACATCGGTATGTTTTCCGGACATTCCCATACTAAAATCGTTAGGCCAAAAATTCGCGGCTTTTGGTTGGTCTAGTGACAAGTGCTCACTACGAAGAGCTAAGGAATTTGTTAATGCCGCACCAGTGCAGCCGAACTACAGGGTTTTTACAAAGTTTTAAAGAATTTACCAAGTCAACACAATCTGTTTCGTTAACTTTGGACATAAGTACATTTGCTTAATTTCTTTTATTTCTTCGCTTAGCTTTTATCGATTTCTTGCAACTCTTTCCGATTCCTTAATTGAACAATCCTTGCACTCTGCTTCTCTTCGCTCCATCCACCAGTTTAATTGGATTTTTATTCAGTCTCCATGTTTTTCGTCCCATTTCTCTATGCTACTTGGGCTATTCTGTGTCATTTTGTTATTGCGTTGCGTTTCTGTTGGCAATTCGAGAGAATATAATTGAATTTTTTCGCGAAGCCGACACGCCTGGGGGTTTTAGTCACGCCCACGGAATACACCCGGTTATAAGCTCTCTCTGTCCTTTTGCTCTCTATTTGCCATATAATTGCCAAGTTAATCATTTCATCTTTTTAGCTTCCGGTCAGGTTAGTCAGTTTTTCAAAATGGAAGTCCTGGTTTTTGCATCTAACATGTTGTTGCCTGTGAAACCGAGCAGCTGCCTGTTAGGGCGGCCCGGTCGGGAGGAGCCTTTTAATCGAATTTTTTGTTTGGTCGTTGCTCTAACTGCTGGTGCGGGTGCTAGCTGCGGGTTTGGGCTACGGCCAGAGGATGGCCATTTTCATGGCTTGTTGCTTTTGCCAGCATTTTTGCGTGTGTTGACTTAAGCGGTTTACTCGGAAACTAGACAAGCGCTATCGCTTGGTTTTACTTAGATTTGGCTTTTGACCCCTGGGATGGAATATTATTAAATAATGAGTGGAGAATGGGGTGGGATGTGGCATTTGGCTTAGGCTTAACAAGTTTTTGTGTTAGTTTTTCGTTTTTTTTTTTTTTTTTGGGTGATTAGTTTTGATTAGGTTTGACATTTTGATGGCAGTTGACAAATTTATCTAATTTTCTGTTTGTTTATCTTGTTAATTTTGGTAGAAAGCATCTTTTGGTAAATCAAAGTTGACTTAGTTGCAATAAAGCCAAAAAGAGAATTTGTCTAAGCCCAAAAAAAAGGCAATGGAAGCAAATAAATCAATCAAATTAAAGGTATACCAAATATTTTTAGACAGAACCAAACTACTATAGCTCAAACTGGACTAAAAACTGTGAAAATCTTTTACTTAAACGTTTCCAGATCATTTTTAGGCAGAACCAAGTTACTCCAGAGTAAAGTACGCCTATATTCCCTTTAAATGAAGCCCCTTAAAAGTCTCCAGGTAATTTTTAGGCTACATAAGAAGCTTTAAAACTTATTTGCAGGAACGTCTACAACCTTTCCAAATCCTTATGATGAATCATTATTTGGTTTCAAATCCAAAAAGCCTAATTCAGTTGGATTCAAAGAGGGGAAAGCCTGTCAAATTTATGAATCACCAAAAATGTTCTCCCCCAAAACTCGCAGCAAATGTGACCCAGCTTTATGCCGACTAAACTCCTGTTCCTTCTTGTCTTCCTGCCACCCTCGAAATTGAAGTTTTGATTCACCCAAACGAAATGAACATAAAGAAATATAAACAAAAGATGGCAAAACCCAAACAGAGAGAATTTTTCAATTTAATGCGTAGGTGGAGGTGTTCCCCCTACCCACACAACTCCGTGCACTCGCTTTTAGGTAAGCAAACCGAGGAAATGTTTTTGGCCATCAAAGCCAGAGCCCGCATTTGTTTACCCAGGGCACAGAGGGGACGCGAGTGGTTTCCTCCTCTACCCGGTGAATTCAATTAAGGAGCCGAGGCGGGAACATGTGTCCGCATCGCGTACATTTTGTGGTTTTGCCTTCGCACTTAATTCAATTTTAGATATACTATGCATGCAAGTCTCGTACCCGCTCACCACAGTTGGCCAATTTGTTATCACCTTGACTCGAGTTGGTTCTCTCCGTTTCGCTTTGCCAGATTTTAATGCAATTTCCTTCGACAGCAGTTGGCTGAGTGTTGGTTCCTTTGACACTAAAAATATGCTTTAATTGAAACAACAGACCAGACAGTGGACCCAACTAATAATGTTATGGGCATCTGTGGAGCGAGAGAAAGAGAAAACAGCAGCCCCTGTAGTAATACTTAGCGCTCAGGCAAGACAAATAAGTTTTCCGGAATGATTTAAAAGGATTCTACACTGGGAAAAGAGTTGAGATGCTGGTCCTTTAAAAATGATTGGGAAAATGTTAAGTATATCGTAGCAAAAACATTTCTAAAAAGAAAACGTTGAATAAAAAAAGCATTCCAGACACATTGAAACACTAATGAACACGTGGAGAAAGTTACAGAATTGGTGGAAAATCGTTGAACCACCATTAAAGGCCTAGACGGACTGCCGACGCAACGAGAAGTTTCATACAAAAATTGAAGGAAGCACGTATGTGGACTTAATGTTAATAAATGTGGGCCTTATTTGGCTTTGAGCAGCTGACGCAACATTGCGCTCACACAATACGGAGTGGCTCTTCTTCGAGATGCAAGTCAACAGCAATCAACTGAAGTTAAATTAAAAACGGGATTGTGAAACTAACATCTTTTGGGTCGAAGAATTACAGTTGCACTTGCTAGTTTTGAATCGCTTAATACAAATAGCAAAAATTACTAAATTACTTACGTCGTCGGTCCGTCTAGGCCTTAAGGATGAAGTTGGAAGTGTTGGCTTTTAGGCAACTTTTTATACTCTGTACCAGAGGTACACAGGGTATATTAAGTTTGTGCAAAAGTAAGTAGCAGGCAGAAGGAAGCATCTCCGACCCCATAAAGTATATATATTCTTGATCAGCATCAACAGCCGAAACGATCTAGACATTTCCGTCCGTTTGTCTGTCTGTCTGTCTGTATTAACAAACAGATCTCAGAGATGGTAAGAGATAGAGATTTGACATGTATATCATATGCTTCTTATACTTGCAGGCAGATCAAGTTTATTTTCAATTTTTGCCACGCCCCCTCCCGCCTTCGCAATTTGGAAAAAACATCATATCTCCCACAGTTTTATAGACAGAAGGTTCGTTCCTTCTGGACATATTTAGTAATCAGGATTGTTTATCGAATGGTAAAGGATTGTTATCGGAGTTGGTTAGCCAAATTAATCTCAATGTTTCTTGTAGATTGTCCCGTAACTTTCTCCCTTTATCTCTGAAACGCAGTACTACTAAGTATGCCTTGCATGATCTGTGGCATGATCTGTGCTGATTACAACAAATTCTACCGCTTAATCAATTTGTAACTTTCTCTTCCTGCTTTAAAAACCTCTATTTAAACTCATTTGGCAGTAGTTAACATTATTTTATACTTTTTCATCCGGTTTTCGTATCGCACGTTGGTGGCTGCGCCTTTCAGTCGGTTGGGCGGAAGGTGGGCTGCTATTTTGCCTGGGCTTTGCGCGTAACAGTCTTCGGCTTGGTGTCGCATGGGTTACTTGAACGTACTGTGCAATATAAAAAGGCGCAATAGAGTTTGTTAGAGTTTTAGAGGCCGAGCTTGGAGCCAATTGCTGCGCCGGTAATGGGACGATTTATTGCCAGAAGATTTCTATCTAATTGAAGCATTTTGTCAGGAGGCAATGTTCGACGCATGAAACATGACTGAATGAACATTTTCACTTCGTAGTTCACCTTTGGCGATACCATTTACATGGACTGATATGTTATGGTACTTCTTCATTTAATCTTGAAATCCCCTTGGTGCAAGAATACCCTACTTTAAGTTGAGTTTTGAAAACTTTGTTGTTGTTCTTTTTGTGTGCTTGTGACGATTGTGCAAAAGCGTTGATCGTAACAGCTCGCAGCAGATATTTGACTGCGGCAACAAGTACTCGCGGTGACTCGCGGCCGAAGCTACGAGTCATCGCGAGTATTTTTACTGAACGAGCTTTACTCATAACGGCTCGCAGCAGAACGTAGATTTTAGCACGGGGCTTGCAACGAGCGTACCCGTGACGGGTCGTTGCAGTTCTCTGGTTCCAAGCCTTTCGTAGTTGTATTACACGTACAAACAATTTATATTGATTTTTTTAACAGAAAAAAGTGAAAATTCCGAATTTGACGCTATATGGGATGAAGACTCGTGCCAAATGCAAGAAAAACTCCCAAAAGCAATGATCCAAAACATAGGATATTTTGTGGTATGAATTGAACGCCGACTTGAACACTTGTGAACGGCTGCTTCAACGGCAAAAAAGGATGGGATTTTTTATCGTATTGTGACTAGTGATGAAAAATGAGCTTATTACGATAACCTCAAGTAGAAAAAATCATACGGGCCGCTCAGCCAGAGCCGAGCATTGAAGCAAAAACTGCTAGAATACGAGCAAAGACACTACAAGGTAAATTGGGAACGCTACAACGCTCGGCCACATGTTGCGCTGCCGGTCGAAACATACCTTGAGGCACAGAAACCGACTGGGTGCCTCCCCAGCCGCCGTATAGCCCAGACATTGTCCCTCCTGACTACTGTTGGTTTTTGTCGATGAAGCATACCCTTGGGGTCAGCACCCCACTCTTTAGAAGAACTGCAAAATTGCAACTATTCTTAAATCACATCAAAAGACGCATCGTTTTTTCGAGATGGTATCCGGAAATTAACAGAAAGATGGAGAAAAGTAAATGTTTACGATGGACTATAATTTGAAAAATGAATTTGTAACAACTCACAACAAAGCGTAAAATTGCTAAGTATATTGGATTGACTAATAAAGATAGTTCTTGGGTTTGGCGACCTTTTAACTAACTAATAAAAATATATAATCTAATAGAAAAATTGTACTCTGAAGGGTATTCGGCATAGCTGAAGTTGATGGCTTCCTTTTATTTTCAATAACTTATCTTATGAGTATTTTTAATCATTTTTCTCTACAATAATGGGTAGGGCAAAAACAAGTTTAATTTTTCTCTACTTTTTATAATTTTTAACTTTCTTTCGGGCAATCTATATACATGCTATATCCACATATTTGTTTTCTCTCAGTGCACAATGATGATTTAACTTTGTAGTTGCCCACGGCTTTTGTGGTGAATGGAAGAGGGTGGACTTTGTGGTGGAGGAGGAAATTATTATGCCAATTATAACTGCAATTTTTCCCACATTGCAGTGGGACATCCCCGCAGAGATGAGAGACAGAACATCAACTGAAATATGCAAAAAATTAATTTATGTTTGCGAAATTCCTCGAGGCGTCCGCGTCGTTGAAATAAATAATTTCTGTGGCATCCGCCAAACCGCAAATAAAAATTTTAAAAACAACAACAATTGAAACACCCTGTTACGGGAAATAGTACAATATTTTCATCTTAGCCGCTGTCAAGGATTTGCATTTGACGTTGGATTTGGTTTTATGTCACATTTTGGCAAATGGAAGTAAAATTTCATGACGTTTGCCTAAGCTTTTGAAAGGTTCAGCTAAGGTGGCTTCGTCTGATGCTGACGTAAGGACGAGTACGTGAATAATTGATTGCATAAAGCGAAACAGTACACGTACATATGGAAAGGTCAGAGGAAATGAAATATGACCACAAAGGATAAATATTTAAAAAAGCTGAGAGAAATTCAAATTTAATAAAAAGAGTGTGAAACCTTTAAAATATCATACCAAAGAGTTGATTTTGAAATTCGTTGTTTTAACATAGGGCGCAGCGATTTAAGTATATTCATTTAAACAGGATGACCTGAGAAAAAAATTGATCTTTAACCTAAATTAAAAGTCTCTTTCTCGAAAAGCTTCCAGTCTTAAAAAAAGGAAGATTAAAAAACTTCAAATGAGATTAAACATCTCAAAATCAAGATTTACCATCTTTCATCTTATCAACCCTCCTACAGTTCTGTTCTTCGTCAAAAAATGAGAACAAAATAGATTTGGCGACATAAGTGCAAAAAATAAAATATTTCATTCTATGAGGTGAAAGTTACTTTTCTTGGGTAATTAGGCCCCAATAAACACGAATCTAAAGTCAAAAAATTCTACCTATTATAGTTGAGCCAGGTGAGATTGTTCGATTACGGTAGGGCACAGTACAGATAACATGTACAAGTTCAGTTGTTAGAGACCAAATACAGAAATATGTTGGACATTGTTTATTTACATTGTACATTGGACATTTACGCCATTGTTCGATTATTCGAACAGACACTTTTGCAGGTGTCCTAAGGGGTTCTAATGCTACTTTTTCCACGGGTTTTCATTAAACGGACTACTTTCAATCTTTCCTCAAATTAATACATATTTTTCGGAAAAAATATTTTTTTAAGTTTTGTGTTTTTTAGCTTGATGGGACGATGAAAATTCCCTTCGACTAGTCGAACACCGGCATAAAATAGGATATTTCTGCTTGCAATGGGACTTGAATTCGCAATCTCAGCATCTCCCACACTGGGCTAAGAGTTTTTACTCTGTTTAGCCGCGCCGTCTTGCATTTGCCACCAAATTCGCTTTCGGACACAAACGTAGAAGGGTAAAATTTAAAATATGAATTTGGATAAGTTTTTCAAAAACAAGAAAACCAAATAATAATATATAAATCGACTAGCATAGAACCCGGCGCGCTTCGCCTCGATACAGTTACGATACAGTTCTTTTCTGACCGGGCTTGGGTAACATTACCGTTTTCGTTATCGTTATCGATATCGTTATAATTAGTGTTATAGTAACCGTTATCTCTATCAAGTAGTAGTAGTAGTTGATGTCTTTATTTTTATAGTGCTTTCAATTAATTTTCACTTAAATATACATTGAGTTGTAATAAAAAGACACGTTTAAAAGTATACAAAAGGCTTGGCGTATTAACCGTCAGCCTGATCCTCTCTCCATCTTCATGCCAGTACTACACACGGCTGCCAAGTTCGTCGCAAGATACCGCATCGTTCCCTGCATAAAGATGCATTGAAGATCTAGAACCTATTCATTTCATTTATACAATTTTAATAATTTTACATTTTTGTTCAACAAATACTATATTTTTTTTTTAAATCTTCCGCAACAATTCTGTTCCTGTATTTTAAAGCTGATGCAATGTAAGAGGAGAGCAACGTCCAATGTGCCCCATTTAAAAGGTCCAAGATCACCTCTCTTCCAATGGTAGGTCCTCCGAAGTAGTCTCTGCTATAATTGGACAGTCCACCAGAAAGTGCACTATGTCCTCACGGACCTTTATATAGCAAAGAGTACAGTTCCCAGTTTTGATGTGTGATATAAAGCTAAGTGCCAAAATCTCACCACGCGCCATTATTATGTGTTTAATTTGGTCGATCGTGTAAGCATCCGAGAAGTAGTTTTCTGTATCGAGCTCGTAATTAAGTTCCTTTCCTAGCACGCGAACCGAGCTGCTCTGCGCTTCCCTTATAAATTCCTCTCTGTAGTTCTCTCCTATCTTAAGAACGATTCGATCTGCCCAAAATGCCCATTCCATAGTGTCGTCCAAACGTAAAGGTACGAGTAACTTCTCTGCCAGGTTTTCCCACTCTTGGAAGTGTAATTTTTTATCTTTATCATTATCGTTATAGATTTCGTTATCGATACCGCTATCGCTATTGTTATCAAATTCTTTGTATTATTATTCATTTTATTTACATTAATTTCTTTATCATTATCAATAATGTTATCGCTATCGTTATCGTTAATGATTTCTTTATCGCTATCATTACCGTTATCGATGCTGTGATCGCTATCATTATCGATATCGTTCTCGATACCGTTATCGCTATCGTTATTGTTATCGATACCTTTATCGTTTTCGATACAGGTTTGTTACCAATATCGATATCGCTATCGTTATCGATACCGTTATTGTCATCGTTACCGATACCGTTACCGTTAAGTTGATCGTTATTTCTTATTATATTAAGGCCAATCGGATGAAAATAGGTTTTTGGCTGCAGAGTTTTCCATGAGTTTTCCTACCCTAAGGTCAAATTTTCCAACATCAGAAAAATGCATTACAAAGTATTTCACTTACTATCCTTACAAAACGAATTTCAAGTCGATCGGATAAAAAACGGTCTTAGTAGGAGTCCTGAAAATTTACATGAGCTTGAAGGGTATATAAACTTCGGATGAGCCTAAGTTAGCTTCCCATCATTTTTTAATGTGTAATTTTTGTTGAAACTAACCGAAATCTTGTGTTCGCCACCAGTTCAGGTTCAAATTTTTTTCACAATTGGTTCGTTTTTATGTTCGGTTAAAACTCAACTTGCAGCCCTGGATAAACTTTAAGCAAAAATAAAATCTTTAAAGAGAGATGCTTTATATCCAGAGCTCGCAAATAACTGTCAACACTTTTAGCGTGACGGCAAAAAAAACCGTTTGGTTACGGACACAACGAAATCAGGGAGCGAATAGACAGTTTTAACTCTGTGTTTGCTCAATTCTGTTTTGCTCAATCAAAGAGTACTTTTTCGTTTCTGTTTCTCTAATGCCGTTCACTGATCGTTTTGCCGGCCTTCTAAGTGTTTGCGTATGTAGACGCTTGTATGCTACCTCTTGAGTAGTTTCAAGAGAAATTCCATTTGGTATTGTTTGTGTTTTTCACTGATATAGAATTGCTCTTTAAAAAGTTGTTTTCGCAGAAAAATTTTTGTTCAACCGGCAGTGAGCGACGGTTGTGCTGCGTTTGTTTGTGTTTTTCAATGATATTGAATTGAAAAATCGGAGAGCTTAATGTTTTCGATGTTTCCAGAGCTTCAAATATCGCTAGTTTTCCAGGGACCATTGTGCAGTGTATTTATCTTGACTTTGACATTAAAAAATTATAACAGTTTCCGAAGTTAAATGCTCTTATTTAATCCAAAAACTGTTTTCCCAAGAATTGTAAAGTAAATTTTCGGTTTCGAGAAAGTCCGTGGAAGGCCTGAATCAGTCTTGAATGCTCAGAAGACTTAATAGAAAGCAATGTAGAGAAAAGGAATAAAAGTTCAAATCAAGAAACTTTGAATGTTGTGATTACAGAAATGGTAACTATCAGTTCTGTTAAAAAAGGTGACTTCTCTAAGACTATATAGCTTAAGCCATATTACACAATTGGCTCGTAAGCAGCTCAAAATTTGCATCAATTACCATAACTGAGGGTCATTACTATTCCTAAGCCGCTATGTAGGTGTTTGTAAAGTATACGGCTTTAATAGAGGGTAAATGTGAAGTAGGGGAACAACAGCAATATCTAGTGATTGGTTCAATCAATCGAGTTCAGCGCTTAATTACTGATTATTTGGAAATTGCTTGCATTCTGTTCGAACCTTAACTTTCAATGGCGGTTTTCCTCGCTGGTATGACTATTTTGATGTTATATTAAAACTGGCCACTAAGCTCAGCTATAGGAAGAACAATTTTCCATACATGTTTCAAAAATTTTTAATATTTCCTTTTGCCAATTTTTATTTATGCATCCTACAATTCCCCAAGCCACAATATTTTCCAAACACAAATTTTGCTTCCCGCTTCGCCTCTGGCCTTCCCTTGCAATATGAAACCTTTTTTGGCCTAGCAAAAACAAATTCCCCTTAGAGTACAAACATTCCGGCAGCAGCAAGGACAAACAAGGCAACCAAAAAAAAAAAGATTCCATATGCAAAAAAAATTTTATTTTACTGACTTTAAAAGCAGAAAACTGCAAGTCAAGCAGACGTTGGCCAGCTGGCACAGCAATTCGATTTTGCATGTAAGACCCCCAAAGAGTTGAACAGAAGGACCAACAGGAAAAGCGCAAAAAATGAAAGAAAGAAGGAAATGTTTGCATATGCTTTAATCAAAGGCCATGACGTACGGGAATGTGGTTCATTCTTAAAAATTGCTGCCTAAAGGAAGGCAGGGGGTTAGAGGGGGAGCATATCCTTTTCCCCCACTAAAACGAAACGGAACTGTTGACAAAAGCCATGCGGGTGTCCCTAACGCAGCACACGCAGGCGCAAGGGTTAAACAGAGAGAGAGAGAGAGTGAGAGAGCGAAAGCTTTTACACGCCCCACGGGGTGGCTGCTGCTTAGTTCAGGGTTGCTGATGCCTTGTGCCCAACATTTGTACCACTGTGCCTGCTCACTCTCTTTCCCTCTCTTCACAAATAGTTTTTGCCGCTTATGGCTTTTTAATTGTTAAATATTTTTGTTGATTAATCAAATCGTTGGTCAGGGGAGTACAAAACGCTGATGGTCAAATTTTGTGCGAGTATTCCCCAACTCACCTCGGTTTTCAGCGCGATTGTCTACAGAGGTAATCCCCTGGGTCATTAAGGCGTCTACGTGTCTGCAAGGCGCCTTACAGGATGCTCAGGACATTGTCGCCTTCTGATTGTCGCATGTTTTATTCAGTTAGCTGACGTTTTCCTGCTCCTCCACGTCTACTTCCTTCTGGAGGAGGTGGTGGTAAATATTGAACAAGATAGCGGAAACCCCCCGACCCAAGGAGTAGCTCATATTTTTAGAATGTTGCATTTTTGATCTGACACGACAAGATTTTTTATTGGTCCAGACATCACGAAGGATACCTTAATTGTATCATTCGACTAGGGGAAGGGTGAAGAGGGTTTCGAAATTGAACAAGATGGTGAAATGTTTCCATGTTTGTGTTTTTGTCAGAGAGATGAAAGGGGAGAGAAGGCAGAAGCTCAGTTAAAGGATTCGGGCAATAAATGTAATCTTATCTTTAATATCAAAGACTTTAAAAGGCACTGTGCACAAAATTTATATTTTTTCCCAATTTATTACGTAAAAGTTAAGTCAGTTCGCACTTTTAAATAGGTCTAAGGTTGTTTTTAACTGAATATAACTAAAGATAAAATATTTTTGATTCACGAAAACTGTAGATGGATGGACGCTTAAATTTTACATCTTTTAAGCAAAGTTTACGAAAGTCTGTCTTCGTTTTAAGAAAGTTGACTCTGTGTTTTCTAAGTCAATTAGATAGTTTTTCTGATTTTTTGTATTAATGTTTGGCCTTACTAGAACTATTTATTTATCATAGTCATGCGAGCACTTATTTGCGTCTTTGCGGAGAGTGTTATCGGGCCGTGATAAGGGATTGTGTCATGACAATTCTGACTGCTAACGAAATGGACAACTATTGGTTTCAAATGGAGGTCGTAAGTTAAAATCGGCCCATCCCGACTTCGAAATACATACCTCTTACTCAAGGCAAGAAGTGATTTATAGTGAACTAACATTAATGTTAACTTATTAACATTATGTTATATTATAAAAGTTGTATTCCTTCAGAAAGTGCAGAAACGAAGGTGATAATCTTATCAGGGCTGCAAAACCCAAAATATTTTTTCGGAATTCCGGTGCGCGGGCTTGAACCAAAAATTAACAATGTTGAAGGTTCGGATATTTGATGTTCAAGGTTTTTGGACGAAGGTTTTGGTTCGAACCCATATTTACAGAATATTAATAACAAAAAAAAACACAATAAATTAAGTTAGTATTCCATTTAATCTCTACAAATCGCTACAATCAGGGAATTGTGTCGTTTTTGGATCGGAAGCAATTTGAACAAAACATGGAAATATTCCAAATGTAATTTACTTCCAATGTAATGTTAAGCTCTTCCCTGTAGTACAGCTGCACCGTTGCGGCACTAACGAATCCCCTAGCTCTTTGTAGTGAGCACTAACGAATTTTGTATGGGAATGTCCGGAAAACGTACCGATCGGTGTATTACCAGTCGTTAGTGTGGTGATGAGTGCGCACAATAGTTCAAGTACTAGACTAGCGCTCTGATGCATTACCTGTCGAGCTTGTTTTAGATTTGGAAAATTTCCCCCAACCCCTATTTAAGCGCAAAAAACTGTCAGAGCCACAATTTTTAAGTTAGACCCTTGAGACAATAAAATCAGACAAATAATGCAGAAATTATATACGAATCTATTTTGCTTGAAGGAGAGAGGGGGCTCTTGCATCATCAGTTAACGCCTGCACGCGTGCGTGCGTGAAATCAAGGGAACAGGGTATTTTGGAGTCGGGCCACTCGACTACAACTCCTTTACTTGTTGTACTAAAAGACTTCGTGCAAAGTTTGGTGAAGATAGCTTTAAAACTGACGGAGGAGATAGCATTGAAATCGCACGAACAGACGGACAGGGCTAAATCCACTCGGCTCGTCATGTTGATCAAGAATATATATACTTTATGTGGTTGGAGGTGCTTCCTTCAATGCGTTACAAACATCCGGACAATTTTATAATACCCTCTGCAAAGGTATTAAAATAAAAAAGCCATTCCAAATGGATACCGAAATCATTCAATGTATATTTTTGTATACCCTTTCAAAGGGAATTTTAATTTTGCCCAAAAGCTATCAATGCATAGAAATATTCGTTTCCGAACCCATAATCAGTATATATTCTTCATCAGGGCGACGAGCTGAGTGGACTGAGCTTTATCCTTCCGTCAGTCAGCCTGACTGTATGTTTCTACGCAAACTTGTCACTCAGTTTTGAAGCTATCAAGCTGAAATTTTGCACAGAGTCATCTTTCTAATGTGCACTGCTAATCTATCGGAAACAATTTGATCGGATGATTAAAGCATACAGCTACCATAGGAACGATCGGTCGAAAAACTAGTTTAAGTGAGAATAACTTTTTTGTGCCCAATGTTAACGTCGCTAAACTTTGTATTTAGTGGTTTTGTAGCATTTTTGACAGTTCTACCAAGTTTGATAAAAATTTGACAACTATATGGGCTAGCTTCCATACAAAAGATAGGTCTGAAAAATAGTTTTGGTAAGAAAAACTTTTTTGTTTTCATTGGTACAGTCTTAAAATTTTGTTTTTGTTTGTTTTATTTGCTTTCACCTCATTGTACAACATTTTGTCAAAATCGGATGACCATAACATATATCTCCCATACGAACGTTCGGTCGGAAAATAGGTCTTAGTGAGAACAATTTATTGTTGTACCCGTTACTAGTAGAGTAAAAAGGGTATACTAAAGTCGTGCAAGTGTAACAGGCAGAAGGAAGCATCTCCGACCCTATAAAGCGTATATTTTCTAATTCAGCATCAACAGCCGAGTCGATATAGCCATGTCCGTCTGTCTGTATGAACACCTAGATCTAGGAGACTAGAAGAGCTAGAGCTGTCAAATATTGTAAATAGACTCCTATTGTCCTACGCAGATCACAATAAAAAATGTTGAATAACTCCTACAATTTTTAAGATACCAAGCTCATAATTTGAAGTATATGTGCCCAATAACTACAATCTCTGAATGTTTCATAAAGATCGGATAATTAATGGCAAAGTTATAAAAGTTACAACCAATGTTTCATACTTTATGGCGCCACTGTTGAAATGTTCTTATTAATGTTAATGATCTGTTAACTAACATAAGAGAAGGCTATACAACATTAAAGTCCCTGAGTAACGGGTATATCGAAGTCGGGCAGGGCCGACCGACCGCTCCTAAAACCATCGACTTATAATATTGTATGCTATTAAAATAATTGCAACCTTTGGTCAAAATCGGATGGCACTATCTTATGGTTGTCATAGGACCTATCGGATGGAAAACGGGTCGAAGTAAAAAATATGAGCGATCTTTAGTTTGGCTTTCAAAAGCGAATTTTGCAAAATTTGGTTGAAATCAGTATAACAAGTCGAGCACTTGCAAGAGTATTAAAACTTCGGCACAGACAAGGTTAAATTATCCTTCTCGTTATTTTTCTTTTTTTTGTCTCTTTGTTTATATGATATCGGAGTTGCTTTCTTCTGCCAGTAGCATGCATTTCCACGAGTTTAGTATTCCTTTTTTGTCTCTACGAGTTGAATAACTCTTACAATAAATTAAGCTCATATTTAGCAGTGTAGTGTATGTGCGCCATATCTATATCTCTAAAATTTACAAAGAGATCGGATAATAAATCGCAGAGTTACAAAGGTTATAAAAATATTGCCTACTATTTTGCGCTGCATGCACCGTTTGCTAACACAATGTTGAAGTGTTCACATAAATGTTAATGCTCTGTTAATTAACATACGGAAAGGCTATTAAACATTAATGCACCAGGGTAACGGGTATATTGAAGTCGGGCAGGGTCGACTTGAACTTACGCTCTCGCTTAAATAGTGGGGGCCAAGTTTTACCACCACAAAACGACAATAGGTGAGCTTTAAAAGTTGTTTAAAATCAAAAGCAATGTAAAAGATAAAATGTTACTGCTGTCGAAGCTGCCACAGAGATCGCTAGAGATTTTCGTATAAGGGCCAACATTTCGTATTGAAATTGTTTGCCTTTATATGAGAAGTGACACATATATGATCGGTTACTGGATCAGATAACGAATTTTAAAGCACAATTTACACGACCTGATAGCTCAGCTGAGTTTTTTAGAGTGTGGCTCAGTTCAGCATTTAAGCTCCATTTATAAGACCTGATCGCTCTGCTGAGTTTTCGCCTGAGTGGCTGTCAGCTCGTGTAAACAGATGTCTGAGTAGGCACCTTATTTACTTAGCTGACTGATCAGGCGAAATAGAACCGGTTCTAATTGACCTGACCACTCAGCCGAGCGTCAAAGGGTTGCCTGATTGAAGTGTGCGAGCGTTGCCACTTCCACGATTTGCTTTATGAAGCATTTTTAAAACTCCGTTTTTATAAAAATTATAAAGCTTTCAAGAAGGAAAGAGACACATTTTGACGATCTCAATAAAATACTAAGAAAAAACATTTTTTCAAAGCTGCAAGTGGGTCCCCAACCGAACCATAAACCACAGCCTGTAAACTTATCATAGCTAAATTTAGTGTATGAAAAGTTCGACAAGTAAAGTAAAGCCAAAGTCAGGATGTGAAATTCATATACATAGAAGGTAGCGAAGAAGTCAATCAGAAGGATAACAACACTGAATGAATGGTTAATTTGACAATCAATTGACGGATCAAATTACTTGATGGACATGACACGTCCTTCTCAAAAAAAAGAGAGCGTAAGTTAAAGTCGGCCCTGCTCGACTTCGATATACCCGGTACTCAGTGGAATTAAAGTTTAATAGCCTTTCCTTATGTTAATTAACAGAGCATTAACATTATGTAAACATTTCACCACTATGTTAGCAAGCAGAGCATACCACTCTGAAAAGTAGGCAATAAGTTTATAGCAACAAACAACCAATAAATATTTGTACTGAATTGGTTAAATTTACCGGTAAAAGTGAACAACTGAACCAAGGTTCAAATCAAAAACTTTGTTTTGGGAAGCTTAGGTACTGATCCCAGAACCGAACCTTAGACTTTATGATGTGTTCGAACCTCCTAACGAAGCATTTTCAAAGTTTGCTGCCTTCGACTGCAATATGTATAACCAACAAATTAATGATACCCGACTCGGGAATGATAAAGATACAAAGAGTATTGCGTTGAAATGAAGAAAGTCAATTCAAAGGAAATATGGTTTATCAACAGCAATTCGATTGTTAGACCTTCCATAAAAACTATGACGAATATTACCCCACTATAAACATAGCTAACTGAACTAGAATCTTTTTGCCCGAAATATAATACATTTACCACTTTTATTTTACGACATACCCCACTAGTTTATTAGGACAATGCAATAATGTTAAGGGATGGAACTTGAGCAACTATCCCATAAGAAACTGAACCACAAAATCATCCACTGACCACAGGCACAAAAAGGATCTCAATGGGGTGGAAATGGGGGAATGGAAAGGAAACGAAATGAAACAAACAAAACGCACATTCTTGTACTTCGATTGTCAATAACATTAGGCGTGGATGACGTCATGCGTCTGAGCGAATGCAATTGATGGGGAAATACATATTTGATATGTGTGGCCTGCTCCTAATCAGTCATTAGACAGGTGTCGCCTTAAGAAGTTATCCAAGTATGCTTGTTTGCATGTATGTGTATACCTCAAATGTCTATAAATACGTGAAAATGTGTGGAGTAAAGTTTGTTTTGTGTCTGTGTGAGTGTGTTTCGAGTTGTGGGCTGATTGTTTGTTGTTTCCTAGCCGAAAATCGATAACCAACAAAAAAAATCCATAAGCCTTGTTTCTCATCTTACCCCTTTGCCTAGTACTTCCGGATTGGCCAAAAATTCAAAGTGTAAAATTTGTGAGAATTGAATACAAATCACTTCCGGGTTTTTGGAAACGTTTCACGTTGTGTGATTCTGCTTGCACTCACACAAAGCTGGCCACGAGACACCCACACCGACACACACACACGCGCCCACATACATATGCATGTATGTGTATATACGTGCATAGAAGATTTACAGTTACTTTGTAACTGTTTGGCTCCAATTCTGTTGCACTTTTTGCTTAATTATTATATAATTCCATTTGCTGGAACGGTGTATTGCATTTTTTATGAATTTACGCAATTGGCGCACATTTGTCGCCCGATTTGCATAAACATTTTACGGATTTTCACTCACACACACACACACGCACGCACACAGAGAGAATTTTGCTTATTATATTTTTTGCTGCTCATTCGCGTTTTTTTTTTCAAAATTTATTTTGTGGTTTGTCCGTTTTGATTTTGGCCACGGCAAACGTTGTCTACGAACTGAAGAGGAAACGCAAGCTTACGGCCAAAAAAGCCGCGCTCTGTATAACTGTAAAAACGCCTGACAGTGAGAGGAAGCACTTGACTCTACGAGAGAGAGTGCCGCCTTCGAAAAGCTCTTCGCATTGACATTTAATTTCTAGAGTGTGTTATCATTCCTTCTTAGGGGTTGCTTAACAGGGTGCCAGTTGACTAGATGCCAGACGCCCACCCTGTGTAAGCTTTCGACAGACTGTGTCTGGGCTAAGACAGAGCTTTGGTGGGTGTATAAATAAACTAGTAAGGGCGCTGTAGTCGATGGAAGGGTACCCTGTATGGTGCAAAAGCAAGGTGCGGCGCTCCCAGGGTGCGTCCTCAGCAAAGTACTTAAAAAGGACCCAAAACGTTTGTGCTTTGCGTATTCTTGGTGCAAAAAAAGCTCAGTAATCAAAAAAGCTCTCCGCTATACCGTGTTTGTTGTACCATGGTGCCCTGTACCCTTTCGTCGTGTGTTTTCATTCATTTTCTAGACAAATGAATACATTCACACACACTCGTTAGTAATACTTAGCGGTAGTTCCGCAAGAGCCGCACGCTCTAACTGACTATGCTAGACACCCCGCTCCAAAAAGCAAAATTAAATCGTGTATAGCTTCGGTGTTTTTTGTCCGATCTTATTGTACTTTTTCAAACAGATAGATATTGGATTTTACTTGCTATAAATTAAGTCACGACGCTCTTAATTAAAAATTGTGGCTCTGACATTATTTGTCAACTGACAGTATAATTGGGCTTGACCAACTTTCTTTCTTGTTATTACTGATTTTAAAGCATGGTTTAACCAGGGCATTATTAATCCAAACGAATCATTGAGGCTTCATAAAAATTTCAGACATTTTGAGCTAGAACTCCCTCTATTTCAATTTTCGACTTCCACTAAAATTTATTTTAAACAAGAAAGAAAGTTGGTCAAGCCCGACTATAGCATACTCTGTACCTGTGAAATGCTACCCATCACCTTTGCGATCCGAGCACCATTGACTTAATGCGTATAAAATACTTTTGTAAATACATATAGTCATTTTTGTAAGGCATTGCAAAATACTTAAAACTTCAAACGCGATTTTTCTCGAAACTACTTCTTCCTTCACGTTGACATGACTTCTCAAGTTCCAATTTACCGAATAACTTCAAATTTTGTGTGGGCCTTTCTAATACAGCCCTCTAAGGCACGAACTAGGATTATGTAAAAATTTTGATTTTCAGTATTTAGAAAAAATCAAAACTGAAAAAAAAGCCAAAAAAATATATATTTTTTCAAACCGTCGCCATTTTTTATCCTAGTTCGGGGTACAGCGATATTTTTACCAAGTAAGAATCTTGTCTCCATTCTTTTTTCTGATGACTAGAAAGGCCGAAATCGTATCAAGATGGAGGCACCCTTGTTTTAAACCACTTCTGCTTTAACAGCCTGTAACTTTTTTAATATTTAATTTTCTTGCATTTTTATTTTATTTTGTTTATTCTTGAAATGTTAATAAGCATTCAAGAGAATAAATTATAGTAAAAATATTATTAGTTTTTTTTTATTGAATTTTAAACAAGCCTAGAACTGGTCCCTCTAGACTAGAATGCACTCAAAATCTCTTTGCTATTGATCTGCTCTTCGCTTACTATCCGCTCTCGGTGTGCGGTGTCTGCAAAGCAGAGCGGATAATCTGTGCTACGCTCCGCTGTCTGTGTGCTGGGGGCCTTAACGTTAGGCTTAAAGTTGGAACCATTTCATCTGGAGTCTTTTAATAAACTCTTAATTTACAAGCCTTAGTGAGGATAAGGACATAGAACCAAAGATCCTTGAACAACAATCCGCGTAACGGCCATACAAGTGAAAGACAGGGAATCTTGCAGTATGGAACTTCAATTTTAAATTAGTGTGCTGTTGGTGTGCAAAGTTTGTTCGGCTGACCTCTCACTCAAAAATTTCCCCTCGAAAATTGAAATTTCCCATTGCCATTCACTTGTATGGCCGTTACGCGTCTTGTTGTTCTAGGGCAGCGATGCCCAGCCTTATGCTCTTTGGCTACGATTTGTTTTTGTATACATGTTTTGTAACAGCGGCGCGACCCTCTAGTACTACCGACCAACGCTGTATCAACGTTCCGTCGACGATTTTGTGACTGTCGTCGACCCACCCTTATACCCCTTACAATGAGTTCGACTGACGTATTTTGCAAGGCGATGTCCGCTCAATACGTTAACGACTCTCCAGGCACGCTAGGTCGACGAAATGCCATGCAGGAACCGACATGAGCGACGCTCGATAGACGAAATGCCATGCAGGAACCGACATGAGCGACGCTCGATAGACGAAATGCCATGCAGAAAAGCGGCAATCGCTGTCGTCACGACGCATCACCGTACAAAGAGCAACGCTGGGTTGACGCAAATACTGTGACTGACCCCAGCCGTACTAGAGGGAAGGTATACAAAACGACACACATGCAAACGATTTCGTCTGCGTGTTTTATTCTTTTCTTTGATTGGCGCAAGCAAACTGACCAACAACAATTTTGTGTTATTTTTGTTGTTGCCTTACCCAATTTCAATGTGCTTTTCTGTGTGAGTTGTGGTTAGTGCTCTTCCCTATGCTCGTTTTGGGCATACCTGCTCTAGGGTCATTGAAAGAACTACAAGATGCGTAAAATGCAATGTGGATCATTCATATTACATATGTGTGCTGTCTATGTGCAAAGATTGTTCGGCAGATTTCGCACACGCACAGCACACTCATGTAAGATCCACATTGAAATTTCCCCTTGCCATTCAATTGTATGCCCGCTACGCATCTTGTTGTTCTATGTCTTTGTTAAGCACCTGTTTAAGAACTCTCGTAAGTAAATTCACCTTTAGTATAGACTAAAACCAAATATCTATTGAAATTAATTAGTGTGGAACACAATCAATTCACCAAAAGGGGCATCACTGATTTTTGATATCGTGCACAAGCCCTTGTCCTTTGCTTTTAAAAGTTCCTGGCTGGTCTGCAAATTGGTTCGGAGACGAACTGCTCCGGAGTCAGAGACTCTGCATCTTTAGGGAAGTATAAACCGAATTTGAACCGGAGAAAAAAATTGTATCCTCCCGAACCTGAAACTTAACCGGAAGAAAAAAAGGTCAGAAAGGGTTCGTCTGCCTAATAGAAAGTGTTTTTCTGTTAATTGTTTTCGGTTTATGCAGTTATATAGCCACTAATTGCGCTGAATTTTGTGACTGCAAAGATGAGCCGCGCACTTATCGACGACTTCACGGCTTTCTGTTTTATCTTTTAAAATAGCAAACCTGTGCAATGCAATTTCACTTTCTGAATTGTCTATATTATGCTTGTTTGAAAGCAAAAAACTCGTGCCGCGGAATGAACCCAACTTGTTTTTTAGTAGGTTTGCAGGCCTACCTTCTATAGATGTTACTTTGAATTCCGAATTTGGATATGATTAATGCTCCCAAAATGATAAAAAGTTGCAGTAAAAATGAACATTAGCTTCCAGTACCAGTCAGGTTTCTAAAGCGGAGTCAAAAATTCAACCCGGTCCTTAGAGGTTCGATTCCGGATCCTAGGAATTTATATATTTTAGGGGGTTGGAAAGGATTCTACACTAACAAACCGCAGATCGATTTCATGATATACAATGACAGAGTAAATAATTACTTCTTGTTTTTCTGAGTATTTAGCCATTTTCCTTATCCTAATTGTCTTATCCTATTCAAAGCAAATAAAAACTTAGTTTTTTTTTCTCAGAGATATACAAAGTATGAAAATGTTTCAAAAATTATTTCATTTAATAAAAAACCTCAGCAAAATAGAATGGAAACACGCAAATCAGCAGAGAGCAACATCCGTCACAGATCACTAAGAACAAACGAGCTCGTGTCGAGAATTTGACAGATTTTGTTGAACCAATTTAATCCCTCGGAAACAATGGAATACGAAAAAGACATAAATATAGACCCAAGACATTTTTGAGATTTTGTATCACTTTATTCAACGTTTTACGTTAATTTGTTTGTATTTGTTTCTGGTTTGTTTCATTTCTCTTTTGATTTAGAGGGAGGGGAGGCGGTTTTGCTTTGCAATTAGCAACAATTAAACAATTAAACATAATAATAACTTAGGCTATATGGTTTGTATTATTATAATATATGTAGATATAGATATATGTGTACCGTTAGATATCATTGCACAGCACTTTTACAAACTAAAAATATTGCCATTATTTTAAATTAATGAAATGTGTTTCATTTGACAACAGAGAGAAAATGTAGGAAAGAAGAAAATTAAAATTTTGATTCCTGTTTTGGTTTCTTAGAAATCGTTAAAGTACTGCAAATCTCTTTGGTCTATGGCCTTGGCGGGCTTCCAATCCTTTTCGGGATAATCATCAAAATTTGTGGTGTCGCCATCGTGATGTACATCGGGCAAAATGGGAGGCTGCAAGTAGTCAGAAGAAAGTGCAGAGTTAACATAAGATTTCACCATAGAGTTGTATTCAAATTGATTTGAAATTTTGATTGAAAATCTCTATTGACGCAACTGCCAGTGGCAAGCCATTAACGCCTTTTGTTACATTTCAGCTCGCACAGCCAACGCTTCTGCCACAAAGAGGGAGAGATTTATGGGGCACATACACACACACACACACCCACCAACCCACCATCAAAAAGTGCAAAATAGACGCGCTGCGCTGCGGTCATTAACTAAAAGGCAAATAGCTAATTTCCAAAATTGATTTGTTTATTTGCTTTTAATTACGAGGCATGTATAAAAATACATTTCGCTGTCTAAAATGGAACACGCGTGTCCTACAACAACAAACCCTTCTAACTCACCTTAAGCTTCTTCTGGTAGACGTCATTCCAATTCAAATGCTTAAACCAGCGATGCCTCTTAACGTCATCGGCGCCATTCTGCAAAGAGGAAAACCAAAAACAACATTTGTTCAAAAATTATAAATTGAAAAATTCAAATATTAACATTTTGCATTTTGTTTGGCTCTCGTCGTCTCGGGCGACAATCTATTAAAAATAAAATTGCTCTACAACAATTTTGCTGTTTATTTTTGCGCCTGATTGCTTAACTGACAACCGGCATGTGCAGAGGCAGTGCTCAACAATTAATTTTTGATATATGCCGTGCAATTTTTAATGCTTTCAGGCTACCAAAATCTCATCCAAGCGGTGTGACAAGTGTAAACAAAATTAGCCAAAAATAGAAATTTGGCGAGAAACTTGTGACAACAACAGCAACAACTGTTTTTCTCATATCAAAGTTGTGTTGTGGCTGTTGTTGTTGTTGTTGTCCCTCTTTTGAGGCGGGTGGATGAAAAAAAAAAATCGTTGGCCAATCGAACAGGTGTAGGTTGGGGTGTGATAGCGGCACGGAAAATATACAAAAGTCTATCATAGCCCCGATATTATAAGTTTAAAAGATAATTTTTTTTGAATAAGGAATTTTCAGTATCAAAAGCGTCTTTAAAAATCTCAACATTCTTGTTTTTAAGAACGTTCGGTCTAAGCTTAAGCACGATTCGGTATTGTTGTTACTAAAACTTAGTGCTGAATATTGGCAAATCTTAGACTAAATGAAGTCCATTATGTGGTAAGTTTAAGACCGAATAGTGCTGGAATAAAGAACTTTGATACCAAATAAGATCCAAAAATTCTTTATTTAAGCTTATAAATTAAAAATTTAATCTTTTTTAATCAAAAACTAAAATTGATATATCCATAAACTAAACCCTTCTTGAACTGCAGTTTATCCTGTTGCGCTCTTAGATCCCCTTCTTGAACTTCAGTTCATCCTGTTGCGCTCCTAAATCCCCTTGTCCTCAAATCAATCCCAATTTATTCTCGAATCTATCTCGAGAAGTTCTTGAATCTAGAAGTTCCGTTCTCAGAAAAATTTATTTTTCGATTATTTGCATCTTGGGCAAGCAAAGAACGATTTAGTCTAAAAGTAAAGGCTTATTTTTGCTCTAAGAAAAGAATGATTTTAATGGAAAGGAATGATTTTAATTTAATATATAGGCCTGTTCCCCTTTTCGATTTGGATCAGATCATGCCGAATCGGAATTGGTAGCTGTCTCAAGTTTCTCCCCAAAGTCAGTGGAATGAAATGAAAATGGCAATTTTCTTGGCAACGGTGATTCTTTTTATCTTGCAAGAGTTTTTATTTTAACATGTCAAATATTTTCGGGATTTTGAAGTATCCATAGATATAAGGAGCCTACAATTTGATTGAAAATCATTTTTCCATACTTGTACTTCAGAAATTGCATGTCGACGAACGAAAAACAATCGAAATGAAACCGAGCGTTTCGCAATTCCAAACCAGCGCATGCGCAGAGTTGATCGAAATTATCTAGGCTGCCTTAAAGCTGAATTAAGTTCGACAACGATTCGAACATTCATTCGAAAATACAATCGATTTCTATTTCCCTCGTTAACGGGCACACCAAAATGAAAACGATTCGGAATTGCGATCGTTTTACTTTTTAATTCCACTTCGAAATGGGAAATTGCTTCAGCACTATTTTTGATCTGCCTGCAAACATTTGTCCCATACATTTTAAACCTCTATCTCTTGCCATCTCAAAGATCTGTTTGTTCATACGGACAGACACACGGACAGGGCTATATCGACTCAGCTGCTGATGCTGATCAAGAATTTATATACTTTATGGGGTCGAAGATGCTTCCTTCTGGCTGTTACATACTTTTGCACAAACTTAATATACTCTGTGTACCTCTGGTACAGAGTAAAAAAAACTGGTATAGGGATTAAGGCCACACTGGTTATGGCTACGCCACATTAATTATTATATATGAAACACTGGATTGATTTAGATTTGGTTTATTGGTTGGCGTCTGGCCGAGAGTGTGTTCTGTGGGAGAGTGTTGAGAGAGTAGTCTGACTGTATTATATGTTAAGAGATGTAACAATGGGTAGGTGAGTTCCTTATCGAGTGAACTGGAAACTGTAAATTTGAACCGCCACAGCTACTCCCCTCCTCAGTGATGAGTTGAATTTAGTGATGAGATTTGACTGGGAACTGTAGACTGCATTGCTCGCTTGAGATGTTGTGTGTGGTTCCAGTATGCGGAGGCTCAAAAGGTTGCTTGAAATTGCCGTTGCGCAGGAACGTGTGATCCATATATTGGTGTTATGTTTGAGTGCCGTTAGATGCTGTTGGGCATTACAGTGAGCTCGAAAAATCCAGTGGATGCATTGAAGAGAAGACTGTAGCTGATTTGATCCATGCATGGGATCGGAGTATCAGCTGTATGCGAGTGTTAGCCCGGTCTCTTTTTGACAAGATGGATTGGACAGGACCAAGGGCTGCTTGAGTGGCGATTGATGCCAGGCTGAAGAAGCTCCTCGAACTCTGAATTGGTGTCTGTATACGTATAGAAGATCGTGTGTGTTCGCTGCGAAAAGGCTGAGATCGTTTGAACTTAAGTCCAGATATGTGTTGCAAAACGCTTAGGCAGGGCCGACACGATGAAACTAGCGTTAATTTAAAACGTTTTTGTTGATCATCGTTGGATGTTGTTGTTGCTGATCGTGGCCGTTCATAATGTGTAGAAACAGGCGCTTTTGATTTATTGTAGTTGTTGTTGTTCTGTTGAATTTTTGCTGTGTATGTGTTGCTGTTGACTTGGAGTTGTATGTTTGTGTGTGTTACGGAGAAACGGGAGCTGTTGATTTTGTTGTGTCTGGCAGTGATGTGGGCGTCATTGTGAGTATGTAAGACTTGGGCGCGGCTGTGGTTGTCGATGAGGTGCTGGCTATCGAATTAGGCGCCAGTGTTTCGCTTAGTTTCTACATTGTGTGCTGCTGCTTGGACGCCGCCATTTTTGTAAAATGGCGGCGGCCGCGTCTGTAGTTGTTGGACGAGCTAAACTTTTAAGTCGCGAATATCAAACACTTTAATGATTAATGTTCTGTTCTTTTCCGAAGGGGTCACCATATGTAGCGATGCTACATTAACTATTAAATACGAAACACTGGTTTGATTTAGATTTGGTTTATTGGTTGGTGACTTTCCGAGAGTGTATTCTGTGGTAGAGTGTTAAGTGAAAAGTGTGACTTTATATGCTAGAGATGTAACAATGGGTAAGTGAGTTTCTTATCGAGTATCGAACTTGTTAGTGACTTGTGATCAAGTGTGAACTGGAAACTGTTAACTGGAACCGCCGCTTAGTCACAGGAGGGGCGCCATCTATTGGTCAGCTTTGGAAATCACTCAGCTAGCATTGTTCAAAGTCATTTTCGCTTATTGCAGAAAAACATTTAATACAGGGTATACAAACTTCGGCAGAGCCGCAGTTAACTTTCATCTATTTTGCACTTAAATTCAATCTGTTGCACTCTTAGACAAGCCCCGTTCTAAGCTTAAGTCAATCGCGATTTATTCTCGATTATATTTTGAGTTGTTTTTGAATCTACAAGTTCCGTTCTCAAGGAAAGGACTATTTCGCTTATTTCGCTTTTATTTGGCCAAGCTACGTAGGACTTGTACTAAAGGTAAAAGCTTCACTTTGCTATATGTTTATTTTTTACAGTTTTTAATGGATTTATGAAGGATTCATTCTGAAAGTAAGAATACTCAAGAGCAATGTTCTTACAAATGAAACGGACGAATTCAAGACCGTTTTTTAGAAGTCATATAAAGTATGGCCCCTTGAGCACCGTTAAAATAAGCTATCTCTAAAAATTGAGTGAATTGTATGATTAGCGAAAAAATACCAAATAACATGCTTAAAAATGGTCAACATGTGCACTTTTATGAGTTTTAGGCTTAAACTACCAAAAATAGCTACTTGTCTTACTTCTGCTATAAACTAGACCTAGCGTCATGGGTCGCAATATATTAAGACCCAATTATTTATTTATCAAATTAAGCATCAGCATACAACTAAACCCCTCCCCATCCCTTAAATTAAAAACAAAACTCACCTTCATATTACCCAGCCGCTTGGTTCTATCATTCACCAACAGCTTTTTGATCAAGTCTTTAGCAATGGGATCCATATGACGTTCCCATTCAATTTTACCGCTTAAAATCTTCTCGTATATGCCAAACGGTTGCTCATCATAGAAAGGTGGATAGCCCACTAGCATTTCATAGATGAGGACACCTTAAAAATAGGAATCAGAAATTAGTCCTCCAGTTCTGTTCAATTTTATTTCTTAAGAGAACTCACCCAAAGCCCACCAGTCGACTGCTTTGTTGTGTCCCTTGGATTGTATTATCTCAGGTGCTATATACTCAGGCGTTCCGCATAAAGTCCAAGTGCGATCGCGTAACTTTTTGGCAAAACCAAAATCTGTTATTTTCAAATGACCATCACGGTTGATGAGCAAATTTTCAGGTTTCAGATCACGATAGACAATTTGTAAGGAGTGCAGGTATTCCAAGGCGCTGACTATTTCGGCCGCATAGAAATTGGCTAAGGAAAGAAGGGGATAATATGAAATCATGGTTAGTGGTAAATTTTAAGAAATAGTTTAAAAATCATATGGCAATAGGTTCTGCGAACTTGTACCAGCTCGCAAGCCGAAACGCAAAGCGCTGTCCATTCGAGTTAACTAAACCAAACCGAAAACCATTATGACACTTGTAAATTTTGGAAACTCAAATGGGTCCTACACAGAAAAAAATATTACGAGCTAATATCAAGTTAAAAAAAATGATTGAACCTCGACATGGAAACAATCCTGTAAAGCGTTTAGCAATCCGATTAGGCTAATTTCTATCTCAGATCTGTACTTGAAGTCAAATAAACCTGACGTGAAATTGAAGTAGGTATGGATTTCCAACGGACGGGTGTGGCTCTGTGCTGTGCAGGAGGTATTAGGTTCGATCCCGCCCAGCATGAGCACACACTCGACTTAAGACAACACTTTAATCTTAGAGGTTTGATTTAGCATCTGAGAGTGATCTTCGCAGTTGTGTCTTTAGAAGTACTTAAAAAATATGTATAATCTACAGCTATCTCCGTATGAATAAAGAAAGACTTCTACTTACAGGTTTGACTAGTAAATTTTCCAGCATTTCGCAGATATGTGAACAGCTCACCACCGCACACATAGTCGAAGATCATATACAAATTGGAGTCATCCTTTGTGGACCATTCCCTGGAATGAAAAGGAAACCAAAAATGTTAAAATTCAATTCTTATCCACCCCCTTCCTTCACTTCTCAGATACTTACAAACTGATGACAAATGGATGTCGTATTTCACGCAATATATTTCGTTCATTTTTCACATGTTCAATCTGTTTGAGGCGTATTACTTCGGTCATGGCCAGAATTTTCATGGCACAATACTTCTCGGATATACGATCACGACATAGGCACACGCGTCCAAAGGTGCCAGTGCCTGCAAAATGGAATAGAGAGAACAATAACAGAATGAGAATAATAAACAAAAACCGCATACAGAAAAGACTCAAATGTCTGTAAATGATATGGCAAGTAGTCGTTCAGTCAGTCCGACAGACGGTCTGTCGGCAACTTGAGCATGTGCCTCTACTAAACGGTAGCCCCTGCATAATTACTTGGGTTTTTAGCACGTTTTGAGGTTACCAAGCCAAGCAACTGCTTATTTGAGACTCTCTCAACCTTGAATTTTTAATTGGGGCAGAAAAGGAAATGTGGAACGTGTGTGGATCTCAAATTACATACAACACTTTTCCCCATTTGGCGCTGGCATGCCATAAACAAATGTGCTACAAATTGATTTGTCTTATAAATCATCATCATCATCGTCTTCGGACAAAAAGGAAAAGTTTTTTTTTTCATTATTTTCTTTTGTTCTGCTGGCCGGCAGCTGCTTTTAGTTTTTCAGCACGTTTTTGGTGTGTTTTAACAATAATTAGCCCCTTTGGGTTTTTGAATGTAAAGCAAATTGTGCGAAGATTATTGAACCGTACCAAAACTATAGTATAAATGACTCAACAAGTGCGAATGAATTTTATTTGAAAATGTGGGCGTGCCTGCCCACCTGTCCCAGCTAAAGAAGAAGGCTGAGTACATGTGCATATCAAAATGTTAGCCAGATACATTTGTAATTAATGAGATTTTGAAAGTAGAATGATTCATTGAATTGAATTGAAATTGCATAATGTGTGAGAGTTCGGGAAGTTAATTTAATGATGATAGCCAGACAAAACGATTAAGGGAATCGTTTAATTTGTCATTATCATTAGAAAACAGATTTATGAAAGGTTCTGGAAACTATTAAGCTTAGATTATCTTAGTTGTAACTAGAAATAACAATTATTTAATGAATATTACAAAATGTAACTATTATCTTATTTGTTGATTTCTTTAAGGTTTGTCAATATCGTATCAAAAATCGTTAAATCGATTTATTTTACAAAATACACAGCGGCCTAATTTCACAGAGCCCTGGCTTTGTGCAGCTTATTCTTTTAACTTAAATATTTTATTTAAATTTGTTATTATATAGCCTGATTAAGGGGACAGATTAAGTGATCCCAATATATGGAATGTCGATTTTGAAAACTTTTACTTTTGATATCATTGATTTCGATGTTATGGATTCCTTAAATATTTGCCATGAAAATAGTCTTCCAATTGTCTTTAAAATTGTTCAGTGCGTTATATAATTACAAATAATAGGTGATTTCCTGTTGTTTTTAAATACCCCTAAGGTCGGTTGATAAGGGTCAGAGAAGTTATTTCAAGCGAAATGTTCAATTACATTATTACATTGGGCTGTAATTGATTGGTTATAAAAATAAGTATGTGAGTTCCAAATCATAAATATTTTGACATTCAGTTTCCGATTTCGAAACACATCGCTGATCGTGCTCAAATTCGATTAGAATACCCTTTAAAAGAAATGTGCTAAAATTTTAACTATTTCATTTTAAAACAAGAAAGAAAGTCGACCAAGCCCGACTATAATATACTCTGTACCACACTACGCTGCAGTAGCAGCTGAAAGCAGCGCTGCTACGGCGCAGCAGCAACGAACATTCTTTTGCTCATAACTTGACTATCTTTTCCCCGATCTTTACGAATCCTTTGGCGGATCGATAAATAGACCTGATTACTAAATATGACCAGTAGGACATCTGTAAGCTTTAAAGCCAAAACGTTCTTTTCTGGGTCCAGCAGTTTTCGCCCAATTTTCCATTACTGATATTTTTGAGATTACATGACCAAAATCCAAAGCATGGAATCGCGACGAAGTCTCACCTGAGAATGATTAGAGTTGTCCAGGCGAAAATCCTTAGACGCATTACGGGGTGTGGTACCTGCAGGGATATTGAAAGCTAGTTCCTTTGAGATTTTACAACAAGCGGCCGCCATTACCGACAAGCTACTCACCACCCCAACAAACTGGCTAAAACTTTTAAAGACGGAAAAGGTGACGTCAAGTTAGGACCACCTGACACGGCGCCTAGCAGGACACCATTTACACCAAATTCTCACACTTTCTCACTAAATGCCTACATTAAAATACTTATACATTATCGATAAGCCCAAATGGACACCATAAGTACTGTTAAAACCCAATAAAAAGCACGGCCAAAAAAGAGTAGCAGAAGGCATAAAGGATACTCACCAAGAAATGACCAAAATGGCTAGAACTTTCAATTTTGTTCCGAATTACCACCATGTTTGGAGGCGCTTTTTATGTTTTCAAATTTTTGGGATGGGTTTTTGATGTGTTTTTAAGAAAACATTTTACCACAAACTTTTGGGTTTTTAGCTTGGGAGCTGCTTGCCAATTTCTTCTTTAATTTTGCTATTTGAGTATCGTATTTTTATGAATGGATACCCCGCTTACGTTCGAAGTTACCGTTTGTTTTATAAAGAAATTAGCCTATTCACATTTTTAAAAAAATTTTTTTTTTACCAAACCGATTTTTCTTTCACGCATTTTTATAAAAAAACAAAATATGATTGAAATACCGAATCAAGTACTGAACAAACGCCGTTAGTTTTCACAGAAAATAGTAGTGATCATACCTTTCTTTTATTACGAAATTTTGCAGCTATTAACCATAACGACTTGTGCAAAAGCCTAAAAAAGAGATTTACCACAATAACTGTTCTTGGTTATTCTGGGCACAAGTTAGAACATCTAATCGAAGTAAATAGGGGCCATTGTATGAAAAACAGAAACCATCTACGATATTTTGCTCACCAGCCCCACACATACACCCAACATTTGTTTTATTGTTTCACCTCACGTTACGTATTTTTTTTTTTTAGTGAAGTTAACTATCTTAGTTAAAATTTTTTGTGGTTCTTTTTTTGAAAATGATTTTTACATTATTTGTGGGTTTTAGCTACCGTTTGTTACAATTAATCTTTATTAAATTAAAAAATAACCATTTTCTCAATATTCTGAATTAAGAAATATACTGAAACGTCGACAGCCGGCTTTCCATTCAGCACGTTTTCTGGTGCCGCTCCTCATGTTTTCCTTAGCGTTCCTCTTTCGTATCCTACTGCCTTTTTTATACGCCAAAAAAAACAAATTTTTTTTAAATTCATATTTCGACAAAAGGCAATTGACCAAAAATATTTCTTCCATACTTTCTTTTGGGATTCGCAAATGTTGAGAATATTTATGAAAAATAAAACGCAATTAAATGCAAACGGCAATCAAGTAGAAGGTACGCATTGGGTTTTAGTTGAAAAAATTAAGATAAAAACTTTCCTGAATGTTTTTATCAAGTAAATTTTGGAAAACATTTACCTTATCTAATTTGTCTTCTCATGGAAGTGACATTGATAAACGGAAAACTTAGAAAAGGTGGATGTTTTTTGCAACTTTACTAAGTGAAGGCTGGTTTCAAGAATGCACGAAAATACATTTTTAATTCGAACTTCTCATGAATGTTTTTAAATCTGAATGCTTATTAACGGCAGACTTCACATCTTATACTTATACAAACAAATAAAAGAGCAATCTGGATGAAGAAAAATCAGCCCTTATTTGAATAAAGTATTGAGTAACAAAAGCTTGTCTTTCGATCATCAAATAATTTATTGAAATCTTGAAAAAGAACTATTCAGAAATCCCATAAATTGTTTTTCAGTTATTGTAAAAACTATTGAATTCTAGATGTCCATATGCCATGCACGACAGCAAGGCCGCAGCTTTGCATACCTCTTTTCCCCTGTTTCCTTATTCAACTTCTTCACACACACAAGGCAATTGCTTTCTTTGGAATTTGTTCTCTTCACGCCAAGCCAAATGTCTGCATTCCACCCCCTGCAATTCCCACCCAGTATCTCTAACCACATATTTGTATAATAAAAAGCATCCATCATTGCATGTAGTAATAACTGCTTGATTTATAATTCATCTGGCATATTTCGATTATTTATTTATACGTTTTTCCCTAATTATAGAACCCAAAAGAAGAACAACAAAGCAAATTGTTAAAAAAAAAATGTTTTTAAATATTTGCAAAATTGTTTCAGCTTTCTTCTGATGAAATTTTTATTTGTTATGAGCTGATTATTATTTTTATTAAAATTGGTTCAAAGTTCGTTTAGAGTTTATTTTTGCAGTTATTTGATTTGTTTGTACCTAACCGGAAGACGATTTCTTTTTTCAAACAGCTGGCATGATTTATATGTTTATGCAAAATAATTGTTTTGAAAAAATCTTACAAAATTTGATTTAGGGGATGGCCCCAAAAATAGAACGAAAAGTATTAGTTTGAAAGATTTTGATTGTAAGCTTTTCATTTTAATTTATAGGAATTCTATCTTGTTTTAATAAATTGAGTGTCAAATGATTTCTAAATATATTAAAAATTACTTCACCAGCCTTTATTAAATTATGAACATGATCATTAAACTTTAGGCAAGTTATTCAAAATGTATTTATAGTCATTTCTCTTTTAACTTAAATTTGCTACCATGTATTCCCCCCTTCCTTTTCTCTCTGTTTAAACGATCTCTTAACATCTCATACTGCAACCACTTGAAAGTGTTTTTTCTGCAAACATAAAGGAAAGTGTTTTTCAAGATGTTTTAGACTCGTCTATTTCCCCGACGCTCCTCCCCTCTGAAGCTGCGCCTCAAGTGCTAAACATCTTTCCAAAGTGAAATTGTGACAACTGCAGAGCAGACAGCCGTAGATGGAGCAAACAAGCCGACGCAGTTGCAGACACCACAACCAGCCACCAGTCTGCGCCGTCTGCAGCAATTAAAGTCTACCCCAATGAGAAGAGAGGTGACCAAACCAGTTAAGAGGCAACAACTCCTGCCGCAGATGCAACTGTGTAAAAGTGCGAAAATATATTTTTACATAACACATAAAACTTTCTATTTAATGATGCGTGCTCCAGCATCACTGCGTCTGCGTCTGCATCGCCGTCTGATTGATGCGCATCATTTACACAGAGAAGTAAAATTTTCTTTTCTGTTTTCATAAATAATGTGTGCCAAAAAGAATAAACGACAAACGACGACTGATGCACTGAACAGGCACACAGTGATCCAACCAATATAAACTTGGCACAATTCGCTATTTTTTCAGCAAGTTAAATAAAGTTAATGGCCTTTTATGCAGTTCATTTAAAACCAAAAAAAAAACAAAGTTTTTTTTGATGTTGTTTAAAAAGTCATAAATATGCAAAGAGCTGCAACTGGCAGATCTCGAGAATTTTGTAAATATTGTAAAAATGGTTTATGGCATTGAGTTTATTTCTTTTAGTATGCGAGAATGATGCAAAAAGTAAGCCAACTGGGCAATAAATGGATTAGCCAGCGATGCATTAAAATATCTTTACAACTGAAGCGTTGTAAAATAAATTGTAGTCTTCCAATTAATTTACGATCTACGTTTCGCATCTATTAATTCCACGACTTTTGTTTTCAAGCGCTTGTCCAAACTATTTTGGAGTCCTTCAGCAGAGTCTAAGGTGTAAGTTGAGCAAGATTAGTCTCTTCTTCACAGAGAAAAAAAAAGAATATTAAAAAATATCCATTTGATGATTTTCGTATCCATTTGGTATGGATATGTCTTTAAAATCCTTTTAATCATCTAACGGAGCTGAAAATCGTCCAAGGGATGACCATTTTTTATATCCTTTGGAAGATTATCAGTTCAGTTGGATGATTGAAAGAATATTAAAGAAGATTAAAAGGATATTTAAGACATATCCATTCCAAATGGATCTTGTTTTGGATCTTTTTTTTCTGTGTAGGTAGCTATAATCTACTTATTTATTACTCATTAGTACACCCAGGATTTTATGTTCAATATTTCCATACTAAAAATTGTCGGTCACTGTAAAAATTTATATGTGAATGCTCGCACCTAAAGTAGGTTTTTGACTGTCGACAATGCCCTTAATAATATTTGAAGGTTTAAAAATATAAAAGGAGGAAAAAGCCGATGAAGTTGTCATATATTTGATACCTCTATCATTTTCCAGAAAGTGTCTTTCGTTGTTTTTCCTTCCTCATTAACTGGTGCAGAATACAGCTTGAATCGCTATCGATTCTTTAATCCTGTGTTGAAGTATTGTCGCTTCTGGATACCACGAATTGGTTTACCACTGTCAAATAATTCAGTGGCCGGGTAGCTCAGCGGCTAGTGTTCGCGACCGCTGTGCAAGAGGTCGTGGGTTCGATCCCGCCTCGGAACATCTAATGAAAAGTTTTTTCTTTGAATAAACTTTACACCCGGTCACCCCTCTCTGCTGTTGGCGCCAGCTTTGTAGTAATTAGCCATGAAAAGCTTCTCAAGCCGTTCGGATTCGGCGTTAAACTGTAGGTCCCTTTCTCTTGTGCGAAAATTAGAAGCGCACAAGCCAAGAGATTGAGAAAAGCTCGGCTTTGGCCCTTTGGGGCTGTGTCAACTCGACAAGCCGTTTTACTTTTACTTACTGACAAATAATTGCTTTGAGAGTGCAGAAAATATATTAATCCCTAGAAAATTATCAGTATTTGAACTGACTTCATATTTTGAGCGGAAAATCATACCCAAGACGCATTTACAACCAGTACTCTCGAAACAAGAAAACAGGCACTCTTGCAGATCTCTGGTGCACAAGTATGGGGGATAAGGCGAGACGGGGAAGTAGAAAGTCTTCAAAGGTAACTACTTTCTTTATAAATCTCTTGAGCTGATTTTTACCGCTTACGACTGCAGTTTCGAATAGTACAGTCTATGTAACTATGTATATGAGAGTAGTTTCAGAATTGATTTTTAAAAACAAAAAACAATTGTGACCTACTGCCTAGCGACTTCTTCTGTAATCTGGTCGGTTTTGGGCAACTGAGTCTAAAAATAGTCAGAAAAGTTTAACAAAAAAATCGTGATAAGCGTTCAGAATTACTTATGTAGTCCCCAATAGCCTCTGCCTTTTTAAGCTCTTCGACTTCAAAGCTTTTAAATGATTTACAAAAACATGAGTTTAACATTATATTGGTAATATTTTTCAGATTACGAAATGAAATTGAACCTAACAGTAAACTATATTTTGAATATTAACATGTGATCTGCAAATCGCGTCCGATTGAGAGAAGCTCGGCTTTGGCCCTTTGGGGTTGTACAAGCGTCACGCGTCACGCTGACTTACATAGTTTGTGGTGTTGTTTAGGGCTTGAAGGTGGTCGGGTGGGGGAGTGGGAGTACTTAGTATTGAGTACTGAGTATCGAGTACTTAGAGTTGAGTACTCTCAGTATTAAATACAGAGTATTGATTACTTGGTATCGAGTACTTAGAATCAAGTACTTAGCATCGGTTTGCTGAGTACCAAATACAAAGAATCGAGTATTCGTATAGAGTACTTAGTATTGAGTACTAAGTATTGAGGTCTTAGAATCGAGTACTGAGTATCAAATACTTTGTATCGAGTACTTGGTATCGAGTACTTCGTTTTGACAGCTCACTTAGTATTAAGAACTAAGAGCTAATCTAGTACTTAGTGTAAAGTTCTTAGAATCGAGTACTGAGTATAGAGTACCTAGTATCGATTACTTAGTATCAAGTATTTAGTGTCGAGTATCGAATTCTGAGAATCGAGTACTTGGCATCGCATCGAGTATGTCGTGTAGAGTACTTAGTATGGAGTACTATTATCGATTACTGAGTATCGAGCTTTGAGTATCGAGTATATAGTAACACATAACCACAATAATGTGAAAAGCGGAGCCTATCGTAAACAACATGTTTCACATCATCTATTTTTTATCAACACTGTGTAAGGCATGGGCTGAACCAATGTTCGAACCAAAACCTTCGCCTAAAAACCTCGAACCTAAAATTTCCTAATGGTTAACATTGATAAATTTTGGTTCGAACCCGCGAGCCGGAGCTCCTGGTTATATTATATTAATTTAAATTTATGACATTCCTCCTAACTCTCATCTCATACTTCATACGCAATACCAGTTGTATTCTCATTGATGTCATTTCGTTCAACTAACTTTTAGTGATTTATGACATCTAAAGAGACACATGTTTAACCATCAACTTGGACCACCCTCATCACCTGCCCACAAGTTTTATTTATTTGACAGGGCTTTTACAATGTACCAACCACAAGAGAAGGAGGAGCAGAAGGAACATACATCAATTCTGATGTCGAAAGTTTTTTTTTTAGCCTATTTTCGCACCACAAATAAATACAAACTGCAAAATGCATTTTTAGGTCATTTTTATTAATACGAAAATTGTTTATAACGCAATTTTAATATGCTCATTTAATGTTGAGAAACATGAAGAAATCGCTATGGGAATGGGAATATCTCAACCAGAGACAGAAGCCAGCCAGCCGGCCGACCTGCCAACTAACCAGCCAGCCAATTTGGTGCGAGTCTTGGGACTCGATTCTGTTTGCTGGCAATTTGCCAAATAATAATTTCTATAATATTTTGCATATACGTTTTTAGATTTTCTGGCTTTGCTCTTCACAAACACACACACACACACACACATACTCACACAAAAGTTTACACAAATTCAAATTTTCCATGCGATCATAAATTTCGCTGTTGACTGATTTTGTCTTTTCGGCCAAAAGAGAATTGATAATTTTTGTATATATATTTATATACAGAAAATTCATACAGTCTATATCTATATTTCTATAGAACTCTTCTATATGGCATGGAGCACTTAAGAATCGACGCACAGTCCATGTGAACTATGAGTTATATTTCGCAGACGCAACGACGACACACAGATACATTTTATGATTTTAAAAATCAATTTAAGCTAAAAGCACAAAAAAAAAAAAGAAAACCCGAGGAAACAGAAGCACAAACCGATTTAATTTCAATTTCAATGGCAAGCAAACTTTTGGGCAGTTTCATGTCCCAGTTGAATTGTATTTCCACGAATCATGCGTAAATATTTATCTAGCAGAAATCTATCAATCAATGAGCACCCACAACAAAAACAAACTGAAAAACACTAAAAAAAAGTAAAGCAAAAAGTGTTTTTAGAGGTCTTTGAGCTCTTGCCCATTTGACGAACCCCCCACAATGAAAATTTGTCAATTTGATATATTAGCTTTAGGTGGGAGTGGGGTGGCGGTGGAAAAGATTGTAGAAATGCGATTTCCGCATGCCAAATGTGTCAAGTTGTTTTCCGAAATGAAAGAAAAGTAGAGCAGAGTGTAGAGATCGCTCCTTAAGCATATACCTTAGCCTTGGTTGTGTTTTTGAATTGATTTTCTTTTTAGTTTTAAAACATTTTCAGTTCAATGAGAAGAAATCAAATGAGTGCTAAAAAGGGTGGTCAGACACAGCAAGAGAATATAAACCCTTGTTGCAAACGGTCTTGAAGGTATATTTTGTTCTGATTATGTTAATATGGATTGCACTAAACATAATCATTGCAGACTGGTCCAAATGCTAAGTTAAGTGTAATGCAAAACCAAATTTTTTTTTCCAATAGAGTATTACCTAGTGCAGTTAAAAATCATAGTGGTACAATTCAAATTGAAAAACCCTGCGAATTTAGGCAGCCCTGGAAGTCAGCTGATCCTTTACCACAAGCTTTGACTGTGTTTGCCTTGCAATTAAGAGCACATTTCAAATCAGAATAAAATAAAACTACGTCGAATATTGAAGTAAATCAAAATGGAAAACAAAATTGAATGTGTGTATATTACACGGTGTAACAAAAAAAAATGAAAACAAAACTTCTGAAATGGGACATAGCGTAGGTTGCAGATATGGTTCAGTAGATTTTTGTGGTATACTTGAATTTTTTTTGGTGTTTTAGAAACAAAAACATATTAGAGTCTCTACCACCCATTGCATACTTTGGGGCAACAGCAATAAAAAGGATTTTTTTGGATTCTTACACAAGTTCTAAAAGAGGTATGGATGGTTCATTTCAAAGCTAAGAATTGGTACTTTCCGATGGTATCAAATAGAGTCCAAACAATAGAATGGATGTCCCGAAAAACGGTCCTTAAAAGGGTCAAAATAGGCACTTTTAGCAACTTTAAGCTCAAATTACTAAAAATGTCGACGTGATAGACAATTTCTGAAATCGCAGTCTTGCCTAGCACACGAAAATCATCTAGAATCACTACCAACCATTTAAGATACTGGACCTTGTTGCCTAGTGTAATTAGCAAAGTTATTAAAGCTTTTGGGATAACGAAATATTCGCAATAAGTTGATGAGTCGCGCCATTATAGCACTGCCGACCGTAAAATTGTTGAGTTTTTTACAGTAAATTATTGAATAATTTTTTTTAAGAATAAGTTCTGTATAGCCATGTCCCCCAATCCGTCTGTCTGTCTGTCCGTTCGTCTGTCAGCCCGTCAGTCGATATGAATAAATATATCTCAGAGATGGTCAGAGATACAGGTTTGACATGTATGGAACATAAGCTTCATAAGCTTGCGGGCAGATCAAGTTTAATTTTCAATTATTGCCACGCCTCCTCCCGCCCCCGAAATTTAGATAAATCGTCATATCTCCGGCAGTTTTAAAGATAAAAGGTTCATACTTTTTGGACATATTTAGTAATCGGGAGTCTTTATCGATTCGCCAAAGGATTGGTAAAGATCGGATGAACGATAGTCAAGATATAAGCAAGAGAAACTTCTCTGCTGCAGCGCAGTAGCAGCGCTGCTTTCAAATCGCGTTTAAAAATCGACAATAACTTCAAATTAACTGCAAGTCGAAAAAATCGTTTAAATGGCAGCTATGTGAAATAGTGTTTTAAACTGAACCAAATTTGGTGAGTCGTCTAGGGGGCTAAGAACACGTATACAAACCAAATTTTAGTTCAATTGCTTAAAAATCAAAAAGTTGATGCAAGTCGGCCTGATCGGTTATACGGCAGCTATATAAACTAGTGCCGCAAATAGAGCCAGACTTGGTAAGTCGCGTTGGGCACCCAAAATATGAGTATAAACCAAATTTTAGTTCAATCGCTTAAAAATCAACAAAGCTAATGCAAATCGGCTGGATCGGTTTTATGGCAGCTATTTAAAATAATGGTCTTAAACGAGCGAATCGTGGTATGTCTTAGGGGCCCAAAATATATGTACAAACCAAATTTGGGGCAATAATTGTAGTTTCTTCCAAAATTTTTGGAACTTGGACCACAGTGCATTGTCATTTTTCTGACAGCTCTTAGTTTCAAGATATAGCAGAAAATCAGATTTGTAGTTTTTCTCCCTGAAGATCCCTTCCGTTTCTTACTTTCTTCATATTTCAAGGGACATTCTAATAATATACACATTAGTTTTGGCCTATTTCAAACTTCTAAAAAACTAAAAAAAACTCTACTGGACTGCACTAAACAGGAATTGAATGGTATCTCATCGCACTGAGCCATCGAACACGATTCTTGCCACATAATTTGTAACCATGTGATGGAATGTCTCACAAGGCAAAGCCTTACAGTATGCTCTAGAATTTATCATTTATCCGAATCATAAGAGACTTTGACTTCGACTTTGATTAGAATTTCAAAAGATTTTATTTTCTTATTCTAGGCAAAACTAAATCCATACCAAAGTGAATGTTAGCAGGCTCAAGGTCGAAGATTGATTATAATTCAATAATCAACAGAAAATTCAATGGAGAATACATATGAAAATGAACAGTAGCTGTGGCTGTGTAGACGCCCGTTTCGGCTGCCTCCATGGCTTAGCCTTTGTCAGTACACTTTCAGTTGCTGTCATACCATTAAGCCACTTGCAAATCCTATTTAAATTACCCAGACGGCGAATAAAGACTTGAGATCCATACCTTTCAATTCGTCTAAAATTCAAAAACAAGTTTAAATTTACCTCAGAGTTGAGACCACTATTCAAGGCTAGAAATTTTGAGTGACAATGGCCCATGTTGCTTTAAAAATTGCGCAAAATAAAGAAAATTTCAAAAATTCACTTGTCTGATGCACAATTCAAAACAACTATTGCCAAATGAGGAAACAAATTTATCTACAATACAAAGTACCTTAAAATAAAATAAAATAATTTTTTTAAGAGTTCAGTTGGCAGAGGTGTCCTATGCTCTAGGAGCACAATGGTATTTGTAAATAACAAATGAAACTAAGAGTATTAAGCATCATTTTTTGCCAGCTGAATTTCTTCAGCTTGCTTGCGAAGGCAATTTCACGATATACTATAATTAAACACAAATGTTTGGTCTTTTGCTTAACCGTTTTTCATCTCTCACCTATGTTTTCCTATCCACCTACCCACCCGCAGCTATTCAAATTAATTTCATATCATTTTAATTTCAATTGTTTCATTTTCTTTGAATTTCTTTTTGTGGTTTTTTTCTTTTTTTGCTCAACCATTAAATTTCAAATATTTATTACCCAATTTTTTAAGGCATTTGTATGTTTTAAAGACCATCATCATCTACTGCCACCCATCCCGCTGCTTTGAAACCACCATCTACTGGGTTTTTTCATTAGTTTTTATTGATCTTTTCGATTACGCAAATTGAATATGTGCAGAGAGTTCAGCGGTATTCTAATGATTATTATGCGAATTTTGCACGCTTCGAGCACCAACACTCATCATCATAGGTAATTGGTTCGCTGCTTGACGTACAATACGATATTTTTAGACTTTGTTTAGGATCATGAATGAACTGACTTGTGTAGCAATGTATGTACGTACAAGCAGACCCATTAAAGTCCATAATATTTTAATTTGTTTTACGTTTTTGACGTCTTCGTGAAGCATTGTACTAAATTTAGTACACAATTAGGTTGAGACGAGATTTTTAAATACGTCATTTAGTTTAGTTTGTAAGTAAATATTTACTTGTGGGCTGTTTTAATGATTTGTAAACTTTAAGTACATTTCTTTTAGAGTACACGTTTTGACCATCAATGGCTATTGGTTTATTATTGAAAATGTCTAGCTTTTGAGTAAGTGGAATGAGTACAAAGGTCACGTAAATCAGAAGGAAAAAGTTGTACGTAACAGTCCAAATGTATATTAAGCTATTATATGTGGACTTAAAATTGCAAAATTAACCAATGTTTAATTAGATTCTAGTCCCATAAGAAAGCTCAATTATAGCCAGGGCAACAAAGCGGTTTTAAACCAAAGCAAACCGAACCAGTTGTGAGAAAAATACAGAACCTCAACCTTTTTCGAACTTAAATTTTTGGTTAAATTCAATAAAACTACAGAAATTTCGAAGACACTTCGTAGCTATTTTGGATGATTTCGGAATGCATTTGGAATTGATATGTTTTTTATGGATATATCAATATCCAAAAAGGATATTAAAAACATATCCAGTCCAAATGGATCTAGACTAGTACACAGAGAAATAAGGATATGCAAAAATATCCATTGGATGATTTCCCGTAACCATTTGGACTGGATATGTCTTTAATATACTTTTATCATAAAACGGAACTGAAAAATCATCCAAGGGATATGAAAAATGATCATGGATGATTTTTCAGCTCCGGTGGATGATTAAAGGATATATCCATTCCAAATGGATACGGAATATCATCCAATGGATATTTTTGCATATCCTTTTTTCTCTGGGTACGTTAAGAAATCGTCACCAAATGGTCATGATTTTGGTCTCATAGAGATTTTAATTGGAGTGAAAGCAAAGAAATCTCGCAAAAGGAGAAATTGGTTGATTTCGACGAAACGAATCGGTGGCTAATACACCTGGCTGCCCGGGTCGTCCCCAGATACCAGATCGTTCACCTTGTAGTATGGAAGAGTGGTTTGGTGTTACAATTAAGTATATTGTGTAATGCTATGGGGGGAACTTTAAAAACTCAACCGGAATCCTATCTTCACCTGGAACTTTGTTCAACTTTGCTCGCTTTACTGCAGAGCTGACTTCTGCCAAACTTATCGGAGCATCAAGTTTTTCATCTAGGATCAATGGAAGCTGGATATCTATACTGTTGCCCACCGATGGGTTGTATAACAAAGTGAAGAAGTGGGACGCTAGATGGAAGCCTTTGATTTTATAATAGCTCTTGCCGTTCCTCCATTCAATCGTCTTACGAGTGCCCAGAAAGATTTGCTGTCCCTTAGGCTTTTATAATAAATTGATTTCTTAATGTCGCAGCACTTTTTAAATTTTCTATTTGCTTCTCGGTAAAACGACATTGCATTGCTATCATTATTTACTCTTGCAACCTGTCGTAGGTGGAACGAGAGTTTTCTGGCTTCCTCGCACTCTGTATCATACCATGTTTTAACGAGTTTAAGTTCGGTAGTATAATTTATTATTACGATCAAGTTTTTGGTCTATAAGTGTACTATGCAAGTTTGGGCATGTCCGTTATTGGGATGATATCGCATTGTTCTCAAAATATTAAGTTCATTTTTTTCTTTTATAATCCCAAAATTAACGTAATGTGAGAATTTTGTCCCGAGACTAACAACAAATTTCAGAAAATCCGCATTGATCTATGCTTCCATTTTCACCTTACTTTTAACATTTGGACATGTAAGCGCATAGTTTTCAAATTAATATTACAGTCACTAATAAATGGGTTACCATTTTCAATTCGCAATTTCAAATTTTGCTACGAGTATGTGTTGAAAATTGGTGGGTTCACCTGCTTAATTCGAAAAAGTAAGGTGAAAATGGGAGCACAGCTGTTAGTTAAGCTTTTTATTTTTTGAACTTTACCAGCTTAAACCACTTTCCAAACAAAATGACTATTAACACATTCAGTTTTGACCTATACAAACGTACTAGTCATTTACTTCTTCCTACTGTTACTCAGTGTCTGCTTTCAACACGGCGTATGAGTAATCATATAAAATAGCTCTAAACAATTGCCAGACAGAAGGGTATTAAGTTGAAATTTTCAAGAAATTCAATTCGTAAAAAGTAAATAAACTTAAACGGAAACGAGTAACAACATGCCATAGACACGCACACTCACGCGCCAAGAAAAGCAGAACGTGCACTGGGAAAATGTATGCGAGTGAGTCACGCGTCTATTAGGTACCCATAATGCTCATAACAATAACAACAATAGCCACAAATTGGTTCCGGAGATGCGCCAATCGCCTGATTTGCTCTTGATAAATATTGAAAATTCCATTGATTAGCAGAGCGATGCTCCAAGAACAACAACAATAGCAAAAAAAAAAAACCCACAACAGTAAGCAAATGCAAAGTAATAAAATTCAAGTATGGGGGGATTTTTATGTGGTAAAAACCAAAGACCATTTTCTCAAGAATTGTTTTGCTGTTGCTTGAAACAAACAAAACAACAATATGTTTAGTGTTTGTGCATGTTCCTGATGCATGATATACTATGCAGAAACCATAACAAATGGAAGGCAATAAAATGATCAGATTAAATTAGCAATGGCAAGTGGAAGAGTCGCAAAAGGAAATGTTTTTTTGTTGAGTTGAGTAGAAAGAAACTGGATTGAAAAGGTGAATTCATTGTGAGTTAGTGCTGAGAGGGAGAAAGTTTAACGAGACTGGCAACGGCATCCGGGAGAAATGTTGAAGATGTGCTAAGTACTCGCATGTATGTATATTGAAAAGTTTTGTCAAAATTATGCTTGGAGAACTAGCCTAGTTAGGGTTTTAATTGAAAGCAAACTTCTTGACACTTTAAACTTGAAATGGACATGATGGTGGAAAACAACTTATGAGGGCTAAGTAAAGCAAAATATCTCCCTCCTGATATCAGAATTATATCTTCTGAAGTTGCTTTGGGTCGAAAAACGCTGTAGATAGTTCAATAATGCATCTAGGTCGGTCCAAAGAACCAAAGAACAAACACGAATGGAATGACCTCTTAGCCCACTGCACTATCACTCACTTTTGGCTACACTGACAAGATGCTAGTTATATTAATCGGTGCTTTGGTTAAGTGAAGTTGGTTGACAGTTGTAACAAAAATTTTTGAAAAAGTTTTGTTCTTATTTTAAGTTTATATTTCTCTGTGTATTTACCAAAATTACTATGATTTTGGAATCTTTTTAGAAGAGAAGTGATCGATCAAATTCTTGATATTATTGTACGTTGTCATGTTGCCTGCCCGAAACTGACCAAAAACTAATGGCAAAAAGTTTGCCCACAAACAAAAACAGAGTCAAAACGAACACATATTTCACTTAGGTACTCACCCACAGTTTTAATGATTTGATAGTCATCCAAGTGATATTTGCGCACTCCCTTGGCTGTTTGTACACTGCTGTCCTCCTCGGAATCTTCCTCGTCGTCCTCGTCATCCGTCTCATTGCCATCATCTTCTTCAATGCTTTCATTGGAATCATTGGTAACATCATCTCCAGCTGCACCAGTTTCATCATCTTCATCCTCCTCTTCATCATCATCTTGCACTTCATTCACCTGCTTATGAACATTATCGACTGATGTGGTGGTGACACTGCTACTGCTGCTTCTGCTACTGGCATGCTCCTCCGCCTCCTCCTCCTCCTCACTGTAATCTGATTCTAAAGGATCTGATGATTCACTCGAGGCACCACCCCTGGCTGTACCATTTGCTCGGCCCGTCAATTTGAATGTGAATGTTGCCTCTGTGTTGGTTTCTCTGTCATTTATGTTATTTGTGGGAATATTATTTTTGTTCTTATACGAAGATGACGTCATTGTGTTGCCGCTTCCTGTTGTCAATTTTGATGAGGATCCTTTTGAGGGACCAGCTTTTGTCGTTGACGTTGTCAGCGGTGAGCAGAAGCGTGCGCAAGTTGCTGTGGACATTTCTGTAAGCGTTACCTCCTTGTTGACACCTGTCCCGGACTTTTCCGAGCTCCTTCCTGTGTGAATGAGACATAAAAGGGAGAGCGACAATTGATGAAAATGATTGAATATGAATATGTCTATTAATATCACCAAAGTAAGAAAAAAGCTTCAGCAGTGGCGTTTTCCACATTATACAAAAGTTACCAACGGTTCTCTTGGTAGGACTTAATATCTAAACAGCAATTTGAAATTAGTAAAATAAATTTTGAAATAAGCTAAATTTTCTATTCCAGCCTCGTATTTAAAAGTTTACACAAAACGAAAAACAATTTTGAAATCATGATCATCCCAGCAAAGCCAATGTGATTCCATTTATATGAAGTTCTTAATTTTTTGTTAGTCTGAGCCACCCATATGAGAGGCAGGCTAGGCTGACTGTTCATTCAACTCCTTTCGTGCGCATCAAGTTGAAAGTGAAATGACACTGCCGTTGGTCAAACACAAAGGCTGTGAAAATTGAACACATTCACACACTATTCGCCGCAGCCAACAAGTGTCCTCCCGGGACTAGCTTTATCAACCATATGCCAGACAACAGACAGATAGAAAATTGACTTATATAATGTCAAAGGGTTCTCTGTCAGCATCACTAAACATAACAATACCAATAAGTACAAAGTAATATTATTAATAACAATTACCCAAGTACTGATTCAATTTGATGACAAAGGCGACGACGTTGTCTTGGGGCTGATGCACTTGCATTTAATTGAAAAGTTATGGCCGAACATAAAATGGCAAATGGTTCACCCTTCTTTCAAATTACATACATATATGCAAAATATGATGATGAATATAAAAATCAATAACCATCTCACTCTCTATAGGCTCTTTGGGCCACTCAGGCTTTTATTGTTTAAGCGACTGTGGGAGGCTGTTTGTGAACTGAATCTAGGCCAGTTCCATGTAATAGCCAAGCAATCGAAATTGATTGTAATACGTCATTCTCAAAGCACCAAATTGAACAGAGCAATGGAAAAGAGATGCCCGAGTCTGTTTTGGCTTTGATTAAAGGTCAAGCATATGGTTTGGGTTTAATGAATTCGAAATAAAAAGACCAAAGAAATGAGAATTTTAAAGACAATTAATTTGATTCTACCAGCTACACAGGCTTGATTCACTCATTTGTTAAGTTATTTTAATACATATCACTCAGAAGATATTGCAAACTAAATCTTAGAAAACATTTCATACCTACAAGCAAAAATTTTTTTACCTATCTCTTATAGTCTCTTGGATCGACGCTTTTATACGGACAGACGGACAGGGCTAAATCGACTCGGATGTTGACGCTGATCAAGAATATATATACTTTATAGGGTAGCAAATGCTTCCTTCTACCTGTTACATACTTTTGTCCAGCTTCATAATCCCCCTTTTCCCATTTTTAATGGGAACAGGTTGTAATTAACCGAACCGAACTGCTGTCTTCTGGTTCAGCTTTATAAAACAGAAGTCGCTGTCGAAGCAAGCACACAAATTGAATTCTGACAAACAGCAAAGAGCGCCAGAAGTTGTCGGTTAGCGTTTGTCAGTTTGCTTTTCGCTGCTTGCGATCAGCGATCAGAAGAAGAAGAAGAAGCTTGCGATCAGCAGAGCAAGTCGGAGCTGCTGCTTCAGGTCCGCGACGCAAGTCCGAGCAGCAGCAAGCGCTCTGAGATCTTTCAATCCTTGAGACCAGAGAGTGCAGGGCGGTTTCGGTAGACCTTCCCTTGCTGTAAGCATGTTGTAGGCGTGCTAGATGAGAGGGACTTATAGATTGCCTTTAGGTGCACCCAGAAAAAAGTAGAACAAATTATTTAAATACGAACGTTCTTGAAAAACAATTTATTTATTCTTGAATTTTTAAGAATTTCGCGCTTGAAATCGAGCTAAATTCGTTCTGTTTGGTAATTTTAGGCGAGGGGAGTGATTAAAAGAAACTGAGAGAGGAGAGCAAGCACTTTTGAGAGAATAGCGTTGAACCCGCTCTCACTGTATCGTTTTATTTTTGGGAGAGGGGTGTGTGGGGAAACAATCGAGTGAAGAGCGCTCCCCGTCAGTTTATAATATAAATTTGGACGATGTTCAAGGCATCCTAGGTGTGGTTGTGTTGTCTAAGCGGTGGTGTCAGTTCGAGGTCTCGAGTTCGAGTCGCAGAAAAGGTAAGTAGAAAATAAAAAAAATAAAATTATTCACAATAAATGGAGTGGGGTGGGGTGGGTTGGTGTTGTGGTACAAACCCCTCACCGCCCCCAACCAAAATATCCAAGCAACCCCTCCGAAACCCCCCTAAATTCCACCCCCCTCCCCCCCCCCTTTTTTTACACAAGAATTTTTGTACTCGATTTGGATCAAGAATTAAAGCTCTTGGATCAAGAAAAACGGGATCAAAAATTCATACTTGGATCAAGAATTTCGTTCTTGGATTGAGTATTTTCACTCTTATCGAACTATTAAGTACGAAAATTCTTGATCCAAGTATGAAATTCTCTATTTTTTCTGCGTGCGTCTATAAGTCTCTCAAGAGCTTTGAGTAAAAATGAGGATAGGCAGATTGCCCTATAATCGTTTGGTTTCACATGTGAAGCTTTGCCAGCCTTCGGTATGAATACCACTTTAGTTTCACTCCATCTGGTGAGGATATAGTTGACCTTGAGACAGCTTACATAGATTGTGTAAGTCCAGGTCGTCTATAAAACACTGACAGCATTTAACCGATAAAATTGAACGCTTTAAATCATAACGACAACTTTAAGCTCAAACACGTGAACATTAATCACCGAAAAGTATGCAATGGTTAGAGTTCTCCTGCTGCTTCTCTTTGCCTAAGTTATCTTTGCGAGTGTATCTTATTTTTTTTATAATTTTTATGACCTGCTTTATTCCCAAAAAAAACGGCAGACTACTTCTGGCCACCGGAAGATTAAGCAACATTTCAGATTTTCAACGACGACGACCCCAATTTCCATTTCCATTTGCTGAGATTTTGGCAGCCACCAAGGTGAATGAGTGGGGTAGATGGACGCACGTCTCCTCCCGGTGACTGACGTTAGTTGTGTTTGTATTTTGCTTTGGCTAATTTACAATCTACAATAATTTCGTTTCCGAATTTATTCTCAAAACAAATCCAAATCTCAATCCCCCCCTCTCCCCCTTCGCTATGCCTTTGGCAACTTTAAAATTATATTTCCGCAAAATAAAGTCTTTAGCATATTCGTTTTAAAAATGAAATTTTGAGTGACAACCCGAGTTGTGAGTAGATTTGTGTAATAATCATAAAATGTTGAAATTCTTTAGCGAAAATATTTTGACAAGAATCGTAAACATTTCACCACAAGGTTTCTCTTTTGATTTTGTTATTTTCGTTTGAATTAAATAATATAAAATTCGAGTTATTATTTATCAAGAAATGTTTATGTTTGTTTGTGAGACAATTCGTTGCGTAGTTTTTCGTTTTCTTCTTATTTTGATGTGTTATCAGCGTAAAGGGATTTGTTTTTATGAGACCGTGAGGCGTGTGAAATGAATCTATTTTGTTTTTGCTTTGTTTTTCTTACTTTGGACTTGGACAAGACGTGAGAAAATTAGCCATCATATGTAAAAACTTGATAGGATATGGTGCAAAATCAAAGTGAATGAAACGCTGGTCTATACAGTCAATAGCGAAGTCTACTGATGATAAAACCGGGACATGCTTTCAAAAACTGCACTTGCTTTGTTACTTTTAGGAAAACATAAGAAATATCAAGCATTTTTGATTTTTATTTGAAATTCAGTTTTCATTTCCGGCACACTACAATTTATAACTCCCTTCCTTTCTCGTGTTCCCTTCTAATTAGGTCATTTGACCTGTTGTTGTTTTTTCGTGTCAAACTCGCATATTTCTTCCCTTCAAAAAAAAAAAAAATCAAGGTCATTTAGCTCCATCCCTAAAATTTCACCAACTTTCCCAAGACGCATAAAATTTGTATATGTGTGCTGTTTTCTTGGCATCACCCAAAAAGTAAGAGGCCCAACAACTAGTCCAAGGTCAGCGGAAATACACGCTCTATAAAAATCCATGCTCATAAATCTTATTCATGCCCTTTTCCCTACACAATTTTCAGGGCAAAGACCGCCCCAACAAAAATCGGTTGCCGTGTCATGAGTTTTATTTTTATGATTACATTTTTTGCCGGCATTATTTTTGATTATTATGGCCCGTTGTGCGTTGATGATGATGATGATGATGTTGCCTTTTGTCAACCCGCAAAATGTGCTTCATTAATTTTTGGACACTTATTCACAATTTCATTAATACGATTTTCCTGTATCGAATGCATTAATTATATTTTCCAAACGCCTACAGGCAAAATTGTTGTCTGAACCAAAATACATTGATGATGACGCTGCTGCTGCTCGCTTTATTTATTTTTCTTATGAAAACAAATTAATAATATTAAAATGTTTCCAGGCAAGAAACATTAATTTTCTATTATATGTATTCTTCCTCGGCAAAGTTCAAACCAACAAAAAAAATTAAGCAATCTTATGCGCTGATTTGATAATTTTCAATATAAATCAACTTAAAATTAGATGCTAGGGGGAAGTTGATTCATTTTTTTTGGGGAGAGAAAAGAGGAGAATGTTTTAACAACAAAATGTAGCCATAAATTTAGTTCAAGAACACGTTGAGATCAGGTGATAGAAACGTGCTTGAAAAAATATTTAGAACTTGAAGAAAGATTGCCACAAATGATATTAAGGGCATAATTTGTTGTTGCTTTGTATACCTCATCAAGTCAGGTCAAGAAATATTGTAAGCTTTTTGTTTTACTACAGTAGAAAAATTTTTTTTTTTTTTTTTTAAATATAGAGGTAAAAGATAGTTTCATAAACAAACGAATCCTTTTCCGGTCCACCAATGTATGTATCTATACAGCTGTGGCAGCTCTGGCCACACTTATCATCGTGATCATTGATTGAAAATTGTTTAAAATGTACTCCTGATGCGAATTGAGTAGTAGAGTCAGTAAGAATAATCTAAAAATGTTAAGGAACTAAATAAAAATAGTTTCATGGGGTGTCTGTATGTGCAACAACCTATAATTTACATTTACTTTCATTCCACGAACGTCGCGTATTTTAAAACTTTACGATTTCCGAATGTCGGAGCATCAACTTTTACGATATAGCGATCAAATCGCAAAGTTTTTGCGAAAGCGAAAATAGGAGCATGGCTGAATGACTTAGTTTTGCCATGGATCATGTAGCATTGTTCTAGTAAAAATATGGTATAATAAGCTAGAATCCGGCAATACAAGCCTCGCTAATTAAGAAGGAAACGGTCAACAACAAATTTTGAAAAATTTAATGAAAAGCTTGGAAAAGAATAAAAATGTAAGAAAATCAAAATACTGTTGGAAATTCATCTGGCAACGCACTACCGGCCTGCTCATCTGGCAACCATGTAACCTATCGATATCAGTAGTCTGTCTGCCGCCGCCAAACGAAGATGTCTGCCTCGCGTCTCTCATAACTTTGTACAAAACAATAAACTTTGTATTACTTTGTACACATTAATCTCTTTAACTAAAACACAACAAATACAAAAGGGTAGAAACCGAAAAAGATCCACAAAGTTTTATGATGGATTCAAACTAGAGGAGAATGCTGATCAACAAATGCTAAACCGATTACTCTCATTACAGATATTCGTTTCGTGGAAGAGAAATAAATTCACAGTACGTTTTTCACAGGACTTTATTGGTGCTTTAATGGAAGTAGAGAAATCTCGTTCGTATAAGATGAAAGACTATACAAAAATTGCTTAAAAAGATGCCGATGCAAAACTGACTAGAAAAAAGTTCATTAATAGAGCTTGAATTTCCCTAAATTCTTTTAATTGTAAGTGAAAATTTGCTAAGAAAATATATGATTTCGGGAGATTTGGAATTATTGGACCCGCGTCTCTAATTTGATTTGCTAAAGTAAATTTGTTAGAATTAATGAACTTGCTGATGGAGTTGAAATAGGAAACACATTTCAATATAAGAATTCGTTTAAGAGCACGGTTCCGGTCCTTAGTAAACACTTTTTATACACAAATTTATTTAGGAACAAAAAAGATTTTTTTTGGGAATGACGATTGATAGAATTTATATATAAATTTGTATTGTATATTTCTTTAACTTTTGTTCATGGTTATTTCCGCCTCAAAAAACTGCAAACAGAAAGTTCTAAAATCATATTCCAAAGTCTGTTAATTGCCATAATTAAATTTAAACCAAAACTAAAGCTAATTATACATCCACTTAATCAAGCCACAAAATTCAGATTTTCAGAGACCACTTTTGCTTTTTCTCTTTTAATTTTACAATAAGCGATTACTCACCCGAAAACTAATGTTTAACAGTTGTTTTTGTTGTTTTGGTTTTTCTTAACGATCCGTTTTTTCTGGTTGTTGCTTTGCTCTGTCTGTCTGGAGCTGAACGCTTGCGAAATTGTTAAAAATAAATATCCACACGAAAAACAGAAATAAACTAAACACTCAGCGGATTTTTGATTTTTCTTTCAGCGTTCGGTAAAATGAAGTTCAGTTAATTGTGTCACTTTTTTTTTTTGCTGTTCAAAAGTGCCGCTTGAACTTTTTGTTTTGTTTTGTTTGGATCGTGAGATCCGCAGAGATCTAGAATATCCGGTTTTGGTGCAGCGGCCGCCTGCACTTAAGGTCTGGCTGTGGGTTTCAGCAGAAAATTGTTTTATTATTTTTCTTGGTGTGTATAATTTATGCAAAATTTTCCAGAACCTTTTAACTAGACAATTTGTTAGTGGTTTTTTTTACTTTGTTGATATTTTTTTCTTTTGAGTTTTTCTTGTTTTGTGGTTGACCAGCCGCTTCCACGTTTTGCACGAAACTGAAACGTAAAATCTGCGAATCGTTTGCCACAACTCTCGACAAGACCCGACGACGACTACTACAAACAAACATCGATTTGGTCTGGTGCTGGCGGTGCTGATACTTGTACTAAGGCGGCAGCGACAGTGGCAGCAGCTCTGATGTTGATGATGATGATGATGATGTTGAAGATGATGGGCTTTTGGTTGTGTTTGCTCTTCATGTGTAGGCACAGTCGGTGAATCTGAAATGTGCTGGTGTTTGTGAAGTGTCTGCCTCAAGTGTTTGGTGCCTCTTTGGTGGAACTTAAACGGTTTTTTTCCGCCGTGGTGACAGTTATGCAGTAGGATCACTCCTGAAAGTGTTCTCTGCCATCATCTCGGCTAATTTACGATGAAACATTTTAGAACAGTTGCAGAATTTACTTACACAGGGGAAAAAGTGTTGTTCAGAAATTTAATCACAACAAAATGTTGACTACAAATGCTTGAAATGAGCGCAATTCAGCTTAAATACCGTAGAGAAAATCAAAGTGGCATCTTTTATGAGAGGCGTGTGCAATGGTGCAATGCGTTGAGGCTGCATTTCAATCTTTTTTAAAGCAATGGCCCCGTTTCTGAAACTTAGCAACGATGACAACACAAATTATGTTTATTTCGTTAATTTTTAGAAAAACTCGGTTTCTCAGTTTTAATTTAAGAAACTCATTCAGCGTTTAGTTTAATAAATGAGCCTCTGCTAAGACCCCATATAAAATTGTCGATAGGAAAAGAGTTGATTCAAACACCGAATAAACGAAAACTAACAATTATGCAGGGCAGCAACGTCCGCAACGGCGATGGGCAGCACTTAACACTTTGTACGGCATTCAACTTAAAATTGATTTGATATATACAAACTGTGTGAGATACAGATCAGAGCTGTAAATCATAATTACTTTGAATTTCCAGGGATGCAAACCGGTTTTGAACCGAACCGAAAACCACAAAGAATAACGGTTGGGTTCGGTTCAGTTTTCTGACGAGTTTTAAGACGTCAATCGCTTTCCTCTAGCCAATGATCCCTTTTAATTTGGGAAATTAAATCGACTCCCTAAGATAATTTTTATACGACATTTTGTTCGACCGTAGCGATCAGGCTTCTTCGGAAGACAGGAACTCTCCTGGGGTTATGGGGGAGAATGTAACTTACTGCGTCTCAAGTCGACTCACACCTCCACGTGGTAGCCCCTGGTAACAGAGCGATGCATCCGCAAAGCTGCTAGCTAACGTGAGCGGCGATCCTACCCTGGGACAAATAGGGGCTCGGCACCCGATTTTCGTCTATTTCATCCGCCAATGAAAACTAAAACAATGCCTTGGATACGGACCCCCCACGACGACGGCCTAAGCAAACGTTTTAAGGACCACGATTTGAGGATATCCACCTGGAATGTTCGTACCCTCAATGGAGAGCGTGCGGATTCCAAGCTGGTGGATGTCCTCGAGAAATATTCATCGGACGTTACCGCACTTCAGGAAATGCGATGGACTGGACAGGGGTGTAAGGTGATAAAATCCGAAACCAAAGCCCCAAGGGAGATCTACTACAGTGGACATGATTCGAAGCACGAGTTTGGTTGCGGCTTTGCAGTCAACAAAAGACTGTGCCGCTCTGTCATCAGCTTTACACCAGTTGACAAGCGACTTGCCGCACTCAGACTTAAGGCAAAATATTTTAATATTAGTCTTATCTGTGCGCACGCTTCGACAGAAGACAAGAACGAATCGGAAAAAGACGATTTCTATGAGCGCCTAGAAGACCTATATGAGCGCTGCCCCGATCACGACATCAAGATCGTACTAGGCGACCTTACGTTTTTCGCCCGACTATCGGCCGATTTAGCCTGCACGAAAAAACCTCTGATAATGGAGAGAGGCTAATAGACTTCGCTTCGGGCCGGAACATGGTCATTAGTAGTACCACATTTGAAGACCCCGACGACCGCAAGGCGACCTGGAAGTCCCCTGATCGTCAATCAACACGAAACCAGATTGATCACGTTGTGATAGACGGACGGCACTCATCGAGACTCGTGACTCGGATCACTACCTTGTTGCAGCCAAAGTACGCACACGGCTCAGTGTGGCACATGCCGCACAGTCTAATACACGCCGAAAGCTGAGCGTTGAGCTGCAATCACAACGGACAACCGAAGCCTTCTTAACAAAACTCACCCAGTTGCTCAGGGAAACCCCACCTGGCCCTTCTGGTATAGGCGAACAGTGGAAGCATATTTCACACTCTATGAGTACGGCTGCCAAGGAAATTCTCGGATTTGCTGAAAACTCCCGAAAACAGTCATGGAACGATGATGATCGAAGGTTTTAAGCCCAGATTCACATTATGCAAGGACGAGCACGGAATCTGGTCAGAAATCTGCAAGTGGCACTAGAGAGAAGTGGAGAAGTGGCTTAAGACCTGGCAAATCCACCACGGACCAGATATTCACACTGCGACAAATCCTGGAGAAGACCCAAGAGAGAAAGATCAACACCCATCACCATTTTTTTGACTTTAAAGCTGCCTTTGACACGCCGATAAGGTCAAAGTTTTACTTTTGGTATACCAGCAAAGTACGTTCGACTTTGTATGATGACGTTGAGAAGTACACAAAGCTCCGTCAAAATATAAAAAACCTTTTACATACACGTTAAGACAAGCGTTCTCAGAGACAGAAAAGCAGTCAAAACTTATGGGCTTAGCGGTAAATGAGGATAAGACGAAGAACCTACTAACAACGCGCAGTGAGTCTACGCTTTGACAATCTTTTGTATTCTCAGAGAGAATACAACTTTAATGTTGTTAAGGAATTTGTCTACCTCGGAACGACGATAACCAGCGACAACAACACCAGTCTGGAAATCCGAAGAAGAATTACTCTTGCAAACCGATGTTACTACGGGCTCCGTAAGGAGTTTAAGAGCAAAGCCCTCTCTCGGAAAACGAAAATTGCGCTATACAAGTCGCTTATCATCCCAGTCCTACAATTCGGCGCAGAAGCATGGAAAATGGCATCAACGGATGAGGCGCCAATTGGCGTGCATCCGAATGAATCACGAACCGTACGAGCTCTATGGGGACACTAAGCTTGTCCAGCGCATAAAACAACAGCGGCTGCGCTGGATAGGACCTGTTACCCGTATGGATGATAACGCTCCAGCAAAACGGGTGTACAGTCGGCATGCGAACGAGTTAGGAGGCACGCCCGGGCCGGGTCGACCGAAGCGGAGATGGCGCGACCAGATGCATGGAGATATTTCGAAGCTGGGTCTGCCCTTCTGGTGGGATGTCGCTCGGGACAGAGGCGAGTGGCGGGCATTAGTTGCAGCGGCCGAGACCGTAAAACGGTTGTGATGCTATCATCAGGACAAAGAAGAAGAAAAAGATTTTTGCAGATGAAGGCCGATTTGATACTTAAAATACCCGTATGAAACTAAATATCATGATTTTTTTTCTGTGTAGGTTTAGCTTGGCTGTCTTACATTTCTTCTGCTTTTGCTTATTTCCCCCAATTTTTGTACAGTGTAGCCGCTCATCATTTTGTCTAATTTACAACATGTACAGCAGAACAGCTTAGCAGCTCCGCACCCTGGAGCAAATCTTTTGCCTGATGTTTGTTTGGCAACAAAGATTTTGCGTGTTGAAATTTAAATTTTTTTTTTGTTTTTTTTTCACGCTGTTTGTTTGCTTTGCATTTTGTGTTAGTAAACATCTTAAACCAAAGTTGTTGTTGCTGCTGTATTCCAAGTTTGCATGTTTATGTTGAGTTCTCGTAATTGACAAGGTCAGACCGACCCACGGGTGGGATTTGGGAAGGGGGAGTGGGGAAAAGGTGCATGCCACATTTACATTTTAAGGTGTGCAGCAATTATAAAACGCCTGTTCAGTCACGCGTGGTCCTTTGTCAAGACCAAGGACAACAGCTGGACTCACCTGGTGCTGCAGCTGCTGCTGCGACGGCTGCTGCTCCGCCCGCTGGTTGAGTCCAAATATGTACAAACGAATTACCCAGTCGCGGCCATATAAATTTAGCAGAAGATCTGCTATGTACTTTCCCACCTACAACCAAGTGAATAGTGATTTAGATTAACGGCTGAGTGAGCTTCTGGTTAACTCACCTTCACGCATATCAGTTTGCCAACAAGAGCAAAAAAGCCGCCCTGCGACATTTACCAAAAGACAAGTGGTAGCTTTGTACAGTATAAAAATGCGTTTCAAGTTTAATAAAATAGTTCCCATCGGCAGACAAAACGGCAATTTTTAAAAGTATAACTAAATTTAAATTTTGATCTTACAACGGCTTTGTCGTTTAAAGCGTTGCCAAACAGATGGGAGTGAGTAAGGAATACTTATTTTAGGTTTTGAAGCCTTTTTCAAAGTCAACTTGACCGTTTTACAGCACTAACACTCAGTCGAGCAGAGATGCATTCAAAGGGAATTCCCACAGGAATTTTGGAGGACTTGTGACTAGCTTTTAGCGTTAGGATAATTCTTTAAAAAATACAAAAAAAAAATTCTGATTCTTTTGGTCCATAAGCTTGAAACCTCATATCATTTGGATCTCTCCATTGAAATCGATTGGTGCTTTCCATTTAACGAAATTCCATTCAGATCGACTGAAAAATAATTTTCTATCTTGGGGCCAATTCACACTAGCTACCGTCCACCGTCTTTCGTCAATGATGGTACGTAAAAACTTGCCGTGCCAAATTTTCTCAAAATATTTCCCCATCAGCCGGGGATGTTCCTATCTCATGCTGTTCCACTTAACTGAATCGCGTATCAGAAGCAGAAGAATATTGGTGCCGCATATTTCTCTCGACCTTTCCAGCAGCAAGGATGATGATTCTACCATTTGTTTAAGGTGGCATTTCCGAAATCGTCATAGAGAAACCAGTAACTGCAATCAATGTTAATAAATATGGAAAAATAAGAACCTTCTATCAGAATTTAAGGGTCCCAGGTTTTTTTGGTGTCGTACTGTGTTATCCATTATTTTAAACTGTTTTTTATTATGATTTAGTATACGTGCGCTTCAATTATGTGGGAGAAAGAGAACAAACTGACGGTAGACGGTGGCAGTATGAACACGAGTTTCATTTTTTCACCATTTTATCATCGTTCCGCTGATAAGGACTGTCGTGTGAATAGGCTATTAGAGAGTCGATTTATCAGTGCTCTCTTCTCCGACTTTGCTTGTGACTTTTTCAAAATTGGAAAATTATTTACATATTTATTTGGCACACAGAGATTACATACCGAATTTCATAAAGGTAAGATCATATTTTCAAATGAACAATTTTCCGAACAAAAAAAACGGACCTATTATTTTGCGTTCTTTGCTTACAAACCAAGTTTCAAGTCAATTCAATGAAAAATTATTTTATGTTTATCATAGCTCACAAAAAACTGCTAACAGTTTTTACAATGCGATCAGCTTCAGTCAAAACAGAAACAATCGCAGCACAAGCGGTCTCTCACTGAGCGGAACACTTTTTCTCGCACCTCATGTGTTTTCTGTTACGTGTTTTCGGTTAAGCAAAACAATCGGCGCTTGACGATTGACATTAACTGTTTTGATTTTAGTGCTAACACATCGGTAATTTGCTTAAAGTAAAAGCTATGTAAAACAATCCCCCAGAAGACGTGTTGAAGACTAAATTAATGTATTTCAATGTGGTGCAGAAGCTCTATACTTACAACGTGTGCACCTAACATATGTACATCGTTCAATACACACACTTGTAAAAATTGTATTATCTGGCGTCAATGTTATATTTTTTCATATCATTAAAAAGCCGATAAGTTGATATTTCCAACATATAAAATTAATATTTGTAATCTTACATTGATATTTTATATCATTTTGACCCAATAAAAAAAATATTTGGAAATGTCGGATAATTCCTATTATACAACCCACACTACACACTGTAATTTTTTCTTTGCAAAGTATTATTAATGATTTTATATAAACAGAAAAAAACAACTAATCTGTCATTTTTGTTATATTGGTTTACCTTACCGCCTTGACTGGGGATCGAACTCAGGACCCTTTGCATAATAACACGAATCGCATGGCGTCTTATCGTACGCCAGCATCTGGCAAGTGTGCGCTCACGCGCCGCAGAGCCTACTTAAATATTTCATTAGGTTGCTAGGAGTTTCGAAGTGTTACACTATTTGTCTCTTTCCTTCTTTACAATTTCCAAACGTCCCTTTCTATTTATGGTCAAAATGACATGTGGTGAAGAAAGAAGAAGAAAACAGAAGGACGGTCTGCTATGTCAACAAGGATTGATGCACTTCCTTACTGGGACTTCTGTATTTGAATAACATCCGTGTTGTAATATTAGAGTACAATGTTTCCCATACTTGCAAAATAAATTTTGTAAGACTACAGTTTTTAAGTGTTTATGTTTTATTGGCAGTTTGCTGATAACTGAATTGGTACCTAAACTTGATAAGAAAAAATGTTAAACTGAGAAATGCTTGTATCAAAATGATACCAAAAGTTCGACAATCAAAATATCAAAATGATAGTTGTTAGTTTCAAATTGATGCTAAAAAATTAATACCAAATAGTGTCAGTCTGATACTAGTTAGTATCAATTAAACATTTTCGATATATCATTTTAATACTTTCGAAAATATCAACTTGACACTTGGAGTATTAAAGAGAAGTTGATACTCAACAGTTTCAAATTGATGACTAAATAGAGTCATTTTGATGACCATTTTTTTTTTTGGTGCAAGAACGAAAAAAAGGTCTTTGCTCTGAGCGCGACGAAACTGAGTAAAAACAGAACTGAAACTGCCTTTCGCTCCCTGTTGTCGTTGTGTCCGTAACCAAACTGCTTTTTGCGGACATTTTGTAAGTGTTGAGAGATTTAGAGATGTATGTTTTAAATCGGCGGCACCTTAATTCGCATCGATATTTTTGCGTCGAGAGATATCGATATACCGACACCATCTCTTAAAAGCTATCGAGACATTTGGCGTTATGACAGCTGCACTAAAATATTTCTGACAACAAAATGCAATTCTCCTGGATGAAACTGGCCATATATCTACTAACGTTTCTCACCTATGCCTATTCCGGATATGGTTCCAGCACAATAGTACACGTAAGCTAGTTACCCTAAGGTGACCCTTGGCAGCAGCAGCTGAACTCTTCCCTCTGGGTGGTCCATCCAATTTTAGCTTCGAGATGCTATCATAGCCGCCGAGGCTATCTTTGGTGACGTGTTCAAGAATCTTATTACCGTAGTGCGCAAATTTAAGACTGTCCATGAGGTTTTTGATGCCGCTGTCGAGGAGAATTGTGTGTATCAATGCCCCTCGCCAGAGGGAGGAGGACCAGGTATGACTGGAATACATCTATGTAAACAGAACTTAAACCCGTTTCCTTTTCAGCACCTCGAGCCGTGCAGAACAAGTTTTACACTCCCACCTCCGATGGCTGTGGTTCCCTGGGCCTGAGGATTAGTACGGACTATCTCCCGGCCGTCGAAATGGAGACCTGCTGCAATGCCCATGATATCTGCTATGACACCTGCAATAGCGACAAAGAGCTATGCGACTTGGACTTTAAACGTTGTCTGTACAAATATTGCGATAGCTACGAGAAATCTCTGACCAGTGATCTAATGACGAAGGGCTGCAAGGCTGCAGCCAAAATGTTATTTACCGGCACTCTTACTCTGGGATGTAGATCGTTCCTGGATTCACAGAAACGTTCCTGCTATTGCGCTCCGGCCAAAAGCGGTCAGCAGAAATATGCAAATAGCAGGGAGAAGCAAGGTGGAGGGGGTCAACGCCAGAAATATGGCTGGAAGGACCGAAATGAGATTTAGCTTTATATAAGTATACGTAAGTGTGCGGTTAATTGTTTAAATTATGTTATTTGTTTAGATGTTAGTTGTTACTTTTATAAGCTGCCCATTGTTGGAGAAGATTTAAACCCTTTGTTAACGAATTTTGTGTAAAATGTAAGCCAAAGTTGTGTTTATTCCAGGGAATAATACAGATATTTTTAACATATTTATTGTACATCTTTGGGTTTTGTAATGGGAGCCTCAGTCGTCGGGAAACCAAAAGCAGCAGCTGCCACCTTTGGATGAATGAACTCATCAAACTTAATGCGTAAATTATATTTCATTTGGCAAAGAGCACTAGTAATTATTCGCAGCAGTACTGTTCTTAACTGTCATTTTTCTTCCCAGATCAAGTTTACTCAATTTCAATAATTATTATTGTTACGTTTTTACAATTAGCAGTAGCTAGTAAATAAATTTAAAACGGGCGCGCATTTTTAAGTAGAGACACTACGCGCGCCAAGTACAACTGTCGATAGGCTATCTCCGCAACTATTGATTGCATACTGGCCGTTATCGATGCGTTAACTGTGGAAAATGTCTGAATGTGACTGTAATAATGTGTATTATTTACGCAACAAATAATTTTAAAAAAGAGGGGATATAATAAAACAAAACTTAATTTAAATCGTGGTATCCAATCGAGACCAATAATTTAAATCGTGGTATCCAATCGAGACCAATAAGTGTCTAACGTTCATTTTCTGAGCGCTCCCTATTAGGCACGCGCACATCTCTAATATCTCTTATAAATATACCTGCGCGTTTAACCAACACTGCCCAATGGCAGTGTTGCCAGCTAGATTAACTGCTGAGATAGTGTAGTTTATGTAGAAATTTTAACAAAAACACACTCCCAACATGGGCTACGATGTAAATCGCTTTCAGGGCGAAGTGGATGAGGAGCTAACATGTCCCATTTGCTCAGGGGTGCTGGAAGATCCTCTTCAGGTTTGTATTTGCTTCGATTCCCTACCCCTCACACTCACACTAACTTACCTACATATACAAATGTGTACATAATGATTGTTGTTGCTTCATCGTAGGCTGTGATGTGCGAACATGCCTTCTGTAGGGGTTGCATCAATGAGTGGCTTTCGCGACAGCCCACCTGCCCCGTGGATCGCAATGCCTTAACTACCGCTAACTTGCGTGCTGTTCCACGCATCTTGCGCAACTTGCTGTCCCGTCTCTCCATTACCTGTGACAATGCGCCCTACGGATGCACAGCTGTGCTCAAGCTGGATGCCTATAGCAATCACCTGGAGGATTGTGTCCACAATCCGAAACGACCCTTTCCCTGCGAAAAGGGTTGTGGCTTTGATATACCCAAGGACGAGCTCAAGGATCACAATTGTGTGAGGGAATTGCGCACACTGTTGGTGAAGCAAACCGAGAAAATGGGTGAACTTAAGTCGGAGCTGACGGATCAACAGCTAACCATCAACGAGCTAAAGCGGGAGCTGCAGCTCTTCAAAGATTTCATGCGTGCCATGCGTGTATCCAACCCGGCTATGCGAGCCATAGCCGATCAAATGGAACGCGATGAGGTAATACGCTGGAGCTCGGCCTTGCCCCGGGCAAGAGTGACACGATGGGGGGGCATGATCTCGACGCCGGATGATGCTTTACAGGTAAGAGCGGAAGGAGTTATTGCAAATAATATCATCTGAATACACTCTTTCTCCAGCTCATGATCAAGCGGGCATTATCCGAATCTGGTTGTCCTCCTCATATACTGGATAGTTTAATGGAATTCTGTCATGAACGACGCTGGCCGCGTGGTCTTGCCTCCTTGGAAACGCGTCAGAATAATCGTCGTATCTATGATAATTATGTGTGTCGACGCATTCCAGGTAGGTGCCATTCCATAGCTCAATTGAAACTCCAATCTAACCAATCTAACCCACTGTAGGCAAACAAGCTGTGCTCGTCTTGAGCTGCGATAACCTGCACATGACTGAGGATGTAATGATCGATCCGGGGCTGGTCATGATCTTTGCCCATGGCATTGAGTAACTACTATTCAAAGTTTTAAGTATATTGCTCAGTTTTTTGTTGTTTCCTTAACTTAAGTTTAAGCTTACCCATTTCATCGTAGCCCTAAGAACAAAACTAAACTCGCAAAAAAACGAAAGAAAAGAACCATTCAAGCGCCTCATAACGACTTTCAAGTTGTACAAAAAAATTTATTTTTAATGCATATTCCATTTACTCACACACAAAACACACACAACTCCTATACATAACGATCTCAACAAAAACTAATTTTTGTTATTTTTTGTTCATTTCATTATCCTCCATATTCAGATAAAAATAAAGTTTGTGTGCCCTTCTAGCTCTCTTAATATAAAATTTACTTGTTTTTAGTTATTGATTGTACATCAAACAAATTGCAAAATTTATCATTATTGTCCTTAATTATAGAAATTTAACGATAGATGAGTAATAAAGACAAAAGTATTCAAAGTGGAAACCAAGAATGAGATAAGAACTTGTATATGTAACGATGAGAATTATATACTCGTCATTCGCCAATTCCTTTGTTTAAAATTGATTGTTATTAGTTCTTATAGTAAAGATCAATGGTTTTCAAATCGTCTTACCCATTTGCTTAATGTTTATTTAAACAAATAGGAAGATTTTAAGGAGCTTGACGCTGATCTTCAAGTTCGCCAAAAACGTCTGAAAGAATGAAAGTGCATGAGGTGCCTGAGTTGACCCAAGGATTTATAGATATTATAGATGACGTTCCAGAGGGTATTATAAAATTGTGCGGATGTTTGTAACGCATAGAAGGAAGCATCTCCGACCACATAAAGTATATATATTTTCTTGATCAGCATGACGAGCTGAGTTGATTTAGCCTTGTCAGTCTGTTTCTATGCTATCTCTTCTCTGAGATCTGTGCGATCATACGGACAGACGGACGGACAGGGCTATATCGACTCAGCTGTTGATACTGATCAAGAATATGTATACTTTATAGGGTCGGGAATGCTTCCTTCTTGCTGTTACACACCGCACAGATCTCAGAGATGGTAAGAGATAGAAGTTCGACGTGTATGGGACAAAAACTTCTTATACTTGCAGGCAGATCAAGTATATTTTCAATTTTTGCCACGCCCCCTCCCAGTTTCGTGGCAACAAAAAATCATTGACTCGTGGCTGAGCAGGTTAAAGGCAACAAAGCTTCGTTATATAGAGAATTCGTAATATAGAATAGTTTGAATATTGAACGAAGTTGCAGTGTTCAGGAAGTTAATTCGCTATAAAGGAAACTTCATTCTACAGAAGTTCGTAAAGCTGTATTTTCACTTGTCTGATATCTCATAAAAGTTTCTCAAAAGAGATATCAGAAAAGTGTAATTGTCAATCAGAGAAACACAAAAATTTATGAAAAGCATGGAAAACCTGAATGGAATGAGTTTTTGACCGCCAACTCATCGTAAACTAAAGCGAGGAAGACCAGGCCCAGGGAGAACAAGAAGAAGCGAGATGTTGCGGCAATTCCAGGCCACCATGTGGGCCCCACAACTTGTGCGCTGCCTAGCCTACAATACGGAACGTTTTTTTGGCGAAGCAGTCAAGAAGCCAACTATTTCCTTGCCAAAGTCGACATACCCGGGTCATCAAAAGCAGCGTATTCCATCGGATTTGGCCTCTAGCATGACTAAAGCCAATGCCACGACCTTGACTTCGCCGAATCGCTTTAAGTCGACATACCCGGCTCCCCAGAAGGCGACCAGAAGTCACCTGTGGGCTCTAGTCTTTCGACAGCAGAGTCCATGCCCTTTGCTCTTAACAATCGCTCAAAATCGACATATTCGAGTCACAATAACAAAACACAAAATAAATAGACAATAATTACAATCTAACTAAAAGTTGTTCCTCCAGCACGATGCCAGTACGCCGTAGTGAAAGCATAAGAGAACAGGAGGCCAGAAGAGCCGCAGGCTTGGCAGCTGCAAGAGCAAACAGTCTCAGATCTACTTCCGATCTAAAATAAAATAAATCAAAATAAAAAGAAAATCAGAGGGAGCGACTGAACAAGTCGAGAGTCGAATTTATTCTAAATATTTCTCTTTACAGATTTGATCAAAAAGGAATTTTTGTCATTGAGTTTATTTGCACAGCCTTCTTTATGTTCTATATGGAGAGTGGATTGGATTTGGATTTGTTTTATGCACGGGATGATGTAATATGCTTATGGAGTATGCTTGGAACTGTTTTGATTTGATGTTCACGATGATAAGACGATGTAGCTCATCAACTCAACTCATCGTAAACTAAAGCGAGGAAGACCCGAATCGCTTTAAGTCGATATACCCGGCTCCCCAGAAGGCGCCCAAAAGTCACCTGTGGACTCTAGGACATATTCGAGTCAGCAGAGCCTTATGCAGGCACCAGTGGCATCTTGCCTGGCTAAAGCCAACGGTTCACCCTCGGCCTATTCTAGTCGCTCTGTCATGACAGATCAGTCGTGCAGATCAATCGCCAATTCTTACAGCACTTATAAAAAAAAATAAAATAAAATAAATCAAAATTAAAATAAAATCAGAGGGAGCGACTGAACAAGTCGAGAGTCGAATTTATTCTAAATATTTCACTTTACAGATTTGATCAAAAAGGAATTTTTGTCATTGAGTTTATTTGCACAGCCTTCTATATGTTCTATATGGAGAGTGGATTGGATTTGGATTTGGATTTGTTTTATGCACGGGATGATGTAATATGCTTATGGAGTATGCTTGGAACTGTTTTGATTTGATGTTCACGATGATAAGACGATGTAGCTCGCTCACTTGTTGCTGAGCTTGGTGGAATGTTTAGCATTTGCATGGAAAGCTTGTAACGATACTTGACCGGGGTGTAGCGCGCGGGGGCCAGTGGTTACGGAAATTTTATTTCTTCATGTTTAGGCGTGGTTGCTGTACATTAATTTTCCATAAGTCTTTCCAGAAAGAACAAGAAAAGTGTCTCAGTCAAGGCTTTACTGTATGACTTTATTCTGCTGAGAAGTAGTTCTAGGCTTTAGCTTTAAGTTAATAGACTTAATTAATAATAAAAAATTGCAAATAATTTTTTCACAATTAATAACTGAAATGTCTAGAGATTTTGGCTTCGGTTGGTTTGCAAATCACTATAGAAATCCGTCGGTGTCCCAGAATTTCGAGAGATTTCGTTTTCATCGAAAGTCAAGTTCGAAAGTCGAGTTCGAAAGGTGTGTGTAAAAGATTATGGTCCTACTACAAAAACAGTGATATATTGCGCGGGCTCGTGAACTCGCTATTGGTTGGTTAATTTATTGGCTGGTTTGTGCATTGGTTGGTTTGCCAAAATCTCCCAACAAAATACGAGAGGTTTGAAACCAACCGAAAGAGATTTCTAGGACACCGAGAATTGGTTTTGGGTTGGAATTTGGTTGGAAGAGATTTCTGGGACACCGCCGAATGCTAGCATTAACTTAGTAAATAATTGCGGTAAATGTTTACTTAGAGGTAAAGCTCACCAAAAATTCTGATTTTTTTCTCGATGAACCGCGATTTATGATGAATTTACGTGCAGAAATTGGTTCTTTTTAATTGAATTTCAAAGTTGTAATTTTTGATCATACAAATACATGCTCGATCACATATGCTTTTCGAATTATGTTTGCGAAAGTGAGGAAAGCTTGACACCTATTGGATCTGTATTGAACCCTTTTCCACTTCCCCTTTTTGAGATATAATTCAAGGCGCGTTTTTATACCCTTGCAGATGGTATTATAAAATTGTGCGGATGTTTTGTAACGCATTGAAGGAAGCATCTCCGACCACATAAAGTATATATATTCTTGATCAGCACTAGTCTTAGTGAAAAAAACTTTTTTGTTTTTAATGGAAACGCCTTCAAAGTACGTCTTTCTTAGTTTACTATTCTATCCCATGATTTCACTAAGTTTGGTCGAAATCGGACGACTATAGCATATAGCTCCCATAGGAACGATCGGTCGAAAAACTTGTTCTAGTGAGAAAAACTTTTTGGTTTTTAATGAAAACGTCCTTATTATTGGCATACACTTATTTTATATACTTTTACACAATTTTTCAAAGTTTGGTCGAAATAGCTCCCATAGGAACGATCGGTCGAAAAACTAGTTCGAGTGAGGAAAACTTTTTTGTTTTTAATGAAAACGTCCTTTTTATTGGCATATTCTTATTTTATATAATTTAACACATTTCTACAAAGTTTTATCAAAATCGGATGACTATAGCATATAGCTGCAGTATGAATGTTCTGTCGAAAAAGAAGTTCTAGTGAGAAAAACTTTTATGTTTTAAATGGAATCGCCTTCAAAAAATGTACATGTTAGTTTTTTATGCATTTCCATGACATCACAAAAATTGGTCGAAATCGGACATCTATATAGTATAGCTCCCATAGAAAAATAAGGTCCGAAAAGAAGTCTTACTTAGAAAATCAAACTGCAGGGGTATACAAAACTTCAGCCGTGCCGAAGCTAACTTTCCCATATTTTTTTGATAGAAATTTAAAATAATAAAATCCAACATATCACCATCATATGCAGGATCTGGGTAAGTTAAACGTAAATCATTCTGAAAAAAAGTTCGATATATTTGAACGATTTGTCTATATTGAATTCCTCAGAATACGCCAACCCAGTTGTTTCACTACAGGACGCGCGTTTAAGTGTATATCTTTACGGAACCTTGCAAAAAAGATGCTTAGAATTTTTTTTTTTGAGATTTTTCAATGATTTTATTGTTTTGATATTTTGAAATCCCTCGCTGGTTTTCCTAGAAGTTTTTAGAAAGAAGCAAAATCAGACTCCCTCTCTTATAAATGACATTATCCAAAAATTTATAAATATTTATTTTCACCAGAGTTTTACAAAAGTTTCGTTAACGCCACTAACGACTCACCGAAACGGCCGCACCATGACTGCTGCCCTGATTGGCACCACCGTTGGCAAATGTGTTTGAGGAACCAAAATTGATGGTCTGTCCATTTGGCAAACGATACACTTGACTAAGGGAGGCTCCTGCCGAGTTATTGCTACCAAAGCGATTCGAATTTTGGGCTTGAGTGCCAGTGCTGGCGGAGGAGGCGCCAAAAGAACCATTCGCTGTCTGAGATTGGAAGCCTTGGGCCTGAGCCTGAGAGGCCGAAGAGCCAGAGTCGAAACCATTATTGTAGTTTCCATGGGCGGCACCATTCGAGGCGGCCTGCTCTTGATTGAAACCATTGGGACCAAGAGGACCCAAAGGATTTAGCTGAACATCAGCACTGGCTGTACCACCATCAGGTCCGGCACCCACATTGACGCCTGCTTGGGTTCCACCCACTCCGGCAGAGGTGCCTGCCTGAGTCTGGGCACCTCCGAAGCCCTGTTGGCCACCAAATCCGCCACCAAAACCAGGATTTCCTCCAAAGTTGCCACCGAATCCTTGATTTCCTGCAAATTGTCCACCAAATCCTGGTCGTCCTGGTCGACCAAACTGACGTTTCACACGCTTGTGAGCCGCAAAGATCTCTTGAGTTGAGCGAGCTTTTCTAACCTGCTGATTGGACTTGGGTTTGATATACAAAGCCGACTCCACCACCACTTCCTCTATGGTGGCTCCCTTGGAAGCTGAAATAAATACTTCGATTAACCCAAATGATATGTAAAATGCAGAAAAAACTTACGATAATCATCCTCTCCCGTTTGAACCTGCTTCTCATTGCGTTGCCTCAGCTGAGGAGCTGCTGACGTCGATGCCAGACAAATGGCACCAAAAATTAGCAAAGAAATTGAGAAATTCATTTCGGAAATCACGTCCGCTAGCTTTGGAGCTTGGCAAACAACTGTTCAGTAAATCTCTAAGCTCTTGAAGCTGTTGGGTCGCCTCAACTCTCACTTTTCAAAAGGGGGCCTCCCCCTTGGTTTGGTCATCAAACTTGCTAATTGATCTTATAAATATTCAAAAAAAAAACCACAAATTCGGCTATATAATCATCAACTTTTGGCACATGTAATATAAGAGGCATCCACATTTTACTTAATAATACTACATTTATGCAGGAACAAATACAACAATCAAAATCCATAAGCCGAAACCGGTTTCCCAGCTTGAGGAGGAACTAGTTTGGTGTTGCTTGTCTTTTGTTTGGTTTTGGTTATTCTGGTTTTTGTTTAGGATTTCCTTTTCGGGAACAGATGTTGGGCAGAACTGTGTGTGCATGTGTGTTTTTTTTTTGTCACAAGCTTGCAAAGTGGAGGCGGTGCGGCGTCAATGATGATGATGATGATGATTGCCTGTATTCAGGGGGCAACCCAGTGAACTTTCAGAGAGAGATTCGAACTGTGAGAATTGATAAGACTTAACTCTTTAATTCAGTAAAAACAGAAAGAGCGAAAAGCTTCTAATGGCGCTTATAAAACAAATGGTTAACAATAAATATAGAAGGGGGTAAGGGGAGATTTTTGTGATCCATTCATTGGGTGATTTTGGTATAAATTTGCACTGGATATTAATAAATATCTTTTTTATACCCTGTTTCCATTAAAAATGGGGAAAGGGGGTCATGAAGTTGGTCAAAAGTATGAAACAGGTAGAAGGAAGCATTTGCGACCCTATAAAGTATATATATATTCTTGATCAGCATTAACAGCCGAGTCGATTTAGCCATGTCCGTCTGTCCGTGTGTGTGTGTGATCTCAGGACTATGGCACTTAGAACCGCCGAGTTGCAGAAAATCCCCCCCCCCAGCGCACAGACCAAAGATAGACCTATTTGGAGAAAGACGACCACGGTGGTTTTTTTTTTTTTTTTTTTGTGTGTGAAAACACAAGAAGTCAAGGGAACAGGGTATTTTGTAGCCGGGGCACTCGACTACAGCTCCCTTACTTGTTGAACGTTAAATATGAAGAACATATATTCTCAATTCCACTTCCGCAAATGTTTTGTGATTTCAAACCGGTTTTTGGACCAGACCTGGTCTCTAAATCACAAAACTTTTGTGATTGAGAACAGGACTGATAATCTCAATTATGGATAATAATTAATATACAGTCCAAATAGATCTTAATGGATATATTTTCATTTTTCTGTGTAGGACAAATTGATGAGGCGACCCGTACAACTAATTCCATGGACCCAAAGGTAGGACGGATCCAGCCGTAAATTCCATTTCATTAGATTTGTCATTGCTTGTTGGTGCATAACTAGTCTAAATATTCTTGCGTTTTTACATGATCAGGTTCACATTGTTGTTTGAGTGTTGTTTCTGCTTTCAAAACTTTATCACCAACAAGAAAGTCGGTCAAGCCCGCCTATAACATAATCTCCACCTGTGAAGTGCTGCCCATCACCGTTGCTCCCCATAATTGTTTGTTTTCCGGATCGATAAATAATCTTTATTTCAAAATATGTCCAGAAGGTTCGAACCTTCTATCTATAAAACTGACGGAGATATTACGTTTTTTTGTATGGCAGCTACAAAAAGTGACCATCCGATTTTCTCGGTTCCGACATATGTGCAGTGTGCAGCTAAAAGATATCTCTGTGCAAAATTTCAGCTCGATGGCTTCAAAACTGAGGGACTAGTTTGCGTAGAAACAGACAGACGGACGGACAAATCTCAATCGATTAAGCTCGTCAAACTTTGTGGTCGGAGATGATTCCCAGAGCCACTCGGGCAAGACAAGAACAGGCGGGATGCTTCCTTCTATGCGTTACCAACATCCAGAAGATTTTATAACACTCTCTGCAAGGGTATAAAAAGGGTCGGCACACGGCTCGTGTCGTCATCGCAATGCTAAGTGATGTACGAGAGACTTGGCTTTATTCATATACCTTACAAGGGCTTGACATGTACATATTACATCCATTTGAAGCGCCTCCAGATATTCTAAGTATTCTTTTGAGTTTTAGTTTATAACACAATTGGATTTGGTGGGAATTGTGGCTTTCAGTAAAGTCTCCGATCAGTGATGACATCTAGAGAACTGTAGTTGTTCCGGTTAAAACAATCGTCAAGTTATAGAGAAGAAGAGCAGATTATATTGGACCCAAATGAAACACACCCTTCAATGCAATACTCCAGTTGTTTTGATATAAAAACTATTTAAAATGTAGTACTTTATTTGTTCCACTCGTCTTTGCATCCACTTCATCGTTTCCCTCTGCAGCTGCAGCTGCTTAATCCGATTCACTTTCACTCTCAGATTGGAAATCACCCACCTCAATTGAAAACCCATACTCCTGATCGCAACCCAAATACGAGTCACTCATATAGTACAAAGTATAATCATGTTTTCCCGGACTGGGAGCCACAAAGTCCAGCTTGACTTTGGCCTTTTGTTGAAGCGTGAGTCGCTTAATGGATAGCAGAGAATTGGTTTTGGGATCACCAATGACCACCCACCAGCCTTCTTCACGTTTCTGGGGGAAGAAGGGAGCTATTACCGGACCGGTGACCTCATCCTCACGTTCCAATTGAACCACCACATTGACTGTGGAACCAGAATTAATGCGATCCTTGTCCACCACCTCATAATTGAGCTCAATGTTGGGATAACGATTACAGAAACGGGCCACATCGGCCATTTGTATATCGGAGAGCTGTAGCAAACGTGAACGGTCCTCATCCTCCAGTTCCATGATGTCGAAAACGGTTTCGATTTTCTAAAAATAAAAAAACAATTGCAAATTAGAGTTTTTAAAGTTGGGGATTAGGTGTTAAAAATGTCTACCTTCTCGGTACATCTCTTGACAATTTCAGTGCTAAAATGAGGTAATTGTCGCAAATACGAATCCTTGGTCCACATGGCTTGGGTTACCATTTGAGCCAGCTCCATGGCGGCCATAGCAGGCGATAGCCAACCATTTGAACTCAACACATCCACACAAGCCTGAATTAGGCGTATGGCCTTGCTAAGTATCTGTTCGGTATCACCCTGAAGTTCAGGACCCAATTGCAAACGGGAGAGATGGGCCTGAAGCAGCAAATTGGTTTTAATATGCGGATCATTGAATCTAAAAAAGAGATGTAATCAGTTACAGACCTGCAGAGGGAGGGAGAGTCTAAAAAATTCTTACTTGGGGGCGGTTTCATTGGGTCCGGTAAGTTTGTTGGGCAAACGTTGGGAAAGAGTACGTAGAACCTGCTCTTCATGATGACGTACCACAACATCTTCATACTCTGCCGCAGAGGAGATGATCTCCAAGAGACCACGCACTTTGGTCTTGCTGTTCAGGGACAAGCTGAAGAGTTCTGTGAAACAAAGTGAAGATGGGAGTTGGAATGGAACTTCTATATAAATTTTCTAACTAACTCACCTATGGTTGTGTAGTTGATGTAATAATAGGCCGCTATCATGCCCAAATTGAGTGGCAACGTATCCATATCATCCTCCACACTTATACACTTGCTCTGCTCCAGATCACTCAAAGTATTCTCCACCAGTTCAGACAAATGGTCCGATAAATGACGATGGGTAACACCCTGTAGATTATAGTAGTTGGGATTCTGTGTCAATCGGCGGTACAAAAACGTCCAAGTGAGATAATCCACCGCATCCTGTTTGTTCTCAATGGTTTTGGTTACCACTTCCGCATTGAAGTGATCATGCATACGATGATCCAAATGACTCTCTATGGGCAAGGGTTCATTGATGAATTTCTTAAAGAAATCCTTTTTACTGCTCTGACACATCAAAACACATTTTGCATCCGCATCCTCATTGGGTCGATTGGCACGTCCAATCATTTGCAAAACATCCGTAATGGGATAATCCTCATAGGAATGGTTTTTACCATTATAGAATTGAGTGTCCATAATGATGACCAAATGGGCCGAGATGCTCATGCCCCAGCAAAGATCGCGCGAGACGACAGCCAGCTGTACGGCGCCTGAATCGAAGAGTTGCTCAACCAGACGATGATCCGAAGAGCTTAAGCCCTCATGCAGATAAGCCACACCCTGAGCGAGAGTTTCCTTTAGAGTTTTGTCGGACATGCGTTCCAAAAACGGTTTTATATCCTCCTCTTCGGCATGGAAAAAGCGCTGGGGTTGTAGATCCGAAGCGGCATAGGTCAATATATCAATGGCTGTTAATCGAGCCTGTTTGCGCGAGGAGACAAACACAATCACCGGCTTGTGGGCACTGTACTTGAGTATGGCATTGTACACGGGCTTGGACATGGTGGCGATTCTGGTCTGATTGTGGGTCACATTGAAGCCCTGTATGTGCAGCTCTAGGGGTATGGGCCGCACACTGGGATGAAAGTTGAAGGTTGCATTCGGATTACAACCCAACCATTGAGCCACATCACGGGCATCGGTTAGCGACGCCGAGAGTGCCACAATTCTGATTTGCTTCTCTATCTGCGAGCTTATGTACCGCATTCTTGAGCAGACAATCTCCAAAACAGGACCATCTTCTCCACCCACCAAATGCAGTTCATCGACAATAAAAAGATTCACCAATTGCACATTCTTACGCTGCTTCCAGCGTCGTGACAGAACATCCCATTTATCAGCCGTAGTAATGATCAGCTGACCCTTGGCTATGAGTTTCAAATCGGTGCCCGTTTCTCCCGTCAGTTTGACTACCTTAATGTCCAGGGGACTAAATTTACTATGCCAATTGGAAAAAACCAAATCAGCTAATGCCTCCTGGGACACCAAGTAGACACATCTGGCCTCCGCTTGAGTGGTAAACAGACGCATAATAGCAAATTCAGCTATGGTCATTTTTCCGGAACCCGTGGGTGCACCCACAAATACATTCTCATCGCTGTTGTACACCGCATTAAAGACCTGCGTCTGTATGGGATTGAATTGTGGAAATTTGGGCGTATAGAAAGCCTCAAATTTGGGTTGACGCAAAGCACTAATGGGCAAGGGCTGCAAATCTAGCAGTTCCGTCGACGGCATATTCTTCTCCGGCAAAATCAAATGTCTAAACGAGACGGGTAATTGCGTTTCCGAACCAATCCAGCGATCCGATACAATTCTCAAGAAGTACTGAGGCGGCAATGGCTCAAAGACGGGCACAAAGAATTTCAATTGATGCTCATCCTGGGCATATTTATGTTTGAGTAGGAAAAACTCATGATGTAATATCAATTCCGAGTCAACATCCTCAATTAAAACCCAAAAACCCTTCCGACTGGCCGTGAACCTTTTCATCCCATTGAAAATCTGGTGTTATGGTTAGTTCCACACGAAGAGTACCTCGAGTGATGGGTTGTATGTGCGTAGAGAGTTCCAGTTTGGGGAATTGATGCACAAACTTGTGTATGGTTTTACCCAGCTTGGGTACTCTTATCAACTCACCCAATTCATGGGGTTCCAAGTCATACAGACGCGACCAGGGAAAATGCTTCTTCTCCAACTTTTTGGCGATTTCATCGGGCATTTTTTTGAACTGTCTCAAAGGGGTCATGGACTGCCACATGCGACGATCTATCATTTTGCATAGAGTCAAAGTTTTATCCGCCAACTGAGCCCAACCGCGTGTGAGCACAATCTCAAAAATGGCTCTCATGAGTCGAGCCGCTGATTGGGTGATAAAAACCATGTCGGACATCAGGGCAAAACCCTCTAGTTTAAGTTGAGAGATATAGGCCTGCAGTAAGACGTTAACCTTGGCACTATGCTCCTCAATGCTCTCCTTAATGGGTATGGGTACACGTTCCATTAACTTTTGTAGCTCCAATTTCTCTTCCTCACGTACCGAAATGTGTCGGAATTCCGAGGATAGCGAAAATACACGGAATAGCTCGATCTCACTCAGAGTTTGCTTTAACAGCTGATTGTAGGTCAACATGGTCTCATGGGTGAGATAATAATGTGAGGCTATGCGTCCCAAATCGGTCACCTGAAAGTGTCCCGTCTTGCGTTCGTATTTAATCAGACCACTACGTTCCAGACAGCAGGCTGCCGTATGCAAGAGATCAGCACGATGCTGTTCCAGCAACGGATCCGCCTTAATGGCATCATGCGACACACCATAAAGCGTGGGATTCCTTAGCATGCGTATGTAGAGGTAGGTATAACCCAACCAATTGACTGCATCCTGTAAATGTTGCACTGTACCCAAGACTATTTCGGCATTCAACATGTCCGGTAACTTGGATATGAACTGTGATTCAATGGGTAACTGTTGATTGAGCAGTGACAGATAAAACTGCAGCTCCGAGTGATTTGTAATCAATATACCCTCACCTTTGGTATCATATTGTGGTCTGCCAGCACGTCCCAGCATTTGTAGCACATCCAAAGCGCTCAATTCCACCCAACGTCCCTTCTCAGGATTATACACCTGGGTGCCTTTAATGATGACCGTGTGGGCGGGTAAATTCACACCCCAAGCCAGCGTGGCGGTGGATACCAAAACCTGTATATGACGATCGGCAAACAGATCCTCCACCAGCGTACGATCCACTCGAGTCATGCCGGCATGATGTATGGCAAAACCATAGGGTAGCAGTTCTTTCAGCTCAGAGTTCTTCACCTGTTCCGCCTCAGTGCGTAAAACCTCCATGCTGGCTGAGCCTTCCCTTAGAAAGCTACCCAAGGTATCCTGTTCCAGGCACATATCACGCACCGCTCTAGCAGTTTTACCCGTTTCCTTGCGTGAGTGTACAAAGACCAACACCTGATTACGCCCAGCATGTTCCATGGTCTTTTCGTAGACAATTTCATTCATGACCTGAAAACGTTTTAGCGCCTTCTTCTCGGTAACGCCTATATACTGCTGTTCCAGTGATACAGGACGATAGCTATTATCGAAATAGAACAAACCCTTATCCGGTTTGACTCTCAGAAAAGTGGCCACATCCTGATAATTGGGTAAAGTGGCCGATAAGCCCACCAATCTTACTTCCTCCTGAGTGGTCTCAATGTTACGTATGGTACGTGCCACTAAAGCCTCCAGCACAGGACCCCGCTCATCGTGCAGCAAATGTATCTCGTCTATGATGACCAATCTCACCAGACTCACAAACGTGCGTTCACCACCTTTGCGTGTGATAATATCCCATTTCTCTGGTGTGCACACAATCACCTGAGTGGCGGCTATCTGCTCTCTGGTCAATTGATGATCTCCAGTCAACTCCGATACCACCAGATTATAGCAAGCCAAGCGTCTACCAAAATTTCCCACCATCTCCTGTACCAAAGATTTCATGGGTGCCACGTAAATGATCTTGAAATCTTGCGCATTTATGGTGCCATCTTCATTGATATGTTTGCCAATCTCACGCATCATGGTAAGCAAGGCCACATTGGTTTTACCCGCTCCCGTGGGTGCACATAGCAACATATTCTCATCACTGTCCAGGGCTGCTTTGTACAAGCGACTTTGTATTCTATTCAACGTTTTGAATCCCTCGAAGACTGGTTGCACATATTTGGGTAGTTTGTCAATCGATTGCAGCTCTTCGGTGGCATCAAAGGGTACGGGTTTAAGTGCCGGCACATGTACCTCTTCATAGCCTTTGCGTTGCTTACGATACGACCCATCGGGCAGTTGGCAACGCTTGTTGGCCATAAAATGTGAGCCTTGTGTAAAGGCCATTTCATCCAATTCCAGTAGCTGTCTCACTCCGGCCACTTGGCCCGCCGTAGGGGCTCCATTCTCATCTGCCTCACCCTTACCCCTTTTGTGTCCTCGGGATTCACCCTCCTCATTGCCCTCCTCCGCTTTGCCCGTATCCAACTGACGTAAAATCTTGGCCAAAGTGGTATTCCCCCGCATTTTCTCTCGTATACGCTGTCGCTCGCTGTCCGTCTGAGCTGAGGCCAACATGGTGCAGTATAGAATCATCTGACGATTGAGTTTCAGCTGTTTGATAAAATCAAAACAATCATAGCCCAACAGCAGTACCAATTGATTCTCGCAATCTCTTTCATCGGCTGCATCTTTGAGGATTTTAAGCACATCGGCAGCCTTACTCTGCGACACCATGGCATCTTTGTAGAACTTACTCAAGCAACGTTGCAGCCAATAGGCATCTATGTCCAGTGGATGCAACAAACGATCCTTTTTCACATTTGCCGCCGCCGCCTCCTCATTGGCCAGCTGTTTACACAAAGCGGGAATTAAATTAGTGACACAAATCAATTGATTAACACAACTTACATTCTCCGCATGCAAAGTATGATCAATTCTCGCCTCCTCGCCCTCATCCTGACCGCCTTCCTCGTCTCGTATCTCGCCATACATGTCATTATCGCTCTCCTCCTCGGATTCCTCAAACTGCACATTAATGCCATAGGTTTCATCGATTTGCTCTTCATTGGGTGCGGCGGCCAAAGCATTAACCGCCTCACTGCCAAAATCGGTGATTTTCTTGCCCAGATTAACCAGCAGAGCGAAGCGTTCATCTGTCACCGAACCGAGCAAACTATCCACATCACGTTTCCTCTCCCGATCCTTGAGTCGATCGTTCTTTAATACCGCTAATATCTCATCGGCAGCTCCGCACAGTATGTCTCGAGGCTGATCGCCCAGTGCTTCCTGTATGAAGCTCAGCAAAACTTCATAGGTCTGACGGGTCTCCTGTGTCTTGGGACGATAAACAATGCCCACCATTTCGTCTATGCCCTCGGAGAGTAAAGTGGCTCCCTTCATGCGCTCGAAATCGTATTGAGCCTCATCACGCTTCTGTCGCTTGACCTTGCGCTCCTCGGTCTTTTCTGGTTTGGTGCGTTGATAGCGATCACCCATACGAGTGCCATCTAGTTTGCCCACCAGGGAACATACCTCGCCAGTGGCCTCATCACGACGGGGACGCTCGATAAGGCGTACATCTGCTTGCAGGACAAGATTGGAGTTCTACGGCAAAAGAGAATGAGAGAGAAAGAGAGGGGGAAGTTAAACGTTTGCAATATGCGGCAGCATGTGGGGGAGAAGAGGTTTGGGAAAAACTTTATTTGTCCACTTACCGCCTTGTACTCGTACTGCAGCTGACGTGCTGCGGCATCCGCCATGCTTGTTGTTTATTTTTAGCGTCTTTTTAGCACTATAATTGACTTATTTATGGTTTTTTCTTAGGACTAAAATGGTTCAATAGCCGCTGTTTGTGAATTTTCCAGGGTTGCCAGCGCTTCGTTAGTGTTATCGTACAACAGAATATATCGATATATCGTTATTTTTGTTTAAATGCCGATATATCACTATCGAATGACTATATCGCATAGTAAATATTAAGTAAACACATATTTAATCCAGTGCTGCAAGCCGGCTTTGAACCGAACCTGCTCGAACCCAAAATTCAGACTTTTATTTTACTGTGAACCGTTCCCTTAAATGAACCTCTTTAGAAATTGAAGCTGATTCTAAAGTTCGGTCCGGTTCCAAACATATTATTCTCATCAATAAGTTTGACCTACTGCCTATCCACTTCTTCTTTTATCTGGTTGGTTTTGGGAGTCTTTAAATCAGCAGAAAAATTTAATCATTAATAAGTTTTATTTTTTCTATTTTTGAGGCAAAAAATCATTGGTAAAGCATAGTCGGACAACAGTTTGGATTATGTATATCAATTTGTTACTTAACCAACGGATCCGAGTATTTTTTTGGGAAAAAAATCTATTTTAAGGATTATATTTTGTGGTTTATTAATTATTCAAAACTTAATTTATTGCTTTTATTTGTTATCTAAAAAAATAAAGTGTTATTATTTATTATTATTTTTTTCTCGAAAAAGAGTTTTTAAAAAGATTTCTTAGTTTCAATTATTACTTAAAGGCCTGAATACAGCACTACCGAAAATTACTGCCAAGAATTTGATACTTATTTTAAGTATGTGGAACCCAACTAAAAGTTTGGCCTAATTAACCTGAAATGTGCAAGAACACACTGATTTAGTAAAGTTTGAATTTATTGAGTAATAAATAGGACTCAAATATTAACATTATAGATAAAATACAATAATTGTGAGCACTTGTTAAATTTGGTAAAAAAAAAACTTAAAAATAAGCTTAACTTTAAACCACAACCTCCGACCAAAACAATAGAACCTTAAATTTTCGACCCTTAACCACTGGTAAATTTTGATTCGAAAACGCGAGCCGGAACTCTAAAAGATATAACATTAAAAACAGTAAATTTTGTTAAGTTATTGACTTTTTATACCGACTATTTTTAATAGTCGTTCGGCTAGCCTCGAATCAAATTTAATTAGGAACAGATTTTTAAGGGAAAAATGGGAGGGAAGCTAACTTTGGTTCGGCCAAAGTTTATATAACCTAACTCTTTATGACAGCTGTACTATATAGTCTTCCGGTTTCGACCAATCTTAACTTATAAATACGAAGTCTGAAGCAGCGTATAATAATTATAGAAAAGGGTTTAATTAAACAGTGTAAGCAATTTTCATAGAACATCAAACATATTTAGCTCTTGCTTTTGTCACTGATCACGCCGTGTAAAGCTGGCAACCCTATCCTGCTACAACAATACCAAAAAAAGTACGGCTGTTACAAAATACCAAAAAGTGTGGCTGTTTCAAAATACCAATAAAAAGTACTACCATTCGCCTAAGCCCATCAGTGAATAAGTGGGGGTGAGATTCTCGACTATTTATTACATCGGGACTGTATATAATCGCGGGATAAATACGTACAGAATACGTCTAAATGTTTACAAACATTTGCCTATCACTTAAATAGCATAGTTAAACGCGGTGAGTGTGGGTGGCCCCTCGAAATGCGCTTCTGGCCACATGAGTTGCGAGTTGCAGGCAGGAATATTGATGTGAAAAAAGAAAGTGTAGAGAAATTTTCCTCCAGTCGCTGCTGCATTTCCGCGCTCCCCTACGAAAGAATATGTTTGCCCATCCACTCTTACAGTTATGTTGTTCAAATTGAGCGGATTTATGTTATGCTATGTTGTTTTTCCTTAATTTTGTAGCAATATTTCGTTTGCGCGCCATTTGTATGATTGCCCTGACGTAGGCGCGAGTCAGTGGCGGGGGGACGGCCACAGCCACATAGCCCAAGTTTCTTATATTTCTATTCAAGTGCAATTTGCAATTGTTTAAGGCCTGCATGATGCTGCCTCAGTGTGTGTGCGTGTGTGAGTGTGTGTGTGAAGCAATTTTATACAATTTTTTGTATTTTCTGTTTTCAGGCGGTGCGCGCATACGCCAAAGTACATGCTCGTCAAAACATACAGAAAATCTCTATTCTTTTGCAATTTGTTTTGATTTCTCATTCGTGTCTCTCCCACACTCACACGCTCTCACCCATGCGCCGCTGCTTCTTCCTCTCTCTCTCTCTCTCCGTTGACTGCTCTGGCAGTAGGATGCAAAAGGAAAACAGGTGCCTTAAGCGAGGGCGGGGTTGGCAATCTTAATTGTCATCCGCTGGGCATTTAATTTTGTTTGTTAAATTTAATAAATTTGTTTGTTGGCTTTTTCATACACATCCCTCGACTGGTTGCTACCGACCCAAGCGCGTGCTTGATCTCACTTCGTTGAGTGTCTGTTGGTGACTGGCTAAAAGATATCTTGGCTAGCGCTCATTCATTATCTGCTAGTGCTGACACATTTGCCAACGTTTCCCCGCTAAATTGGCTTTTTTCTACTCTTATCAGAACATTTGGCTAGATATAACAATAAATACTTATCGTTGAATTGGATATGCTTGAAGAGGATAAATCTTTTTAAAATGCGAAGTGAAAAATTAATCCAAAAAAGCCCAATTTGTTGAAAATAATGCACATCTCTAGCAATGCACGCATGAAGTAGTTTTTCTTGTCATCACGAAACGAATGTATCGCAAGAGAAATGGTCAGTCACAAATAAATGTCTATCAAGCGAACACACGCACGGCGGTCCGCGTTCTTCGATTCTTCCTTAACAGATCTTATATGGTGCAGAAGCTCTCTGCTCAACAGGTCATGAGCTCAGGAACGGCAGATCTGTTAAAAGAACAATAGAGTGATTAATTAGTTACGAACTAGCTACTCGGATTGACTTGAAAGACACTATGAGTGCGCTTTGAATTTGTGGTGTTTGGACAGTGGCGCGACGAGCCACATGTGTTGTGATAAAAATGTGGAAAAAAAGGAAATGATCAGCAAAGGAATGGTGCGAGGTGTTCAAAATATGGTGTTCACCACCAAATATGAACTGTAAAACTTGCATGCTCAGCAAGATTAACTTAAGTTTAGGTGTGTGCTAAGAATGATTGCATTACTGTTCCTAAATAATTTGTCAATTTTAGCTCTTTTTGTCTTTGTACACAATTTTGGCGGTTTTTTAGCTTTAAAGTATATAAGCTGGCATCACTGCTCATTGACGATGTTTAAGCGAGCTCTTTCGCTTTTTCGCTCTCCCTTTCTCGCCCTCTCTCTATCTCTCTCTCCGTGCAGATTGTAAACAAAATGTTTTTGTTTATGTTTACTTTCCAGTTTTTGCAACATGGCAGCCAACAACAATAGCAGTCTAAATTTACACAATCTGGTAGCCGGAACAGGAGTTGCTGGCGGAGGACTTGGGATTGGTATGCCACCCTCAGTGATTGCCTCCACGGGTACACCATTGACGTCAGGCGCATCGGCATCCTCTGCTGCTGCTGCCAGCAGTTCCTCGCAGAGTGCCTGGGATCAGTTAACAGCGAGTGCATCCAACAATATAAATATAGCTCCCTCGCCCATGGCAGGAGCACCCATCGCCACTGGACCCATTGTAAGTGATGCACCGATGAGCGCTGGTAGCTCGCCGGTGGCCAGTTGCTCGTCACCTTCAACGCCAACCAAATCACATGCACCCTCGCCATTGGAGAGCATGGCACATACGCCCCAGGGTCCGCCCACACTGGGTCCAGGCGGATACGGTGAAGAGCTGACCGCGGAACTGGTTAATCAAGGATGGCGCAAATTTTGGTCGAAGAGGGAGAATCGTCCATATTATTGGAATAAGGTAACTGGCGAATCCTTATGGGAAATGCCGGGAACCAGGCCATTTGATCCACTAACAGATCCGCTTGGCATCTGCCATGCCGGCGGACCCACGCCCATGACACCACATCAGCACCCACACCAGCAGCAGCACCACCATCACCATCTAAAGCGACGACCTTCGGATGATATGCACCTGCACTCGCAGCACCAGCAGCAGCATCAACATCATGTGGGTGGAGGTCCACCTATGAAAAAGTTTGTCCTGGCCGGACCATGGGACTTGGAGGTGTGTACTAACGCTGTCATAGTAGAGCGTCCTCCCACGCTGCTACCACAACCACATCCCGAAATTGAGGCCTTACGAGCGGCTTATAGTATGAAGCTATTGAAAACCTATGAGGATTTGTGCATGAGAAGGGAGAACATCAAGGCTCCGCGAGATTCCTTCAATCGTTGGTTGATGGAACGCAAGGTAATTGACACTGGATGCGATCCCCTGTTGCCCAGCAGTTGTCTGCCGGAGATCTCCAGTTCCATGTACCGTGAGATTATGGCGGACATACCCATTAAGATTGTTAAGCCGAAATTTACGGGCGATGCACGCAAGCAGCTCTCCCGCTATGCGGAGGCAGCTAAACAGATCATCGAGTCCCGATCGGCGCCGGCCGAGTCCAAGAAGGTGGTCAAATGGAATGTCGAGGACACCTTTCAATGGCTGCGACGCACCGTGGGTGCCAGCTATGAAGATTTCCAGGATCGTTTGGCCCATTTAAAGCGGCAGTGTGAGCCACATCTGGTCGAGACGGTGAAGTCATCGGTGGAGACATTGTGCATTAAGATCTTTCATCTGTCCGCGGATCATGCCCGCAAGATACGGGAACGTCACTTACAATTGCTCAAAGAGCATGGCATACCCGAACCCACGCCGCCTCCACCGCCGCCCCATCTAAAGAAAGTCTGGTGTTATTCCATACAGTTTGCTGTACCCTCACCCCGCATGCCACCCATTGAGTATCTACAGGATCGCGATCACATGATCATAAAGTATACACCCGCATCGCTGAATCAACCGGACGCCCAGTACATCAATCTCACCTATCTGCAGAAGCTGGAGCAGCTGTATCGTCACAATTGCTTCGATGATAAGAAATTCGATTTATTCATTGGGCGTGTGTGGTGCCTGCTGAAGCGGTATCAAACCTTTCTGGGCAATGCCTTGAACTCCTCCCAGGAGGCGGAGCTAACCCAGGCCGCTTTGCCTGTGCCCGTGTTCGAATGTCTTCATCGTCATTTCGGAGTGAGCTTTGAATGCTTTGCCTCGCCTTTCAATTCCTATTTCCGGCAATATTGCTCGGCCTTTGCGGATACGGATGCCTATTTTGGTTCACGAGGGTAAGTGCAGAAGTAATTCAATTGATAACTAATGGTTTGACCTGAACTTTTCTTAGGCCCTTCCTGGACTTTAAGCCCGTTTCGGGCTCGTTCCAGGTGAATCCCCCACATTGTGAGGAGCTGATAGAGGCCAGTCTAATGCATATAGACAAACTGCTTACTGATACCATGGAGCCACTTAGGTAAGAATTGAGCCATAAAGTTGTTTGCCCAGTACTTAAACATTTCCATTCAGCTTCATTGTATTCCTGCCCGAGTGGAAAAGCATCTCCAAGCTAGAAGAGAGCATGTACAAGCGTCGTTCCATGGTTGTTTTGGGCATGGCCCATGAGTATCGCCATGGCTATCAGCATATGATGCAAAAGTAAGTGATTTGGCCTATAAATCAGCTTAAGTGGTTAACTCATGTCTTTTCCCCAGATCTGAGGTGCTGATCAAATGCATGCAGGGCACCCAAGTGGTCTGGCTGCAAAACAGTGCCGGTTATGCACGTTGGGGTCCCAACGAGAATCGTGTGGAAGCTTTACGCGAAGCCTTTCGACCTCAGAGGGATCGCGAGCGTGAAAGGGCAGCGGCAGCAGCTGCCGCTGCTGGCAATAATCCCAGTCAGACCTCACCAGCCGCCACTACAACAAGCATACCGGCCACGCCCACCACCAGCAGCAGCAGCACCTCAAATAGTGTGCATAACAGCAACCATTCAACAGCAGCCACTTCAACCGCCATCTCCAACAGCGCCAGCAGCAGTCCAGCTTCCAGTTCACCTCTCTCACCGCACACACCCACTGGGAATCCACCACAATTTCCATTGACCATCAGCAATACCACAAGCAGCTCCAATCTGGTGGCTGCCTCACCCACAATGAGTGTGCAAAGTGATTGCTCTTCACCCTCCTCCTCCACAATGTCACTGTCGCCAGCCCCTGCTTCGGGTGGCTATCCGGAGGCTACCTCAGCCACAGCAGCGGCTGTCAGCATTACAGCCACGGCATCGGCTAGTACAACGGGAGCAGGAGCGTCCAGCTTTGGTCAGACTAGCACCAGCCAGGCGGTGATCAATTCAGCTGTCTAGGAAGTAAAATTGGTTCTATATTTTCTTCTTCTTCTGTTGTAGGCTAAATTTTTAGGATTCTCTACCGTTTGAGTGTGGGGAAAACATTAGGGGTACTCACGACACAAAGCTGGGGAATTATCGACTTGCAATATTTTGGGTAATTGTCCACAACAGGGACCTGTTATCATGCAAAAAATTTGTCGCAGACTTCCATTGTTTCTTTTTAAATGAATTTTGAATTTTGCTGTTTTTGCACCAAATTTATGCGTCAAATGTCAAAAAAATAATTAAAAGTAACCATTTTTCAATGACTTCCTTCAAGAAATTAAGTGCAATAGCATTTTGAGGTTCATAAAACAGACCAATAGCAAAATAAAACTTGATGTATTTGGTCTAACTGACGTGGATGAGGTTTTTTGATTAGAAATTATGTTGCAGTTGAAGCCATGGAAGTTTTGCATAATAATTATTCATAATTCGCGGTCCATCGAAGGCGTTTTTTTTTTAGGTTTTTGATCAAAGGTCCCTGTTCTAGGCAATTACCATATTTTGTTAAATTTATAGGAAATTTTTTAATTTGCAATATTTTTTCAAACATAATTTATAGAACATTTACTATCAAATTATACAAATTTATGTTTAACAATTGTACAAATTATAAAAGATTGCATAGAATATAGAAAGTATATCAGTGTTAACGCTTGCATTTTGTAAAAAAAAATTTGTGATATCAGATCACTGAGATCAACTCTTAATTCAAGACCGATTTAATTGAAGTTTTTTTTTTTGGCGACGGGATAAACGAAACCTTTAGCGAAGTTCAATCCAAAAACATTTGTTTTTACAATTTAATTTTCAAAATCTTCACATTCTGTTGAAATAGCTCAATCTGTCAGTGTTCCAGTTTGTACTATAGTCAGAAATGGTAGATTTTGCCTTTAAGAGCGATAATATATAGTTAAAAATGGGTTTATTTTATTTGAAAATATTTCCCATTAAGATGTATTCACTTTTAAAACAATTTTGGCTTTAAGCAAGCCTGTAAACCATCTTCTGGCTCCGAAAAACGTCAATTCTTAATATTCGGGAATAATAGAAGCTGTTAGAAGCGTCTTGTCAGAGCAGTTTAATGTTTTGATTGAACGAAAACTCATAGGTGAGAGCCGAGGTTAAAAAGCTCGCAATATTTGCCAATCAATAAGTTGTATACTACTCAGAATAGGCCATTTCAGGATAGGTTCTACTGGACCGATTTTGATGATGTAGGGCTTAATGGACGCAGAATTGACGCGGTTATCGCCCGAACCTCAATCATTGAAAAAAAAACAATTTATTACTATTTTTTTTGTTCACTGGATTGAAAAAAACTGTCAAAAATCGATTTATCATTTTTAAATGGCCACAACTTTTACAAATTCTATATTTTTTTCAAGATTCTGCTTCGGGCCATAAAGGCATTTATACTTAACAGTTTCCTGCTTTCCGTTTTGCTTTCTGATAATGGGGACTCCCGTAAAGCTGTGAACCATCAAATCGCCTTTTTTTAGAAGACCCTGTTTTAGAGGCCGAGAACTTTTTGAGCAGCCCTCGCATTCACACATTTTTACCTTTGAATTGTTTTTAATGAATTGAGCAACCAAATACAAAAACAGAATTACAAAATCTTTTCACGATTTCTTTCCACAATTTAAAAAAAAAACAGGTGAAATTCAGTCGTCTAGTCCAGTAGATGGCCCTAAGTGAACCATAGTTTCAGAATTTTCTTAGACTTAAATCTTTCGCTTATAATTTCGAGAAAATTTGAGAAAAATTTAAATATTCCAGAGCTCGAAAATAACAATTGACAATTTTTCCCGGCCGGGTGGCTCAGCGGCTAGTGTGCGCGACCGCTGTGCAAGAGGTCGTGGGTTCGATCCCGCCTCGGAACATCTAATGAAAAAGTTTTCTCTTTGAATAAACTTTACACCCGGTCACCCCTCTCTGATGTTGGCGCCAGCTTTCTAGTAATTAGCCATGCAAAAGCTTCTCAAACTGCCGTTCGGACTCGGCGTTAAACTGTAGGTCCCTTTGTCGTGTGCGAAAATTAGAAGCGCACAAGCCAAGAGATTGAGAGAGGCTCGGCTTTGGCCCTTTGGGGCTGTGTCAAGCCATTTTACATTTTTCCCTTTGCGGTCTGCTCCATAACATAACCGAAAAAACCATGCCCGCTTGCTCTCGCTCTGAGCAGAGCACTTCGATTCTCTTTGTTTTGGTTTTCAGTTGACTGTTCTCAGTTGAGCTGTTCTTATTTTGCTCATTCAATAACAATTTATAGAGACCGATCCGCAAAAACGGCTCGCCTCAAGGGGTCTTTTTTCTTCTATATTTGCTTTTTTTTGTGTGTGTGGCTTGTGTGAGTACCAAGCCCAAACAGACATTTTCTTTGCTCGCGTCCATTCGGTCAGTGAATGAGCAGAGCAAACGGGAAACAAATTCATTGGTTGTTCGTTGATCAAAGACCGTTTTGTTCAAGAGCCGATGAGAACGGCTCATCTCTGACTCTTTGCTCAGAGGGTCCGTAAATAACAGTTATTTTTGGACAACAAAAAATGGTCAATTGTTATTTGCGAGCTCTGAAATATTCTCAAGCAGGCTTATTTCCATTTCCGAGTGGATTTAAAATGTAAATCGATGGTCATTCTGGATCGTTTTCATTTTGGTGTTCCCGCTTGCGAGTGACATAGAAATCGATTTTCTTTTCAAATGAATGTTCGAGTCGTTTTAGAATTATAATTCAGCTATATGACAGCCTTAACAATTTCGATTAGCACTGCAAATGTCCTGATGCGACATTGCAAACAGTTCGGTTTCATTTCGATCGTTTTTGATTTCGTGATTTTACATCAAATTTTATGCTTGATATATTTATGAATACCTCAAATTATACACAGTATTTGACATATATAAATAAAAATACTTGAAGAATGAAAAGATTACTTTTCACTCCACTGGCTCTAGGGCAAAACTTTTGAAACCGAGTAACTTGATTGTTTTTGGGAATTTCGATTCCGCATGTTCTGATCAAAATCTAAAATGGAATCAGGCCTGAAAGTCGTACGTTTTCGCAATGTTAATAAGTTCTAGAATTTTCCTATTTATATTTTTTTAAATTTCCTCCGTACAAGCGCTTCTTTTATGATATGAAAATTTGGATATCGTAATTGCGCATTATTAGAGCTCAGTTCGAAGATCTTTGGAACCTCATAACTTATCAGAGAGCAAGTTCTTCTGCTAATGATTTCTTGATATATGTCTTAAAATTTTCAAAATATCTTTGTCTTAAGGTGGGCGTCATCAGACTAGTTGTTAAAATGTGTCGAACCAAACCGTTTTCATACGTAATTTTTAGTTCGGCACAGAGTTTTCAAAAGATCACCGGGTCGTTTCTGTTTTGGTTTTTGTTCATAACCGGTTTGCATCCCTGATTACAATTATTTTCATGTAATGAAAAATTGCATTGAAAATTACTTTGATTATTTTTAGTTCACAAAAAATGCATTTTGACGAACAAGTATTGAATTAGGTAACAATTGGCAATGGTAGTTCAATTTGTAATTTCGAAATAATTGTAATGGTAATTTAAATTTTAATTACCCACAAAATCGTAATGATATTTTCGATTGACAGCTTTGACATTGAGAAGACAACAATTTTTAGACAATCTTTATGGATTCATTACTGTTTCGAATGAGGATCTCTTTAAGTTGTTTCAAGCCGTCTTGTCTGCATAATTTCATTTTTCTGTACAGTAAAACAAAAAGTTCTGAGTAGGCTTAAATTTTTAAAAGGGAAATTTATAAAGCAGGCCGTCCACACACAAATTTGTTCGGTTCGACGAAGTGTTCGTCGTTAGTGTAGGTGTTTTGGGCAAATTTTTGTTTCGAGCACCTCCACCAACGACGAATGGCCTGCTTAAGGCAACTCTTACATCTGTTAATAATGATCAAGCTCTGCGAATTCTTGATTTCTCAATTTCTAAGCATTTTCCCCTGTTTCCCCGTGACTACCTCCAATGTTTTTCGTAGCATTCAAAACATTAATTGATTGTAAATATGTTTTAAATTAAAAAACAAAAACAAAAAAAATTATAATTAATTAGTACCCAAACGGCTTGGCCGTGCCTGTATCTCTCTCTTGGCCCATACTACCCGAATTATAATAAAGAATCTAATCTGCATACCTAGTATGGGTAAAGGGGGTTCCACACAAACAAAAACAAAAAACAAAACTGGTTTTCCAATGTTTTAAATACACAACAACAGCAACTTAACAATCTTTTGTGAGACTACCGTTTAAAATCATACTCTAGGATTTAACTAAACTTTAATCTTAAAACAAACAATTAACATATAAATTGGGGGGAAAAACTAACTAATTTATCGCATGTACAAATCGATAAAAACATTTAAAGTAAGTAGATGAAAAGCAAAACGTAATAAACAACAAATAAATACACGGCAAGCGAAGAGAACCAAAATTTGTAAAACTACGCACCGCACAATAATTCATAAATAGTCAAGAAAAATAATTAATCCGTCATAGCCCCCGGAATTTAGCCAATTTATAGAAAGTAGCGAATGGCTACATTTTTTAGCTTAACCCATAAATAAATATGTCTAAGTTTAGAAATTTATCCAAAAACAATTATATGAAATGGCACCCAAAAATATTACGTTAAACCACACCAGAAGCAGTTTTCCGCCTAATTTCAACAGAACAAACACTATAACGTTTCTTTGAATGAATCCAATTGTTATGATGTAAAGGGATTTTTTTATTATTATGATTATGATAAAGATATCGTATTGTATCGTACTGGAATGTGTGTGTGTGAGTATATTTTTGGAAAATACTGGGTTTCAGAAGTAAAGAATTAGGTTTTTGTCAGCGGTTTTTATGCTGGATTGGTTTCAACGAATTTCCATTCCATTCTCTTCCATTTTGGGTAAAAAAAGTCGGTAATCATTGCACGTCACTTTGTTCCATTGACTGTAATGTTGCGATTTTCATTTTATTTTTTGTTTTCACGTTTTTTTATACTCTGTACCAGAGGTACACAGAGTATATTTAGTTTGTGCAAAAGTATGTAACAGCATCCACAGCCGAGTCGATCTAGCCATGTCCGTCTGTCCATCCGTCTGTCTGTCCGTATGAACAAACAGATCTCAGAGATGGCAAGAGATAGAGGGTTGACATGTATGAGACATATGCTTCTTATACTTGCAGGCAGATCAAGTTTATTTTCAATTTTTGCCACGACCCCTCCCGCCCCCGCAAATTGGAAAAAACGTCATATCTTCCACAGTTTTATAGATAAAAGTTTCGTTCCATAATTAGTAATCAGGATTATTTATCGATCTGCCAAAGGAATGGTATAAATCGGATGAACGATAGTCGCGTTATAAGGAAAACAAACAATTATGGGGAGCACCGGTGGCAACGTTGATGGGCAGCACTTCACAGGTACAGAGTATATTAAAGTCGGGCTTGACCGACTCTCTTACATGATATTTTATATTTTCCCCATAAATTTCGGGCCCACATCGGGGTCCGTCTTCAGGGGGCTAACAAACAAAAATAAACAGATATTTGAAAAGATTTCCATGAAACAAATTTAAAAGAATTGATAAAAAAAGGAGGGAAGCTAACTTCGGCTCGGCCGAAGTTTATATACCCTTGAAGCTCATGTAAATTTTTAGGACTCCTACTAAGACTGTTTTTCAAACGTAACTTTCTGCAGCTGTACTATACAGTCTTTGGGTTTCGACCAAACTTAGTAATATCATGAAAAAGCTTAGAAAACGTATAAATACAAAGTATGATGCCGATTGCATTCAAAACAAAAAAGCGATCGGTTCTATTGCAGCAACATATATGCTATAGTCGTTCGATCTGGCAGGTTTTCATACCTGCTTTCAAACTGACGGAGGAAATCGCATAGAAACAGACGGACATGGCTAAATCAACTCAGCTCGTCATGCTGATCAAGAATATATATACTTTATGTGGTCGGAAATGCTTCCTTCTATGCGTTACAAACATTCGGAAAATTTTAAAATACCCTTTTTCAAGGGTACAAAAATTACACTACTCTACGACCTATCTGTTCCATGATTAACTCCCAACTATGCAAAGCATCTAAACGTCGATCGAAGACGAATCTTCTTGAGTTTTCTTAACTGATAAATCTCAGTTTTCAGTCCGGGCCTCAAACCATTGTCGTCTTTTTAGTAAGGCCTTTTATTCGGTTAATCATGCTCTTCTTCTCCTCAAACTGTCACTATTGGATTTCACTCCTAATTTAATGAATTGGATCACGTCGTACTTGTCAACGAGTTCTGTTTAACAATGTTTTGTCAACAGTTGTGAACGTAACTTCAGGTGTCCCGCAGATGTCAGGTGTCACGCAGATGACGTTAAAGTCTGCCTTCCATGCTCGGAGTGGTTCTTGCACACGCGCCAACAGCTATACCTAAATGAACTGCAGATGTTGTGTTTAAAAAATCTTCTTTTTTAAACCATTCTAAAAGCCAAATTATGGCTTTTTATCGTAGCTCTCCCCATATTGTCTTTTATTCTATAGTGAATCACATCTTGGACCGAATTGCTCTTGGTGTACTTTTTGATCAGAAACTGTGTTTTAACACCCACATCGCCGCCACAGTAAATAAAGCCAAAGGAGCTTTGGAAATTATTAAGCGCTGGTCTAAAGAGTTTGACGGCACTTAAACAACGAAAACTTTGTTCATATCCTTACCCAGCAAACATTTTTTATAGCGGAAGATAAGAATGCGATTCGCATTGGCAACCCACTGTATGGAAAGCGGACATGCACCAAATTTTGAAAAAATAGCAATCTCACAACAAGAGAACTACTATAGGAAACGCTTTACTCTTGAAATGTTACATATAATTGACACACCAACGGATATGAGACTTGACTACAAAACGGACACCGAAAACTGTGCGCATCTTTACAGACATCTCTTAAAGAAATAATAATTCAGTACTGAACGTTAAGCGGTACAGACGTGTTATAAATTGTATGTAAAATGTTCTCGGTCTTTTGTTTAAATGTATTAAATCATCGGTAAATAGTTTTGTAGTGTCCCTGAAGACGGAGGCCGATGCGCATCCGAAATATATTTAAAATTAAACTAAAATTTAATTTTGTGTTTTCATTCTTGACCTCGAGCCGGCAAAACATCAACGTTCTAATAATTAGAAAGGTTGCTAGCCAACGGAGAAATTTTTATAAACTTTATACTTACAATACTTACGATTCGACTGCCGCCTTTACCAGTTGCACTATCGCACACGCTGGTTGCTAAACGGCTAAAATACTACTTATTGCCTAAAAGTATTGAACAATTTATTTCGTGCATATTGCATTGATTACGCCACTGCTGAAATTTGAGTCTGCTTATTGATGATTCGCCAATTTCCCTATTGGCGGCAATTTATGCCCTCAAACTATCGCCAAACTCTCCCTTTGAAGAGAGAAAGAGAAGTAATACGACAAAATTGTTTGCAGGGTAGTACGACCTATTTTGGAATAATGCTCTAGTGTACAAATAACTGCAATCGCATATCGAGTCTGTTCAGAAACAATTTTTAGTTTTCGCTCTTCGCAATCTAAATTGGGACACAGGGTCTTACCGTCTTAGCGATCAAGGTTAAAGTTAATCGACCTTTGCATCATCGCATAATATGCAATGGTGTCCTATTTGTGCGCAAGCTTCTTCTCGGAATGGTTGATTCTCAATCGATACTCTCTTTTTTTAAATTTAACAGTTCCCACGAGGTTTACTCGCACACTCCGGCCACTACACTTGTCAGCCTGCAGATCCAACACGAACTTTTTCGGGTCTTATGCTCTAAGTATAATTCCCTTTACTTAATTTTGTTATTTGAAAAGTCATTTATGGTTATCTTAGTGAAATTTATCAGCACCTTGATTCATCCAACCAGTAAACCAAATTACTTTTCCGATTTGTTTATATAAATTTAGTCTAAGTTAGCAGATCATTGATAAATTCATAGTCCTCCCTCTTTTTCTCTCAATTTTCCTTTGCATAATTTTGTATAATCTTATATGTAATAATGGTATTTATTTTGGAACATACTTTATATGATATGAATATAAAAGTACATCGTAAATATCTTTCGTTTAATTTGGAATTAATTTAATATTTGAAATAAACCAATATTTGACACAAATGCAAAATTATATATGCGTCTCATATGTATGTATATATATCCATGCAAAATAGTTCTGTCTTAACCCTATTGTCACAAACAAACGAGAGAAACAAAAACACTACTCATATTCAGTTGCCCGAGTACCGCTAATACATACATATTAACCATCCTTGATGGGAATAGGGGTGAATAACTCAATTTACAACTATATAGCCTGCTCTCTGCTTCTTTACATGATCTCCAGACTGGAATCACTATTTTTGGTCACCACCTCAGTTTCAGATGAACCGGAACCAGAGCCAGCATCATCGACCTTCTCATTATCATCCGATTGACTGTGACTATGGCGATGATGATGGTGCGGCGAGCTGGCCAACTGCCAAGCGGGAATGGATGGCACCGTGACTGGAGCCACTGGAGAGGCAAACTGTTTGCGATTCAAAAGCAAACCCTTGATGGCATCCAAATCGCTGCGAAACTGATTAAACTCTCGATTCAATTGCTGACTGTGGTCCCTCTGTTGAGTGGAAATCAAGTCCTTGACCAAAGAGATTTCCTTATTGAGCTCGCTAGAGCGCAATTCCACCTTTTTGTCTATGTCCGCTAGCACCTCGTCTACGGACTTTTTCTTGGGCTGACCAAACAAGAAGGGAGCCAAATATTTCTGTGGAGACAATGATATATATATAAACTGAAAGTTTAACCAACGAACGTTTAACTACCTTCCAGAAGAGATAGACGGCATACATAACACCACCCAAAGCAACGGTCGAGTGTAGTATTTCTCTGATCCTACCCAGCACTGTGGGCTGGGGCAGCAACTGCGTTTGCAGTTGGGAGCCAATTTGGATCACCGTATTGGGATTATTGGGATCTTGACTAAAAACGCCGGCTCGCTCGCAAGCCAATTGAATTTCATGGGCTGTCAGACCTTTGGACCTCAAAAATTGTTGCTTCTGGACGAGGGTGGTGTGTCGCACTTTGGTATTCTGTAGAAAGCTCACCGCAGTGGTTATCTTTATCGGAAGGGATTTATAGATTAGACAACGGTTTAACCTGTGTGGAGGGGGGAGTTAAGATCCAGCAACTTACCAGCGACTCGCGCGGCGCTTCCTGGAAATGCTCATCTGGCTGCTGTAGCGAAGTGGTGGTCAAAATGGTCGTATCTCCCGTGTCTGTATTGTTGTTGGCCATTTCTATCTTAATTTTTAATTCAATTTTGCGTTTTGGGCTCAGAGAGTTAGAAAAGAGAGAGAGAGAGAGGGTGCAGCGAAGAACAGAATGGACACAATTGCACTATAGGGATGCGCGGTCGGAGATTCAGTGGTCAGTGATGGCACTATCGACTATTTTTAGTCATACGGGGTGCTTCAAATGCGTTAGTACCAAATAGTTAATACCCAAAAATAGATAAATCGAGTGTGATATAAGATAGCTCTAAAAGCAGCTAAAAACAAGAAAGACAGTCGGTCAAGCCCGATTATAATATACTCTGTACCTGTGAAGTGCAGTCCATAATTGTTTGTTTTCCTTATAACTCGACTATCGTTCATCCGATCTTTACTATTCCTTTGGCGGATCGATAAATAATCCTGATTACTAAATATTTCCAAAAGGAACGAACCTTCTATCTATAAAACTGCCATAGATATGAAGCTTTTTCCAATTTGCGGGAACTTGATTTGCCTGCAAGTATAAGAAGTTTTTGTCAAACCTCTATCTTTTACCATCTCTGAGATCTGTGCGTTCATTATATATCGATCAATTATGGGCAGCACTGGTCGCAACGGTGATGGGTACAGGTTCACAGTTACAAAGTATATTATGGTCGGGATTGTCCGACTTTCTTACCTTTTGCATTTCGATTTTTTATAAATATTTATAGTATATTTTTTAATGCATGTATTTAGTAGTAAATTAGCTAATAATAACATGTACAATTTCGGTCTATTTTATCAGAGTTGTTGCACTTCCAATACAACTAGAAAATTGCAAATATTTGTTTTTCAAATTAGCTAAAATGGCGGGTTCCTGCTAGACTGAAAGGTTTGCGGTTTTTGAACATACAAAATAGCTAGATCTGGTGGGAAATTAGCTAAATTGGCAAACAATCAAAAGCTGCTACGGTAACACTAATTTTTAATTTACTACAAACGGCGGCGTCGCCTCTCTATTTCAATTGTGACTTCAAATACAATTTCAAAAAGAAATCAAGTTTAATGCTTTAAATGTCTTCCCATAAAAACGAACGAAGACGCAGTACGGTGAGATCTTTCTAGCTAATTGGGATTACCTAGGTTTAATTATTTACTCTCCCCTTTTAGCTGCGCAAGGCCCAGTCTAAGGACGATGATGAGGCTGCTGGTACCTTGCTGAAGCGTCGCATTAGTTTCAGTGGCAAGAAATTTGTGCGGGAGTTCAAGAATGATGAGAAGGCCCATGAATGGGACAACTCCTATGAGCTATCCGAACACACCAATGGCGATGACAGCTCAGGCACAGGCAAAAAATTGAATGCCGTCTCCCACTCGGAGAAAGAAAATGACTTCTCCGCTTTGAATCTACAAACCAGCACTGATGTTACCATGTTCCCATCGGAGTTGATAGTAGAAGAGCAGAGATTGAGTACGGCTTGGTCATCTGATTCGTTGACCAACAGAATACCGATGACGCCCGTGCTGCGTGCCCTGGTAAACCAGGATAAAATCACACGTCAGCAGATATTGGACACAACTATGGATCTAGTGCAACCTATTGCCTCGGTGGAGCGGGCATCTATTGTAGGAAACTCGTTTATGGACATTACACCTCTGGGCCTGGCTCCAGAAACGCATGCTACTGCTTTGCGGGAACCGAATTCCTTTGATTTCGAGCTGGAAATGAGTGATCAAAGCCTAATGGCTGCAGCGTCCATAGAAACCGCAGATGACTCACTTACTTCCTCTCCTCTGATACCTTTGGACATGATCTCGGGTCAGGGTGTTAGCCGTAAGTTAAATTTTCGTCAATTAAATGAAGCTTTGGAGGCGGGAAACATACAAATATTTCCCAATGGACCCAAAACCCCCACCACCGATAGAAGAACCAAACAACAAAAATTTTGGACAGGATTGGAGGGGCAGGCGGAGCAAACACAGCAACCAGGCAGAGAGCACCTTAAACCTAGAGGTACACTCAATTTCAGTGAGACCATGATGATGTCACCAGCTCCTGTTAAACCGCCAGATGATCCCAAGCGTAGGTATCATCTCTCGCAGGCCGATGAGATGATGCTGGACAATACCAATTTTCTGGCTCATGCCCAGTTGGGTGATGAAACTCAATCCAGAAATAGCACCAGGCGAGGAGAGTCAACCTATAACAACAACTTCGAGTGGGAACCAGAGCAAATTTTAAATCAGATAATGGAGCCTACAAAATCTCGACGCACGCTCCATTTAAATGAATCTATGGAGCAGGAAACGGCTGTTAAACCCAAATTCAAGCCGCTGATAGAGGCCATCGAAGAGGAGAAAAAATCCACCACCAAGACTCAGCGCCGCCAGACTTTAATCATGGAGGAAACCATTAGACTAGAGGAGGAACCAAGCAAGGAACTGCACACTCCTCGCCGGGTATCTAGGCAAACTTTAAACTTGAATGAACCCATCGAATTTGATCAGTCGCTGAGACATCAGTCTCCGCCTCCCATTCAACAACTGAAGTCTAGGTCCAGGCATACTTTGCTCTTAGAGGAACTCATAAATGAGGATGTAGAGCTGCCTAATAAAGATTTGCCAATTAAACAACAAAGATTTACACCCAGGAGCACTCTGCTAATGTCAGAACCCATAGAAGAGGAAAAATATCTGGAAAAAGAGCGCTTAAAGTCTAGAAACACTTTAATCATGGCAGAGCCTATACATCTGGAGGTACAGCCAAAGAATCCCTCAACAGAACGTCTAACCTCTTCCATGAAATTTCTTAGGGTTGCACCTGTAGAAGAAGAGTTGCCGGCAGTCTCGCTAGATACAAGTTGCCCAGAGAATCCCCCTTCTAAGTCTAGAAACACTCTAATAATGAAGGAACCCATACAAGAGGACTTAAACTATCAAAAATCTAAATCGAGAAACACTTTGCATTTGACAGAATCTATACAGCAGGATACAGAAGAAGACTATTTCATTGCTCCGCCCACTGTACAACATAAACCAAAGTCCAGGCACACCTTAATCATGCAGGAGCCTTTAGAAGAGGAGCCTGAGACTACAAAACATTCAAGATCACAGTACAAGAACACCTTAATCACGCAGGATCCTTTAGTAGAGGAGCCAGAGACTACTAAACATACAAGATCCAAACCCAGAGGTACTCTAATAATGTCGGAACCCATACAGGAAGATTTAAAATATCAAAAATCCAAATCGAGAAACACTTTACATATGGCCCAACCCATGGAAGAGGATGGAGAAGTTGACTATGTCATTGATCCTTCCACAGAACAACAAAATCCAAAGTCCAGAAACACCTTAATCATGCAGGAGCCCTTAGAAGTGGAACCAGAGACTACTAAACATTCAAGATCACAGTACAAGAGCACCTTAACTATGCAGGAGCCCTTAGAAGAGGAACCAGAGACTACCACACATACAAGATCCAAACCCAGAAGCACTCTAATAATGTCGGAGCCCATCCAGGAGGATTTAATATATCAAAAATTCAAATCGAGAAACACTTTACATATGGCGCAACCCATGGAGGAGGATGGAGAAGTAGAATATTTGATTGCTCCGCCCACTGTACAACATAAACCAAAGTCCAGGCACACCTTAATCATTCATGAGCCTTTAGAAGAGGAGCCAGAGACTACAAAACATTCAAGATCACAGTACAAGAGTACCTTAACCATGCAGGAGCCCTTTGAAGAGGAGCCAGAGATTACTAAACATTCAAGATATAAGTCCAGGAACACCTTTATCATGCAGGATCCCTCAGAAGACGAGCCAGACATTACTAAACATTCGAGATGCAAGCCCAGAAGCACTCTAATAATGTCTGAACCCATACAGGAGGACATAAACACTTTGCCTATGGCAGAACCCATAGAGGAGGAAGGAGAAGCAGACTATGGCATTGCTCCGTCCACTGCACAACATAAACCAAAGTCCAGGCACACGGTAATCATGCAGGAGCCTTTAAGAAGAGGAGCCTGAGACTACAAAACATTCAAGATCACAGTACAAAAGTACCTTAACCATTCAGGAGCCCTTTGAAGAGGAGCCAGAGACTACTAAACAGTCAAGATATAAGTCCAGGAACACCTTTAACATGCAGGAACCCTTAGAAGAGGCGCCAGAGACTACTACACATGCAAGATGCAAGCCCAGATGCACTCTAATAATGTCGGAACCCATACAGGAGGATTTAAAATATCAACAATCTAAATCGAAAAACACTTTCCATATGGCAGAACCCATAGAGGAGGATGGAGAAGTAGACTTTTGTATTGCTCCGTCCACTGCACAACATAAACAAAAGTCCAGGCACACCTTAATCATGCAGGAGCCCTTAGAAGAGGAGCCAGAGACTACAAAACATTCAAGGTCAAAGTCCAGTCACACATTAATCACGCAGGATCCCTCAGAGACTACTAATCATACAAGAAACAAACCCAGAAGCACTCTAATAATGTCGGAACCTATTCAGGAGGATTCAATGCTCGCCTCGGTTACCAAATATGAAAAATCTAAATCTAGAAACACTTTGCATATGGCAGATCCCATAGAGAAGGATGAAGAAGCAGATTATTTGGTTTCTACGACCACTATACAACACAATCCCATGTCCAGAAACACCATAAACATACAGGAGCAGTTAGAAGATGAGCCACAAAATGTTCCAGTCGTTGGTGCTATTAAACCTTCAAGTTCCAAGTCCAGTCGCACTTTAATTATGTCGGAAACCATACAGGAGATTCAGCCAAATTCCAACAATGAGTCGGAACCCATAGAAGAAGCGACTGGCCAATCTCCAGTGTCTCATCATCCAAGTATAACCAGAAAAACTCTAATTAGGGCAGAGGCCATGGAAGACTACTCGATTCCTCTAGAAGAGGATCTAGGGGTAAACGCGCATGATTTTTCTTTAACTAAACAACAAAATTCCAAGGCCAGGACAACTCAGATACTGACAGAACCCAGGGACTTACCTGTTCAAAACTTAAAAACCCCCAAGACCAGGAGCACTCTGTTGTTTGAGAAACCCATGGAGGAGGATTTACCTGTTGATCCACTTCAAAAACTCAATCCAAAGGCAGATCCCTTGGAGAAGGAGGATCATCCAGCTCAACTGCAGGGACGACTCAGGTCTCGAAACACCATTCTTATGGCGGAACCCATAGAGGAAGCCACCAGCCCAGGTGATCCGATTAATACTCAAAAAATTTCTTCATTGGTTCCTTTGGAAAAACAACAGCGGGTCAGGTTTAGGGAAACTTTAATACGAGCAGAACCCATGGAGGAAGATTCACCTCAGGAGGAAATGTCCAAGCTTAGGCGCACCTTAATTATGGCTCAACCCATAGAAGTAGATGAGGATGTAAAAGACGAACAAAACAAAAACTTTCAAAGTCCTTCGGACACCAATCGCCGAAGTATCTATCCCATAACCCCAGGAAGATCCCTAATTGAGTTTGAAAATGAAGAAGAATTTGCGGAAGCTTATCAATCCGTAAACATGGAACTAGACCAAACAGCCAATGGCTCTTACTCTTTAACTCAAGCCAAAAGATTGCCTCTACACTTGACTCCAAATCTGCCGCTGGCCAAAAAGCGACACACGCAACTCTTTCAGGATGAACAAATGGAGGAGGAAACTGAGCAGCAGCATTCAACGGAGGAGGGCGCCTTGTGCTTAAGGCCCTCAGTAAATAAGTCCAACCGATCCCGCATACCCGTTTATATGAACGATCCCATGGATCAGACTGTACAAGTGGTCAGAGATGCAAGAAAAAGCGAGAAACTGCTCCAGAAACAGTTGCTGCTTCAACCTGCCACTTTCGAAGACAATCCCATCTCCATTTCTGATGTGTCCAACTTTTTTGAAGCTCAGAAGCGGAATTATGGGAGTGGTGAGGGTATCAAGACCTATAACAAAATCATCGATCTCAGTGGGGACACCACTGTTTTTCCTGTAATGGATGGGACGGTCCAATCCCAAGACTTGGACAATGTGCGCCTCAGTCTGGTCTCCACTTTGGCCGAAGAGGAGGATGATGCCAATTCATTGGCAGAGGAGGAGGAAGATGATTTTTTACCGGAGGAAGAACAAGAAGTCGAACCCTGTCAATCCCATCTTCCATCTCGAAACCAAACAGATGCCGCTTGCCATCGTTGCCGGAATTGTCGTTGTTCCGTGGGCAATGCCACTTGTTCAGAGTCCTTTGCCCTGCCCGCCTTTAACGTATGGGATTTGTCAAAGCAACTTCAGCGCTTGGATCGTTTACGACAACGACCACATTTGGTGGATGTACACAGATATTTTGATATGAAAAACGAAGATCTGGAATCAACCCTTTTGACTGGGGACAGCGACATCGACGTAGAGGAAGAGGATGAGGAGGAAGTAAACAACAATCACAAACAGTGTGCGGAATTGATGTTGTTGATTGAAAGTTTACCAGAAAGGTGAGTGTAAAGTTATCATTGGTACATGGAATTACATATTAAAGTTGCCTGTTCCTTTTCAGAATTAAAAGACAACACCTAAATAAGCAAACCGATACCGAGCCAGCACAGAAAAGCATCTTTGAACGCCTCTCCATTCAGCTAAAGGATGAGCTACCCCATTGGATATTCGACTATCAGCTAAAGATAAGTCGTAAAATAATTTTCACCCATCGTGGTTTGAGCAATTGTCGTGTGGTCTTGCTGTATGATTTCCTGGATGAAATGGAGCAGGCCATACGCATCCGCTCCGTTCAGCTAGATCTCGACCCAGGTATTTGTTTTTATCCATCCTCCTTTCTTTCACTAATACATTTCCACATCCTCCAGCTACTGCCGAATGGACGGCCATTGATCATGTTCTGGACTTTCAATTGAGCCTTAAGTTGCCCGGAAATCTGTTGCACTTACTAGAAGGTCACGATGTGGAGTCGCTAATGAAGTTTTTAAAGCGCCTACATGATATTTGCCTGGGTATTAAGGAGAGAAATCATGAATTTTTAACTGTGTTAACCTTTACCCGCTCTGTGCTAATTAGGTAAGACAGCTGAGGAGGATTTACTTTGTATTTGTTTAACATTTCTACATATTTTTTCCCACAGACAACCATATCGTAATGTGGTGAGAAGGACTGTTCGCAAACGCAGAATGGTGGATTCATGGTTAAAAATTGAGAAAACTGATTTTGTGGTCGAGATCACCAATCTGGAAGAGATTTGCTTTCAAAACATTCTGGAGCCTCAGTTGTACATGTTTAATGAGAATATTCAGTTTTTGCCCAAAGGTGTGGCTTTCCTGGAGGCGTTTCTACCAAATCCCGAGCAATATCTGAAGATTAGTCAGTAAGAGATGAAAGTTAATATATAATATGACGGAAAAATTCTTAATAAAATTCAGAATATGGTACATATGGTACATATTTTTCGGAAAAAAATAGGGGAAAGTTAACTTCGGCTCGGCCAAAGTTTTGTATACCCTTGCAGTTTGTTTTTCTCTATAAGACTACTTTTCGGACCTTACTTTTCTTTAGATGTCCGATTTCGACCAAACTTAGTGCAATCTGGAAAAGCATAACAAAAAATTGATCCCAGTTAAAACAAGAAAGTTTTTCCCACTAGAACTTCTTTTTTGACCGATTATTCATACTGCAGCTATATGCTATATGCCAACGTAAGGGACGTTTCCATTAAAAAAAAAAAAGTTTTTCTCACAAGAACTAGTTTTTCGATCGATCGATCCTATGTCAGCTATATGCTATAGTCATCCGATTTTGACCAAACTTTGAAGAATCGTGTGGGAGCATATAAAACAAATACATGCCAATTTCAAGGACATTTCCATTGAAAGCAAAGTTTTTCTAACTAAAACTACTTTTCAGACTTTACTTTTCTATGACAGCTATACTATATACATAGACGTCCAATTTTGAACAAATTTAGTGAAATCATGGAAAAGCATAGTAATCTTAGAAATACGAAGTTTGGAGGCGTTTCAATTAAAAACAAAAAAGTTTTTCTCTTAAAACTAGTTTTCGAGGAGATAACATAGAAACAGACGGACCGACGGACAGGGCTAAATCAACTCAGCTCGTCAGGCTGATCAAGAATATATATACTTTACGTGGTCAGAGATGCTTCCTTCTATGCGTTACAAACATCCGGACAATTTTATAATACTCTCTGCCAAAGCCAAAAAAATTTACTATAGAATAGTGTAAATTCGTCAACAATTTTACTGTCCGGCTAGTCGAACAGCGGCATAAAATGGGTTAACCATTGCTAAAATTTGGCTTGAACCCGCGAACCGGAATTTCGAAAAAATCTTGGGTTTGCTGCCCTGGTTTTAAAACACTTGAAACCGATCGTTCCTATGGCAGCTACCAGAAATAGTCATCCGATGCAGTTAAAAGAAGACTGTGAAAAATTTTATCTCGATAGCTTTAAAACTGAGAGACTACTTAGTTCGCTTAGAAACAGACAGACGGACGGACAAAGCTCAATCGACTCAGCTCGTTATGCTGATCAAGTATATATATACTTTATGTGGTTGGAGATGATTCCTTCTATGCATTCCATACTTCTGGGCAAAATTATAGTATACTTTTCAAGTATATGAAAGGGGGTAAAGTTTTTGGGAAACTCGGAACTCAGAACTGTTCTACTTATTCCTAAAAATCTTTTGATCTTTTTCAGTAAACCTATGTAGCTACCTAGTTTGCTATAATTTCGAAGAAGCCTCAAAGATTCGGTTGGATAAATTCGTTGTAATCATTTTCTGGTAGATGGTGGTGTACAAAACATACTCTTAAACGCTTGTTTAAAAGTAGCTTTTTATACCTTTACCTAGTAAGGTAAAGTACAGTACCTCCAAGATATGCAGTTCATCTTGGAGGTACTGGACTTTACCTTACCTAGGTATATTTTTTTGATATATACCTTGTACATTACCGAGTTAAGAAAATAAGTACCAATCACTGCCTATAACCAATATTTAGTTTCACAGCTCAAATAATTTTCGATATATGGCTTTTGAACCAATTCAAACTGGTTCGGAACCAGGTTTAAACCATAAAATATCCAGCCTTATACCAAATTTATAATGTTATTGAACCGAATGTTAAACGACTTATTACCTGTTCGCCGACTTGGGGCAAAGCCTGTTACTCTTTTCTCAATCGCTATAAATTTACTTAAAAAATCTGAATATGGGGTTTTTAGCGACCTGGTTTGATTTTAGTCAAAGTGATTGTTAGCCGGCTCAAGGTCAAAGATTGATTATAATTCAATAATCATCAGAAAATCAACCAAGAATACATATGAACAGTAGCAGTGGTTGCGAACACAGACTGTTTCGGCTGCCACCACGGCAAGCCACGCCAGTACGCTTTAAATTGCTGTCACACCATCAAGTCATTTGCAAATTCCTATTTAAACAACGGACCTGGACAAATTTTTGACAAAAAATAAACAGACAAAAGTAGAATTTTCTACTCTATTTTGTTTTCAAATGAGTCACTGTGATGCCTATCTAAAAGTTCGTGAGAGTTTCGCCAGCCCTAAACTATTACATACGATAGTTCCATCACTAAGCCCAAAAAAAAACATACGTATATAGTAGAAGCATCTCGCGAAATTGTAAGATTTGCAATAAACTCTTTCAATTTGTGTGTGTAAATCGTGGGACTCGATCTTCGACAGCAACACGCCTTGGGAAAATGTCTTGCTCCGCCACTTTATCAGCGGCTAAAGACTCAACAAATGCCAATGGAGCTGCCAACACCAATACGGGAGCCACTTCCAATGTGGGTGTGTCAGTGGTCAGTGGTAATGTTGGTGGTGGCAACGGGGGCAGCAATGTAACTGGAGCTGCAGGTGGCGGGGGAGTTGCAGGAGCTGGATCAGCGGCTGCGGTAGCCAGACGTTTCTCCATGGAGGGTGTAGGAGCTCGAGTCATACGTGGTCCGGATTGGAAGTGGAACAAACAGGTGAATTGAAAAGAAAGAAAAGTGATCAGAGACTCTCGCCTCAATTGGGGGGCCAATTAAGTTAATTATGATTTATCGATATCGAGGCACGGTGGCTCAAAGGTCTGCCATTAATGCTGGGCAAAATTGCAATTAATTTCAATGTTTTTTGGGATTTTTTTTTTGTGAATTCTTTGTTTGAATTGGAGCTAGATCAGCGGACAACATTTATTCTATCTTATACAAAAAAAACCAGGTTTTTGTTTTTATCAAATTAAACTACGATTAATCATCGTCTAATATTTTCCTGCGGTTCTGAAAACCAGACCAGGAAACCCCTAGTCCACGAGCATACCATTTCAATGTGGTAGTCCTATGCCATTTTACTAGGGAATGCCATTTGAGCGGAAATTAAGAAATGATAAACCACAATTCAATCCAAACAGATAATACAGCCAATTGAATATAAAACATAAATGTTCGAAAAATCAAATTATAATCTATACATCTATACACTTTCTAAATGAACCGAATTGAAATTCCCTCGCAAACTATATAAAACATGCACTGAACTATAGAAGACAGATTCAAACTGAAACTTTCTAAACATACACTTAGTCTAAAGTCTAAACTTTGATATTAGCTGACAGCAAATAGCATTACACAATATACTTAATTGAACGATCTGGTATATGGGGACGACCCGGGCAGCCAGGTATATTAACCAGAGTAGTACTGGATAAGTGTAAGGTGATCGACAGACGGTTTTAAACCAAGTCGATGAAAATCTAGTACTACTACTAGGGTGTCCCAAAAAAAATAATTTTTTTTTTTGCACCGGCACTTTCTGAAAGCTTATAGAGTAAAGTATTTTTGAGATTTTTTCAGATTTTTCGGAAGACGTTTAGAGGTCGCGCAAGTCGAATTTTCCGCTAAAATCGAGTATTCCGTACTGTTTTTGAATTTTACCTATAACTTGGTTAAAAACCACGGTTTTCTAGGTTTTTAAATCAACATGTATAAAGAAAAATATCCATATTTTACTTTTATTGGCTTATACAATAAGTTTTGGCTATGCTTTTGCTTATTTAGGTACCATGAAGTACATTTTTTCGTAAATTTTTCATAATAGTTGTAAAAAACGCATCATTACTTTTAAAATTTTAATGAAAACTAAAAAAACTAGTGATGCAGTTTAAAAGATGGGTAAATTTTAAACTATTTAAGAAATAATCTTTAAATTTGCTCTTACCGTTCCAGAGTTATACTCTTTTAAAGCTCTGTTCATTGCATGAATTTTATAACAACACCCTGTTACAGCGAAAATATACTTTTGAAATGACCCACCGTACGCTGTTGAGCAGGTCGAGTATAGCATTGCCTCATACTTGATTTCTTACTAACACCCCCAAAATCTGAAGTTATGGCCCAAAAACCGCTTTTTGCATTTTTTGTTCATTATACCCTGTTCCCATTAAATGTGGGAAAAGGGGGATCATGAAGGAAGCATTTGCGACCCTATAAAGTATATATATTCTTGATCAGCATCAACAGCCGCATTGTCAGTTACCGCTTGCGCACGGGCGCAAGTGTGAGTGGGTGTGTATGTGTATGAAAATACAAGAAGTCAAGGGAACAGGGCATTTTGTAGTCGGGGCACTCGACTACAGCTCCCTTACTTGTTTAAATTAAAATAACTCGCGCATGGACTGTCTGAAGTTTTATTATATTAATATTGCGTTCCTTATGACACTGTCCATGTTTGCTGAATTTTGTAGATTTTTATCTTGAACCATTAAGAATTAGGCTAAAACTGTTGTCGCAGTGTGTTACTTGTACAGGTACGCCAAGGTGCACCAAGAGTCCGCAAAGCACAATAGTTTTGCGCACTGAGCTGAAAGCGTTTTGAGTACTGAGCTGAGAGCGCCAGCGATCGATGAAGTAGGTCAGAGCTGATTTGCATCACTTAATTTTTGCTCACCAATACACTCTCAATTTTTGGTCTTTCTCTTCCTGACCAACCCTGCACCAGACCTTCTCAATGTGAAATGCAAGCGCCCTCTTTCTAATTGCGTTTTGATTTTCTTTTACTGGATTCCTCACTCGGCTCCTCTGTCTTTTCATTATCTTATTTCACCATGGAGTTCCTCAGGCATAGCTTCGGATCCGACCCGCTTGCTTGCCGAGATCAGGCTTCACAATCAGCTAATGACAAAAGTTAACATTTTTCGCCGATCAATTTTGTTGAGCATAGTTTTTCAGCACTTGTAGGCCCACTGTACTGCGACGGCGGTGAGGCTGATGATGCTGATGACGTCGAGACTTTGTTTTGATTTTCCGAGATTGTACATATCGATAGCCCAGCATACGATCTTCCATCGCTTATTAGAGATCATGCGATTTAACTTTCGCGTTGTCATAAGTGTGGGTTTGGGTTTGCAGTCCGCTCCTTCTAGTGCTTACTAATCTCCCTCCTCTTTCTCTCTCATTCTCTCTCAGGACGGCGGTGAGGGACATGTGGGTACAGTGCGTAATTTTGAATCCGCCGAAGAGGTAGTTGTGGTCTGGGACAATGGCACCGCGGCCAACTATCGGTGTGCCGGCGCCTATGACCTGCGCATTCTGGACAGTGCTCCCACCGGAGTGAAGCATGAGGGCACCATGTGCGATACATGCCGCCAACAGCCCATCTTTGGCATACGCTGGAAGTGTGCCGAATGCATCAACTATGATCTGTGCTCCATTTGCTATCACGGGGACAAACATCATTTGAGGCATCGTTTCTATAGAATAACCACACCAGGTGGCGAGCGAACCATGCTGGAGCCGCGTCGCAAGTCCAAGAAAGTTCTGGCCAGAGGCATCTTTCCCGGAGCCCGAGTAGTGCGTGGCGTGGACTGGCAGTGGGAGGATCAAGACGGCGGAGTAGGACGAAGAGGCAAGGTAAATGAGATACAAGATTGGTCATCAGCCTCACCCCGATCGGCTGCCTATGTCATCTGGGACAACGGATCCAAGAATTTGTATCGTGTGGGCTTTGAGGGCATGGCCGATCTCAAGGTGGTGAACGATGCCAAGGGTAGTAATGTCTACAGAGATCATCTGCCGCTGCTGGGCGAAAATGGACCAGGCAAGGGTCCGCATGGTTTCCAAATCGGCGATAAGGTGACAGTGGATCTGGACTTGGAGATAGTGCAGTCGCTGCAGCATGGACATGGCGGCTGGACGGATGGCATGTTCGAGTGTTTGAGCAATGCCGGCATGGTGGTGGGCATTGACGAGGATCATGATATAGTGGTGGCCTACAATTCGGGCAATCGCTGGACATTCAATCCGGCTGTGCTTACTAAGGTCTCATCGCCGACAACGGCACCTCCCGAATTCCAGGTGGGCGATATAGTGAAAATCTGCTCGGATGTGGAGAGCATTAAGATGCTGCAGCGGGGACATGGTGAATGGGCCGATGCCATGCAGTTGACATTGGGTAAAATAGGACGCGTACAGCAGGTGTATCATGACAACGATCTGAAAGTGGAGGTCGGCAATACCTCTTGGACATACAATCCTTTGGCTGTCTGCAAAGTGGCCTCATCCAATCAGGAGGGTGGCAATTGTGCCGCCCCAGTTATACCCAGTGGTGAGAGGCTGTCGGCCATACTCAAGAAGCTATTCGAACCGAATGTCTCGGGCGATGCCACCGAGGAGTTTGTCAAGGCGGCTGCCAATGGTTTTGCGGTGAGTAGACTTAGCGAGGGATTTACTTGGTGACGTTAAGACAATTTTCTTACAGACCCGCTGCGAGGAGTATTTGGCCGGTGCGGGAGCACCCTCCACCTCCAGTGCCTCACCTTCCGCCGGGCCGGATGTGAATGTGAATGGAGTGTTTGCTGGTCATACGGCTTTGCAGGCAGCCAGTCAGAATGGGCACATTGAGGTCATACAAGTATTACTGCGTCATTCGGTTGATGTGGAAATTGAGGATAAGGACGGTGATCGTGCCGTACATCATGCCGCCTTTGGGGATGAGGCGGCAGTCATTGAAATACTGGCCAAGGCGGGAGCCGATTTGAATGCGCGCAACAAGCGAAGGCAGACCTCACTGCACATAGCCGTGAACAAGGGTCATCTGAATGTGGTCAAGACGCTGCTAACATTGGGCTGTCATCCCAGTCTGCAGGATTCAGAGGGCGATACACCCCTACATGATGCCATCTCCAAGGAGCATGATGAAATGTTGGCCTTACTCTTGGATTTTGGAGCGGATATCACTTTGAATAACAACAATGGTTTCAATGCCTTGCATCACGCCGCCCTTAAGGGTAATCCCAGTGCCATGAAGATATTGTTGACCAAAACAAATCGTCCCTGGATAGTGGAGGAGAAGAAGGATGATGGCTATACGGCTCTGCATTTGGCTGCTCTGAACAATCATGTGGAGATAGCCGAACTGTTGGTACACATGGGCAAGGCCAATATGGATCGTCAGAATGTAAATCTACAGACAGCCCTGCATTTGGCTGTGGAGCGACAACATGTACAGATTGTGAAGCTGCTGGTGCAGGATGGAGCTGATTTGAATATACCCGATAAGGATGGCGACACTCCCCTGCATGAGGCATTGCGTCATCACACACTGTCGCAGCTTAAACAGCTGCAGGATGTGGAGGGATTTGGTAAACTGCTGATGGGTCTACGCAATGCCAATAACAAGAAGGCTTCAGCCTCCATCGCTTGTTTTCTGGCCGCCAATGGAGCGGACTTGACACTTAAGAATCGGAAACTGCAAACGCCCTTGGATCTGTGTCCGGATCCCAATTTGTGCAAGACTCTGGTCAAGTGTTACAATGAGCGGAAAACAGATGATACGGAATTGCCTGGCAATGTGGCTGGTACCAGTCAAAATGCCAGACAAAGAGCCGCCATTGTGCCACCACCATCCACCTCCAGCGCACAAGTGCCCACTTCGTCCAGCTCTAGCTTTGCCCTGGCCGAAATGACACAATCGCTTAATCTGGTAGAGTCCAATAACTCAAAGACGTCCAGCCTGGAGGAGTGCCTAGTGTGCTCCGATGCCAAGCGGGATACCGTGTTCAAGCCATGTGGTCATGTCAGTTGCTGTGAGATTTGTGCGCCACGCGTCAAGAAATGTTTAATCTGCCGGGATACGGTGAGTTCGCGTGAGAAGATTGATGAGTGCCTGGTCTGTTCGGACCGCAGGGCGGCCGTCTTCTTTAGACCTTGCGGCCATATGGTGGCCTGTGAGCATTGCAGTGCTTTGATGAAGAAGTGTGTGCTGTGTCGCACACAAATCGACGAGATCATACCCTATTCCCTATGCTGTGGTGGTCTGGGTACAGCCGAGAAGGTCTCGCTGCAGAGCAGCGGCGTATTAAATATAGCACCGCCCGAGGAGCGTGGCCTGGAGCCGGCTCCTGCCTGTGTGAATCCCTCTGGTCATAGTGTGGCCATGAACAATACTGTGGTCACGCCTGTGGCTGGGATAAGTCAACAATTGCAGAGTCAGAACAATCTACTTGCCCCCACCAATACCAAGAGCAGCAGTTCGGGCTTGATGGCACCCTCGAATGTCAACAATTTCCAAATGGATGATGTGCAGAAATTGAAGCAACAGCTGCAGGACATCAAAGAGCAGGTATGTACCCAATTAACTGCTTCACTTTGTAAACTCTAGTTTTGGGTAAGGGGAGTTGTTCATTTTGCTAAACATGTTCAATTGTTCTTTTTAAAGTGGGTCAAACTCACTCAAAATGCTGAGTTGTTCAGTTGCTCAGTTGTTCACTTGCTTCAAGGGCGTAGCCAGCTTTCCAAAAAGCTAGGGGCAGCTTTGTCAAAATGTGTCTTAAGCAGAGCTCGCCAAAAAACTCTCAACACTTTCAACGTGTCGGCAAAAAACAGTTTGGTTACGGACACAACGACAACAGGGAGCGAAAGACAGTTTCAGTTCTGTTTTTGCTCAATTCTGTTGCTTTCAGAGCAAAGACCGCATTTTTCGTTCCTGTTTCTCTCCTGTCTTTCACTGACACTTTTGCCGAGAGCATACTTCCGAAGTGTTCTTTGCGTTTGTATATGTGGTTGTGTGTTGCGCTCGAGTGTGTTTCTCAGCTGAGTTTTTCACAACTGAGTGTCTAAAAACTCAGCTGAGCAACTCAATTCAGCACTTACACATGCCTGAGAAGCTCAGTTGAGTCAGTTACAAAAACAAATAAGCGCTCTGCTGTGCGGCGAGTTTAATTTGAACAGATTCTATTACACCTGATCGCTCAGACGCCTGTTTACACGGGCTGACATACACTTAGCTGAGAGATCAGGTCGTGTAAATTGGGCTTTAGCTAAATCTATGATTAACGGGGTAGGTTAGTCAACAAGTCATTAAACAACTCTCCTGACCAACTCACAAAGCAAGAGAGACTGAACATCTCTCAGTGAACAACTCTGAGAGCAAGAGCGACTAAACAATTCTCACTGAATAACGACTGAACAAAATTGAACAATTAAAGAAGAACATGTTCAGTTTGGTAAACAACCCAACTTGATCCACTCACTCCTAAACAACCCAACACTAGTAAACTATCTCTCTCTTCTCTTACACAGACCATGTGCCCCGTATGCTTTGATCGCATCAAGAATATGGTCTTCCTCTGTGGCCATGGCACTTGCCAGATGTGTGGTGATCAAATCGAGGGCTGTCCCATCTGCCGCAAGACCGTGGAGAAGCGTATACTACTCTTCTAGAGTGGTTTTTAACCACGTAGACATTCCCATGAGGATTAGTTTTTAACTACATGGACTCACATGTAACTGAAATATTGGTTAACAAATATATATATTTTTAACATTTAGGCCTTAATCTTTTTGACTTGTTCCCCGGTCGCCTTCTCCTCCTCCTTCATCATCATCAAATCCTTAAGGATCTCCTTCTTGGCCTCAAAGTAGTCGCGGAACCATAAAATATGCTCCTTTTTCTCTTGGGCCGTCACATAGGGATTCTTGGCCAGACCCACACAGACTAGTTCCATGAAATGGCGTATGGGTCCACGATTGGGACACCAAGGCACCAAATGCTGCTCAAGGAATATATGCTCGGAGAAGTCCACATCCACCTCGTCTCGCATATCCTGCTCGTTGTCCAAAGGGAAACGCCAGATTTTGCCTTGCTCCGTCCATTGAGCCATTTGCTCGAAATGATTGGCAGGCGGATGTGCCGCCAGAAGGCTCAATTCTTGTAAGCTAAGCTTTTCCCAGGTCGGTAACAGATCGGTTGTGGTTGGTTGGGGCTGTTTAAAAATACCCAAAGGCTCGCCTCCATAGAGTTGAACGCTGCCTGTGAAGGATGCAGCCTCGCGTTTTCTCTGCGCCGGTCGCGGGCGATCCGAGTGATTGGGTTTGCCACGGGCAGCCAAAGTGCGACGCACATAGTCACTTCGGCTGGGCTCAGCGGCCTGAGGTTGTGGACTACGATCGATTTTCATGCCAACAATAAGTTCGCTAGAGGATTTGGAGGGGAGTTAATTAATAAGGAGAATTATATTCCAAGTAGAGCTTACCTCAGGTTGAGTTCTTTGTCGTCCTCGGCTGGAGCCGTAGCTTCCGCCGTGCCCTCACTGCCTGCACTTTTGCCCAGCAATTTGGCCAACAGCTCCGATTCCGTTTGCTTTTTCTCACTTTCCGTGGAGCTTAACATGCTGGCTATGTTCTGGGCTGCTGTCAGCACATTCTTTGAGGCAGCCTCCTGTTTCAGGGCCTCACGACGCCTGCGATTTGCCTGACCAGGAAGGGGAAAGTCCGAGGATGTCAATTGATCTGTGGTCTGCATGCTGCCCAAGAGACGATTCAGACGTTGAGCGGCAGATTCAGTGGGTTTAGCCGGCTTCTTCTCATCATCCGAGGAGGAGGAGCCGTCATCATCTTTGGACTGGGAGGAGTAACGTGACCATCCCACGTTTTTGCAGGCGGCTGCCGGTCGCAGAGATCTAAACCAAAGGAAATGTAGAATTATGTAAGATTTTCGTATATGTTGAACTGCCCAGCTGGAGTTTACCGTAGGGCTAGTCTCTGTGTGGTGAGCAGTGCTAGCATTTTGTGGTGTTTCTTTAATAATTTTAAGCAGCACAAAAAACTATAAACAAGTCGCGTAACGTGAGCTCAGTGGCGACATCTGGCGTTTCAGTAAAGCGACAACTAAAAATGGAATGTGCGTCAAAATAGCGTCAACGGTTTAGCGTCGATTTGGAACGGTGGAGTTTGGAACAAAAATCTCTTTTTATTTTAGTATTTTATAGTTTCTCTCGGGCGGCCACACTGACCACTAGCTATATCTGTGTTTTTTCAAAGCACGACGTATTGTTTTTCCGCGAGTTAAAATTATTATAAACTATTGAAATAATTCATAATTATTAACATTAAAAAAACAACATGCAAGCCACGTAGAAAACGAAATTGAATAACGAAACGAGAACGACGAAAACGTAGCAGTTTGAAGCAGTTTGCGTGTGCCCGTGTGCGTGCATTTATAAATAAAACGCTAAGAAGCTGCGTGCAAAAAAGAATGAACGAAAGCAAAAAGAAAGTGTAATCGTAGAAAAAAAAACGAAAATAATTAACCAAAAATTTTGGTAGGCGAAAGTGCATTTTCAAAAGGTGAATATGTGAAAACATTTGCATTCAGAGTTCATAGCGACGAATGAGGCGACCAAAGCGTAACTGTAAAATTCCACTGTCTGCGTCTGGGACGACAACACACATACAGACGGACAAACTCTCATACATATGTGTTACAAAGTGCTAGAGTGCAAAAACAAAAGCGAGAAAATCATAAAAATTATTAATACAAATTCTTTTAGCGTTTCCATCTACATTTTGTGTGCTTCAAATGGACGCCACATCAATTATCACACAAGTTTCCCGCGATGATGAACAATTGAATGTTTATCCCAGCTATCCCAATGACAAAGGTGAGAGCAAAACATAGAAATCCAAATAAGACATGACTCATCGCTGGTCAGCGTCACAACAAAGACGCAACGCCACTTTTCCCTTAAAGGACACCACCTCCCCCACACCACCACTCTCCTGTGACCTTACCAATGTCTCGTCCTGTCCCTGTTCCTCTCACTCTTGCTCTGATCTAACCACTTGCTAGCTTCACGAATTTTTTGCGACGCAGTTGCAACCCTACTTCGGCCCTGCCCCCCACCTGTCAAGTGATGACGTCTTTGTGCAAGCGTGTGACGTCATTGAGCCCACAGTTTTATATTTTTGCTAAATGCCTTTGCATGTTTTCTAACCATTAAATTGCAAGGCGCAAAAAAAATTATAAGGAAAACCGGTTCACAACTAGTTTTTGATTTTTGTACATTATTAAGTGAGGCAAACAAACAAACAAAGTCTAGCTTAAAGGTTAAGAGATAGCTGGAGCCGCCATGAATGAATAAAAAAGAGTGTGAGAGAGGGAGTGAGAGAGAGAGAGAAAGAGAGCGGGCGACAGAGCCGTTGCAGTTGGGGCGAGGCAAGCGAATTGCGCTAAACGCCTTTAAGTAATAACAAAATTTAATCTAATCTGCCTGTCGCTGATGTACATATATACACTGTACATACATACATATTTGTATGTATATGAATGTACAATATATATGAACAATTTGCGGTTAGGTGTTAATTGAAGTCTCTCGTTGCTTGCTTAATAAGTTTGCCCGCTTTGATCGACAAACAGAGCTGCCCATTTGGCGTAAAAATGAAAATAATTTTTAAAAGTTTTACGTCAATTTTGTACTGGTTCAATTTGAAGATGTTATTGATCGACAGGCAGAGTTAATCTGATATGGCTGTCTCCAGCTGAAATTTGGTTTAATAAATCAATTCCTGTTAATGCATATTAAGAGGCATACGACTTCGATAACCAGGTTGTGGTAGGTTTTTCTGTCCATATTTCTTTCACAAAAGATCGAGGTAGATTTAGCAATTCCTGCTTTTTGGTAATCCCCAAACATTCTAAAAAGCGTTCACATCTGCCATAGAGAGGTACTTCGCTCGAATAGCGCAATATTCACCTATTTTCCTCCGGTATAATTCACATCTATCAAAACTTTCTCTGATGGATTTGAACCACCAATACCATTCAAGTTTAACTCTTCCTCGTCGCTGAAAGTTTCCATGGGCAATGCATACCGCTCGTGAATTTGGACTGGTGGGGTTTCTTGGTTCACTGCAGACTTACTCATTACTCATAAAATTCTCCGCTCCGCTAAGCTGTTGGTGTGCGCGCTCTCTATGTGTTCTGTATGTTTGATTTCCCAAAGCGGACACTCTTAACACTTTTAAATTTTTGGATGCCATTTCCACCGGAACTGGTGGAGTTATAGGCTGGTGTCGATTGACGATAGCCATCAAAATTGACTGTTGGCGGGACACCTGGGGGTCGCAGTTTTGATCTGAAATCATTAACTTTCTTTTTCTTTCGTTAGTAACATATTTTCTAAGAATATGAACCAAACTCTGGCCAAAAGAGTTGAAAATTGAATGTTTTAGAGGTGTTTGAACAAAATGTCATGTTTTTATATCATTTTTTTCACACTTCTTAAATAAAAAATATATTTTACTTAAAAATATCATTCCAGAGTTTGGTTCATATTTTTCGGACTTGAATAAAGAATATTCACACAAATTTTCAGATCTATTCGTCATTAACTTTTCGAGCTAGGATTCCCGCAAGTTGAAAAAAAAGTCGTTTCGAGAAAAACGCCTTTGAACCGCGCTCTTCGACCGGTACTGAAGCGACCGGTGTTTACCTTAGTGCTCATATCATCGGAACTAATTGGAATTTCGTTTTGAAACTTAAGCCAACATATTCTTGAATAGTTGTACTAACAATTTCAACAATAAAAAAAAAATCGATTTTTGAATCATCTAAACTGGTTGACTATCTAAATAGCGGATTGAGTTTAGCTGGATAGAAGCAAATCAAGGTAAATGGTATCAAAGCTTAAGTTTCTACGACATCCAAAGTTGTAGTCCGATTTACTCAATTTTATGCAGCAAAACAGGTACATGCTCGAAAAGCCGATCAAATCTAAACTTCGTCGAAAATCGCCTCGAAAATGTTCAAAAATCCAAGAAGTAATGAACAAAGGTTGAACCAAAACCTACGTTTCGAGTACTGGTTCGGTTCAGTGGTTCACACAGTTTCTGAACCGCCGGTTCGGTTCATTGCATGGTTTATAGAACTAACTAAATATAAATTCTGTCGTAATGTGACGTTGGAACACGTTGGAAATTGAATTCCTACAAACCATTTAAATACCTTTAAAATACTTAGAAGAATGTTCCAAATTTATGATGAATACTTTACTAGAGGAATGACCTTCGAAAGCAGAGAATGTAGGCTTATCATATTAAATGAGAAAAAAATCTCTCCTGGCTAAGATTGAATGAAGGTAAAAAAGTACTACAGATAATTGAAAATATTGTCCACTAGAGGACGACATATCAATTATCAACTTTCAAGAAATGAATGCATATTGATAACAGGTATTTTAAGAGATCGGCGGGCAATTGCAGAAGACTTACAGGATTACATGTTGTAAAATTTGTGTCAAGTCAACCTTAAAGGTTATATCCGGCATCGCTATGTATGTAGTGGGTCGAACGAAATGTCGTATAAAAATTAACTTAGGAAAACAATTAAAATTCAAAAATTAATAGTTATCATTGGCTAGAGGAAAGCGGTTCTCGTCTTAAAACCCGTCAGAGAACTGAACCGAACCGATTTTCGGTTCAGCGTTTCTGAAAGGAAGGAAGGTTCGGCCTGCGTTTCGGTTCACCAGCTGGAATAAGCGGTTCGGTTCAAAACCGGTTTATTTTAGAACCGGTTTGCATTCCTGGTTTAGATACCAAAACTGGTATCTAATCCCTAAACTCCTTCCTTCTGTCTGTCACCTACATATGCTTAAACTGATTATACCCTTGGTAGCAAAATAATTCTCACCAAATGAATGGCACCCATTGAGACCTTAGACATGGTGTCATAACCAAGACCTAAGACTAATCTACTTCTATATTTGTATTTCTATCTTATCTCAGGTTGAACATGCAAACCGCAAAACATCATTGAGATAATGACCTTAAAAAGCGTATATAATTTTCGACTTGCTAAGAACGTTTCAATTTGCTTTAGTGTGAAAATATATGAAACAGACATGAGAGAGCCCCCCAGCGTTCTGCCGGTCCAATTATTAAAGAAAGAATATGTTCGTTTTTAAAAACATTTCCTATATACAAAAAATAAATAAATTATTTCAAAAATTTGGCCATTTTTTAGTAGAATCGACAAAGGTGGATGAGATGAAGTTTCAATGCTTTCGAGGTCATTGAACCAGGTCCTGTTCGAGCCACCCCCCTAAAAACAGAAATGACATTTCGATTTCCTAGACAGGTGTTGCAGATGTGGTATTTATGAACATACATATATCACGTGCCGTCTGTGGTGTTCATTAATACATACATACATACATGCATGTGTATGCTGAAGGTCGAGAAATTGTATTTTGTGTTGAATGATATCATATTGAACCTGGCAAACTGGCAGCAGCTCGCTCGCGCCAAGATAAGAAACACTTTTTGTTGTTGTTTGGGGTTTGATTAGATAAACGAAAAATTTCGAGGTGTGTGCCATGTTTGTTATTTCTTTTTAAAGTCACTTCTATTTCTTTTGTTTAATTCAATTAATTATCAAATATTGATTCTAATTCTCAAGACCTTGTCAAAAAATGACAAGAGACATTTTATTTGTTATAATTTTCATTGTCATGCCGCTTAAACATTGAGAGAGAGAGAGAGATAATTTATGCAAAACAGCGAACCCGAATTGAGGCGTAAGGCCGTTTAACAGTCTGGTGGAGATGGATTTGCATTCGCATTGAATTAATACTAATTATTAACTAGTTCTTTGAACCAGTTGTAGGAGTAACAACTTAACCCATAGCTGTTGCTTGCTACATTTTCTCTTTCGTTCAAATCAATTGATTTGAACTTTAACCCCACATTTTAAAAACTTTTGCCTATTTTATAAACACACTTGATGAATGACTGAAATAATAAACATTCTTGTGGAAAAGGGCATAATAAGAAACACGCGCCCGCTTGTCTGTCTGTATAAGTTGGCTGTAGCTGTGAGTCTGTGCGTGAGTAATTTTGCTTTAAAGACCTTGAGAAATTGAAAAATCTGAAAAAGCTGCTAAAACAGCCAGAAATGAGATACTAGAGCATTTGCCCATTAAAATCAGATATACAGATATGATATGTATGTATGTATATAAATATACATGGGCAGGCGGCACCCACTCTGAAAAAAAAAAACGTATTTCAACTGTTGCTGCGTTTGCCGGTTTTCTGTTTCTAATGTTTTCTTTGGACTCTTCACACCCACACTTACACAAAAACACACAGCCTACACACATACATTTGTGATGACGTTTCTATTTATTAAGGAGGGCTTAAAAGCTCAACAGGTCTCAATACAGGCCTACAATTAATTGATTTTCTTGCAAAATTTTAAAAAAATTTTAGTTAAAATTAGCCTAGAATTCATCTTAAAGCTTTTAAAATTAAACTAAAGCTGTCTTCGACCTCGGTACATTTTGTGAGCACAAATTTATATTAATTATTCACATTCTTTGAAAGTCATACATCAGATGTGAGTAAGAGAATTCGAAAAGTGCGGTCTATATCGTAGCAGTAATTGGGTCTTATATCCAGTCTGAAGCTACAACGGGTATAATAAGCTGAGCTTTAAACCAGTTATGAACCGAACCAGTTCTAACTTTGAATTAAACTTTAAGCCAAACCAAAAAGGAGAAAATTGCTAAACCTGTTTTAAGGCCCTATTAACTGACTCTGAAGCCGATGTTAAAATCCTTAAAAGGTTTGATTCTGAAAGCTCTAGTGATGTCAATGGTCGTTTTATTATTTGAAACAGGGTTGCAAAATAGCTGAATTTAAACCTGTTAGGAACCTAAAGTTTAGATTCGGTTTAACAAAAAATATAGACATTCTAAGATCTGACATACTACCTAACGAATTTACAATATCTGGTCGATGTTTCCCTTCAGAGTCTCAGAATCCACAACAGCGCTTGTACAGCTTATACTGTGCGTGTGCGACTGCGCTGCTTTTGAGAGTCTGTCTAAGCCTAGTATATAGCGACGTGCCGGACTCTGATTGAGATATTCATAAATAATATTGGGAATGTGGGCATGTCCCAGAAACAGTCCACCAATCAAAAATTTCTGAAATCAATCAAACTTGTTTTTTTATATGGAGCATTAGACAAGATATAAAACTTTATCAATATATAAAAAAATATGAATTTCGATGATCAGCTTTATTAAAATTATTACCAAACCCCACCCTCTCTCAGAGCTCTAAATGTTATACCAAAAATTACCATTTTTTAGGTGTTCATATCATCACTTCAGTGATTCATAGATAGTCAGATCGAATGCCATATTTTTACTCATTGAATTATCTTAAATTTTTGTAAAAAAAATTTTGTTGTACTGTTTTGAAAAGATGAAAAATAGGTAAGAAATGTCAGGTGCATGCGTTGTAGCGTACGGGACGAAAAATAAGGTTTTTTATATATTGTGAGTGATTGTGTGTTTCTGCAATTCATTTATAGTTTTACTTAAATTTCATGTCCTTGAAGGACAATTCCTTTTAGCCTAGGTGCTTATTCAGCTGGGCTGATGCTTAACTATCTTGCCATGAACTGAGCACGAACGAGCTTACCAGCGCGTAAACCAATACACACCAAATATATTCAAGTAAACAAATGATAAAGGGAGACCATTTTGAATTGAGTCTGCGTCATTGACTAGTCCTCATAAGAAAAGAGACACATATGAAGTGGCAGGCAGAGCGAGACAACAACAAAACATACAACTGGCATAATTTGTTTTTTGCCCTTATGCTGTAAAATGGCATAGGACTACGCGTCCCCGCGCGCTCGGCGCCCCTGGTAGTGTCTACATCAGTCTAATACCCGCCCCAGCCCCAGCCTTAAATGGCATTCTATAGGGGTGGCCTGGACTGGTTTTCAGAACCGCAGGAAAGTTTTAGACGATGATTAATCGTAGTTTAATTTGATAAATACAAAAACCTGCTATTTTTGTATAAGATAGAAGAAATGTTGTCCGCTGATCTAGCTCCAATTCAAGCAATGCATTCACAAAAAAAATCCCAAAAAACATTGAAATTAATTGCAATTTTGCCCAGCATTTTTGGCAGACCTTTGACCCACCGTCATAATTAACCTAATTGGCCCCCCAATTGAGGCGAGAGTCTCTGATCACTTTTCTTTCTTTTCAATTCACCTGTTTGTTCCAGTTCCGCCTCCAAACTTCGTATTTCTAAGATTACTGTGCTTTTCCATGATTTCACCAAATTTGGTCAAAATTGGAAGTCTATATAGTATAGCTGTCATATAAAAGAAAAGTCTGAAAAGTAGTTTTAGTTGGAAAAACTTTTTTTTTTTCAATGGAAATGTCCTCAAAATTGGCATGTATTTGTTTTATATGCTCCCACACGATTCTACAAAGTTTGGTCAAAATCGGATGACTATAGCATATAGCTGCCATAGGAACGATCGGTCGAAAAACTAGTTTTTGTGAAAAAAACTTTATGGTTTTTAATGGAAACGTCCCTTACGTTGGCAAATATTTATTTTATATACTTTTACACAATTCTACAAAGTTTTGTCAAAATCGGATGACTATAGCATATATGTAGCTGCAGTATGAATGATCATTCGAAAAAGAAGTTCTAGTGAGAAAAACTTTCTTGTTTTAATTGGGATCGCCTCCAAATTTAGTACTTAACAGTTTGTTATGCTTTTCCACGAACCAAGTACGCTTCTGCGTCTTCAGTTTTAGACTATATTGCTCAATTGCTTCGAGACTGTCATAACTCAAAATAAACCATTTTGGGAAAATCGCGTTTAAAACTCTTAATGGATTTTAGCCAGCGAAAATTGTTCTTTTAGTTTCGAATCAATCTAGTAAAATATTGAATAAATTTAAATCCTTTTTATACAATGTTCATAGGAACAATTTTTCCAAAGATTAGTTAAGGTATAAAATCTTTCACACCGGCGCAGTTAGCTTAATCTTCTCGTCTTGTATATTTTACTCATTGCCTCGCCTCCACTTGACGCTTGATTTTCTATTTACAATTTCGGACTACTTAGACATAAAAAAAATCATAACAAATGTTTATTGCCAAATTTGTATAACAAAAAATCAAGATAAATATAGTTTGAGATTTGCCACCGATTTCTATATCTGGTCAGATGCAGATGTTTCGACTTGTTTCAAGCAAAAAATGTTGTGTGTGGCGTGTGAGAATGCCTAAGAATAGAATGAACGCGTTACGGGGTTGTGCTTGGGTTGGGTTCACCAGCAGCAGCAGCAACCACACTAACAAATTTAGCAACATGCGTTTAATCGATGGGAAACGTTATAATTGCATGCAACAAGAGTGGCAAGGAGAAAGGGAGAGATAAATACATATAGATAGGTAGAAGGTCGCAGGTTGACCTTTAAGCTCTGGCTTAAGGTGCGGTTTACTAGGGAACGGGCGGGTGGATAAGCTATCACATTTGCATTGAAACAAAAGGAAACAAAAGCAGTCAAACATCACTTAGCTGGGGCAAAACAGAAAAACAAGCTGCAAGTGGAAAGAATGGGGTTGGTGGGTGGTTGGATGGCTGATGAATCCTCTAGCTAAGTCAGACGTTAGACGGTTCATTGAACCGTTGGCTCAAGTGAGCTTTTTTCTTGTTTTGAAGTGCAACCTCCTGCACTTGAATATTTTATGAGCATAATGAATGCCCCTTTTTTGCCCTCCATGTCTGGGTTTTATTAGGCAGGTGAAAGCCTTACTCCACGCCACCTCCTCAGCTGTATACTTCTGGCTCAACAATTTCACACTCACTTCGCTTCAACAACTTTTGCATAACTTGTTGAAACATTTACATTTCTGCTGGTTGTATCCTTTCCTGATTATTGATGGGCTTTATCTATATTTAGGTCGTTTGATTGGGGCACAAACTCGTGATTGAAGTCCCTGGGCTTTTGTGTCCTATTTTTAAAGGCGTTCAAGTTGAACTGTTGAATAAATTTGTATGTGTGTGTGGGTGAGGGAGACCATATTTATAGCTCAACCGTCCGCAATCCGTCATACGTTTTATAAGACTTTTTTAATAGACCGCCAAATTTGGTCACAAATATTTATAAACAAGTATGTGTATGTAGGCATATGCTCACAGCACATCAAGTTGAAGCATTTTTCTGCCGTTGATTTGTGGGCGGCGCAAAGAATTTTAATGGTTTTTACTTTGTTAATGAGAAATTTGCTTTAATTCTTTGAAATAGATTCCAAAAGATAATAACTTTATCTGGCTTAAATTCTGTACGGCCTTTGAGTTCTCAAAGCTGCAACCAATTGACTATTTGCGAATTGAATTTTAAGAAAATTTGCTGAATATCTAATTTGTTAGCTGAATGAAGCTTGTTGTAGGTACATCGATTCGCAAGTATAAGTTCTGTGATAGATAGACGATGAAACTTAGTAGAAATATTTTATAAGATGGTTTCCGGCTATTTGCTTCAGCACTCTTATTATTATTATTTGATGTTGGGGAAAGAACGCACCGCGGCCAGTCTTGGTCTATTGAGATTATAACTCTCCTAGCAATCACATTTTTTCGTACGAATGTCAGAATTTTCCTGGGTTCTTCATTACCAATCTTGTCGGGGTGTAAGCTATCTTTCCTAAATCTGTTGAGTCCACGTCCCGCTGGAGCATTGCAGTATGCTAATATACATATGGTCACAGGACTCTCCCTTCTCTTCCCAATATCTGCAATTTTTGGTTGATAGTTATTTCTAACTTGTACAGGTGACTCCGCAGTCTGCAGTGGTCCGTGTAAATCACTTTTAAGGTTGTGGTTCACTCTTAATGCTCTTGCTTGTACCATGCCCACAGTGTTTTACCCAGAAGGTGGTTCTAAGCGTATTCTCTGTTTTTTCTAAGTAGCTCTCTTGTAATGTAGAGTTCTGGACCTATCATTGCGGTGGCTGCGCCCTTGCAGCGTAGGGACAGGCTGTTCCTGCTGTGCCTAGCTATTCAAATTTGTCCTTTGTTTCTAAGACTAACATAGAGGTGAACCTATGGCTACTGAGCGCTTTGAAAGATGCTTTGCTATGTGCGAGAATAGCTATTTATCTATTACACTTTGCAACAAATTTGTAATCCCGGCTTCCAAGTAGTTGATCCTTATATAAAATTTCACGCTGAATTCAAATCTGCTCTTGGAAATGTGGAAAGTAGTACGGGTTAAGAAATATCGTTAAATTTGAAGAAGGTAGGTCTGCTAAAATTAAATTTTCTCTAGTTTTAGTCTCCCGATGTTGATAAACTGTAACTAGAAAAATTAAAGATAATAAAGTTATCTTTACAAAAAACGCCGGTTGTTTTAAATCCAACCATAACGGCGGTGTCCCAGAAATATCTTCCAACCAAAATCCAACCCAAAACCAATTCTCGGTGTCCTAGAAATCTCTTTCGGTTGGTTTCAAACCTCTCGTATTTTGTTGGGAGATTTTGGCAAACCAACCATTACACAATCCAGCCAATACACTCGAACTCGACTTTCGAACTAGATATTCGAAGAAAACGAAATCTCTCGAAGTTCTGGGACACCGACGGATTTCTCTAGCGATTTGCAAACCAATCGCCAAAACTCTAAATTCCAGCGTGCGAGATAGCACTTAAAATTGGTTATTTTTAAAAAATTGTTCTCTTTTGACGATCTAAAACCTCTTCCACATTTCTGACAGATTTATTCAGCTCTGTCCAATGTATTCTTGCTTTGCTTAATGCAAAAAACGCTTCGATTTTAAATTTTTTAACCTTTCTATGGGAAGTGACAAGTATATCTTCGGGTAAATCTAAATCTACTTGGCTTTGAACAATCGGTTTCAATTCGCTCAACTTTCGTCATCTTAGCCTAGCATTTTGGATGCTCTTAACATATAATTGCAAGCAGTTTTAGTTTGAAATACATGCATTTGTACAAAAACCACTAGAGATTTCCGTGTCACCCCGTATTTGTATAAATATTGAGCATTTGCAGAACAGAATTAAAAAGGATTCAAAAGTAGGGTTAGAAAAGAAAGTGTGCAGCTTGTTTTAGGAACCGTCCTTAATAGTAGTAGTATGTAGTAATGTGGTTTCTATTTAAACAATCACAAAAATTTGCAACCTAAAGGTCAGTATCCAGCACTCCGGAATTTTGATTTCGTCACAATACTCATGAGCTACTTAAAAGTGCTTCTATTTATGTGACGAAATCAAAATTCCGGAGTGCTGGATACGAACCTTAAACCGATAAATTTTACAAAATATAATTGTTAATCCCAGTGAGATACAGGAAGACTCCCCGCTAGTCGTGAGTTAGCTTATCAAAAAATGCTTTCGCCAAGCACTGTATTTAATAGAAGCATCCAGAAACTTAAATATTGCCCGTTCAGCATCGCCTTTAGCTCTTCCATCGCGAGCATTGCCTTTCCCAGCAGATCAATTTTAAGCTCCTTCAGGATTGGTCAAACTGCTATGAAGTTAGCGACATCCTTTCGTGTACACTTATATTATCGAGACTTCACAGCAAATTGCCCTCGCGTCTATCTGAACCGTATGGCATAGAATTTAGGGACAACACCTCAGTTCTAACACTGAAAATATAAGAGTTAAGGTATCGAATTGTTCCTGGTTCCTTCTGTAACGCAGCAAGTTTCTCTCTTTTTTTTTTTAAATATTGCAAAGTCGACTCGTTCAATTCATTTGCTATTATTTTTGTTACCTTCCATTTGGTACGGCATCAAAGTCCTTAATATACAGCCTTGTTCCTCATTCCACTTCCGCAAAAGCTTTGTGATTTAGAGACCAACTATACACCAAAAACCGGTTTTAAATCAGAACATTTTCGTGGAAGTGGAATTGAGAACAGGGCTGATAATCTTGATAATCGACTGCTCCTGTGTTTTTTTAGTATGAGCACGCCTTAGCAATAGAAGTTATAAAAATTGTAAGATACCGTTGATTGAACGGACTTTGAAATAAAAAGATTGATTCAGTCGGTGCTATAGCAATAGACTTGAAACGGAACTGGGCAAGATCGGGATAGAAAAACATTTTTGACGCTCCTAAATAGCCACACAATATGTAATAGCACCCTCTGATATAACGCCCGCGGGTGCTATGTCGCTCTAAGATTTTTGAACGGTACTTTAAATAAAAGTTGAAAGTGATATAATGTCCGCGGGTGTTATGTCGCACTGAAAGCGGGCGTTATGACCCTTTCGAAAGTGTAATAAAGCCCGTGACTTAGCGCCCGCGGTCGTTATGTCAGCGGGCGCTATTACCTGCACCCGGTATGTCTTATTTGGAAAGTGATGGGATGAAGTGATCCGATTTTCATAGTCTTTTTTGTGTTCTTTAAATTATTTAGTAAGTAGAAAAAAAAAGATTATGAGGAAATACGACTCCAACATTGATCTCACTTAATTTTAATTATTAGAGGCCCTTTTTTCAATCACTTTCTAACTATTGTTAAGTGGTTTTCGCACTTGAACTACAAGTGAACAAGTTTTCGTTTTCTTTTCGTCAATTGAAGTTCTAAGACTGAACATTTTCCGCTATGAGTGTGCGATCGTGTGGGATGGGTGTGAAATTGTCTGGCAACGTCTCTTTCTCTACAAATCATAGAACTAAGAGTACAATATAATTCTAATTCTTTGTTTATTTGTCTTCTATTCTCTATCTAATTATCTTTAAATCCTCTTTTCAAATACTAATCCAGATGATGTGGACCGCCTTAAGCCACCTAAGCGTGGATTTATCCAATCGTTGCTTTGTTGTTGGCGACGAAATCGAACGAAAACAAATCAAAATGGCACACAAATCGATGGTTCAACAACACCGCCACCATTACCGGACCAACAAAGGTACCTACTACCTCAGGTTAGGCTCTCCGATATGCATCGCAAGTGCATGGTAATCGATTTGGATGAGACCCTAGTGCATAGTAGTTTTAAGGTAAGTAGAGTAACAGTATACAAACTTACAACATTTTCATCTTCTTTTATTTCTCGTGCTTAAGCCCATACCCAATGCAGATTTCGTAGTACCAGTGGAGATTGACGGAACCATACATCAGGTGTATGTGCTCAAGCGACCACATGTGGATGAGTTTCTACAGAAAATGGGTGAATTGTACGAGTGCGTATTGTTTACAGCCTCACTAGCCAAATATGCAGATCCAGTGGCTGATCTGCTAGACAAGTAAGTTAATCTCCTTGAAGAAGTTGACAAAAATGTGAACCAATCATTGATTTTCCCCCATTTTAGATGGAATGTGTTTCGTGCAAGACTGTTTAGGGAATCATGCGTTTATTACAGGGGTAATTACATTAAGGATCTAAATCGCTTGGGACGCGACTTACAAAAGATTGTTATTGTGGATAATTCACCGGCCAGTTATATATTTCATCCGGATAATGCAGTAAGTAAAATTAAAAATGTGGTTGTCAATCATTTTTGCAAGAAAAGGTGATAAATGTAGTTGGAAAGAAAATAACAGAAAGCGATGCAGCAGCATTCTCTTTAGTAATACAGCTTCTAGTACCTCGTTGGATACATCTTAGACTTATTCGGGACTTATTCAACTTTAATTTTGGTAGATAAAAGTAGCAATTCCTCTTTAAGACCTATTAATAGAGCAGTGGACGGGTAGCTCAGCGGCTAGTGTGCGCGACCGCTTTGCAAGAGGTCGTGGGTTCGATCCCGCCTCGGAACATCTAATGAAAAGTTTTTTCTTTGAATAAACTTTACACCCGGTCACCCCTCTCTGCTGTTCGTGCCAGCTTTGTAGTAATTAGCCATGTAAAAGCTTCTCAAACTGCCATTCGGATTCGGCGTTAAACTGTAGGTCCCTTTCTCTTGTGCGAAAATTAGAAGCGCACAAGCCAGGAGATTGAGAGGAGCTCGACTTTGACCCTTTGGGGGCTGTGCAAAGCCATTTTAAATACATAGAGCAGTATGACCCAGCTCTCCTATTAGAAAATGTCTAAAATCGACTTTCTCTCGGGTATTGCACTCTTCACAGTTTTATTACTCACATTTTAAGAACTTTGGATAGGATTCGTTTTTTGTCGATGTCAAATTGATGGGCAAGTGGCTTAAGTGAGCGCCATATCAGTAAATGAAGAAAACCAGCAAAGCAAATTGGGAAGATTTCTGAGGGTGGAACAACAGTGAGCTCACTGAGAGCTTATGGAATGCCAATCGCAATGCACTAACAGCGAAGCTTAAGAGAGACAGGCATGTAGAACTTTTGCAGCAAAAACTAAGAAGTAAAGGGAGAATCTATACCGTTGGTTTTTATGGCTTATGTCAGGATCGTCATGATGATTACAGGGTGTAGTAGTAAGTAATTTTGTATGGTATCTAGGAAACCCTCAAATAAAATAAAACAAAACTCAAACAAATAATAAAAGCGAATTCTCCGACTGACGACGACGCATATTCATAGACGAATGCGATTTAAAATCTTTAGAAAACAGATAAGATATGGGCATTTCTACAGTGGCGAACGCGACATTCGTACGTCATTAAAATTAAAAAAAAAATAAACAGAAAACTGAAGGATTTTTTGTTCTTTTTTTCTATTTTTTGGAAGTATTTTGGTAGAAGTATATTTAGTGCAAAAGGTAGGTTTAGTCGATTTTCTGCTTAAAAGATATTTCGAAAAATCATACAATTTATCACGCGACACATATATGAGTCGTTTTCGACTGCATCTAGAAAAAAATCATAAATCTGCGAAAATCGAACAAATATTTTAAAGCAGTTAAATTTTGTAACTTTTGTATTTTTAAAGCATCTGTATTATATTAGTCCTTATCTGTCACATATTCTTACAATAATAAAGTAAATTCCAAGATTATCTGACATATAGCAGTTATCTAGGAGATTAGAATTTGGTCCTAAATTTTTAGTTTATCTGACACATAAATAGCAGCTATATATGAACTGACAAATCGGCCCTTAGTCGATTAACTTCGATTGAATTCACATCATCTATGACGTGGCAAGGCCAATCGAGGCTCAGAAGGAGCGAAGTGCTATGGGCCTGTGGGGAGTAGCAGAAACCAATCAGATATTAGGAAGACAGTGAACCGAAATAACCAGGTACAAGAATCTGCTGCACAATTAATGCTGCCCTTCTGATGGCTTTTGGTGCCCACCGCTGCTTCAATCAATGGTCAAATGGACTACAATTAATTTGATTGTAGGCCTGCCAAAGAGCCTGACTATTCGTGATGAAACTAGATTTAGAGTGCAAATTATTATACTACATTAAATAAATAATGAGACTTTTGACCTCAAATAAAAATTCGTGCTTCAATGGACACTTTTAGCGGATTATCGATATAAAATTCATTGCTGTCACAAACTGAGCGTAAAATGATTGACTTACATCTCGTTTGGGAACTTGTTCTCATCATCGATTACAATTTTGGGGGCGTTTGTTCAGCTCGATCCGTTGCAAGAATCGCTAAAGACCGAGCACTTAGGTCCAGCTTTTTCACACCCAAATGACTTTCCACAGCCTTTTGTACATTTGCATGAAATAGTGTTAAGCAAATCTGGTGGTCCTATTTTTGCCATAATGAGCATTGGCTATAGATGTTTTTATGTCCAGCCCCATTTTATGGGATCAGATTGCAGATTTTTATCTTGAACCATTAAAGTTGTTGTCGCTGTATAATGCAGGTAAAAAAGTACCCATACAACGAGAACCTATGGTTCTGTTAAAAAACTGGGCATGAGGTGATGCTCACAGAAGTCCCTTCTATCAGAATTTAAGGGTCACAAAAGCGAGTTTTTTAAAAAAGTTTGATTTTGTCGAACTGTGTTACAGACAAAAAACGGGACAATCTAATGTTTGAGAAGCCTTAGTTTTGTAACGTTTTGTCACACAGCTAAATGTTATACATGTTAAAGTTGTAGAAAATTGTATTCTCTTTTATTGATATTATGAGACAATTGTGCGTAGGTCTTACCGGAAACAAGAACGAGAGCGAAAGTAGGTCCTGCCCGACTTCGATATACCCGTTACTCAGGGCAATTAGTGTTTAATAGCCTTTCCCTATGTTAATTAACAGAGCATTAACAATAATGTGACTATTTCAACATAATGTGAGCAAAAAGTGCATGTAGTGCCAAGAAGTTTTTTAAACTCTTTATAACTCTGCCATTTATTATCCGATCTTTATGAAACTTTCAGAGATTGTAGACATTGGGCGCACACACTACACTGCAAAATATGAGATTGATACCTTCAAAATTGTTGGAGTTATTCAACATTTTTTATTGTGTGGGCGGGAGAAGGTGTGGACACAATTTGAAATAAACTTGATCTGTGTAAGGACAATAGGAGTCTACATACAAAATATGGTCGCTCTAGCTCTTCTAGTCTCCGAGATCTAGGTGTTCATACAGACAGACGGACATGGCTATATCGACTCGGCTGTTGATGCTGATCAAGAATATATATACTTTATGTGGTCGGAGATGCTTCCTTCTATGCGTTACAAACATCCGGACATTTTTATAATACCCTCTGCAAGGGTATAAAAATGTGCAGGTTGCGTTTGTGTGTTGTAGTAGACACTAAGACCTCATCTAGCCCTTTATGCCATTCCTGATGAAGTAGAAATGTCTTCCTAAGGCTGCCTTTGCTTTTGACATATATCTCTAAAGAGATTCTCTGACGATACATCTTAGTACATCTTACTAATTATCTATTATCTTTTTAATTTCAGGTTCCTGTCAAATCCTGGTTCGATGATGTCACCGACTGTGAACTGCGCGAGCTGATACCGCTCTTTGAGAAGCTTAGCAAAGTTGATTCCGTCTATTCGGTGCTCTGCAATTCAAATCAACCGCTAAACAATCAGACCAATCAGCAGCAGCAGCAGCTTCAACAGCATCCGCAGGAGCTGCAACAGGCTCCACAGTCTCCTAATCTGCAACAGCAGCAGCAGCAACAGACCATCTCTGCCACCACAGTTATTACACAGGCCACCACATTGTCTGCACCCACTATGCTGAATCCACAGCTGCCGCCCAGTTCGTGTCCGCCCAGCCTACAAAGCGAGCTGCTGCAAAAGACGTAACATCAGTGGGAATTAATGTTTATAAATATCTGATAACAAGCAACAACAAAACAAAAGGAAAAGTTTATACATATTACAAGACCAAGCAAAGCAAAGCAAACAAATCCCGTAACCCCCCTATCCTCCACCCAATCCCTGCTCTACACTCAACCCTCGACACCTTCTAGGCTTAGCTTTAAGTTGATAAGTACATATAATTAATTTTTTGTTATTTATTTTCGTTTTGCTCTTTTTTAATCATTTTTTACCCTCGCTTTGGGGTAAGCGCGCCCTCTAAAATAAAAAATATAAAAAAATATTGAAACAATTTTTATACACTTTATAAAACTGAGCAAGCAAAATGAAAGAAAAATGATTAACTATACATATGAGCAGAGAGATAAAATCAAATTTAAAAAAAGGAAAAAAAAATAGCATATATTTATATATAAATATATTTTTTATTAAAAATCATGAAAACAAAAACCCTGCAAAAAAACCTAAAATGTGCTACAAAAAAAAGAAATTTATATATACAACCATACCACATACATATTTATATATACATACTTATATATATATGTAAGAAGACACATGTGTCTACACATGAATGGTTCATTAAGGCAATTAAGAACAGGCAAAACATGTATAAATCGAAATCTATAAATCACTAATGATACACAATCTGTTGCCATTCCTTTGCATCCCAAATCCAGATGAAACTTGTCATTTGGGAGTGTTGGAATGGTACTAGTAAAGTAAAACGGAAGGTTCTTACCACAGAAGACCTTCTCAAGTCTGCGGCTTGAATGTAGTTTACATACAACCCTCACACACACACACTGGAAACCCACTCAAGCGTATGCGTGGCTAAGAAATTAGGAATTTTTTAAAATTAAATAGACTGTGAAATATTTTCACAAATTTTCAAGGATTATGCTTAAAGGTCAGAGTTATAGTTTAAAAGTCTTTTAGTTTTTTTAAACCTTTGTTTTTAACTGTTTCCAGTTCGTTTATGTATGAATGTTTCTGCATATAAAAACACCTGTTTCTCTCTATTTTACTCAATTTTTAAACGAACTCCCTATACATTCGCTTTAGGGATGAGCCAGGGCTTACGTGTTGTTATCAAATTTTTTGGTACGTTGCAGAAAATATTTCTCCTCCATAAGGTCGGGTAAATTTCTATATAGAACTCAACCAAAATCGACTCGTTGCAAATCTGAGAGCTGCGCACGCCCGATTATTTACACGAAAATTCGAAACAAACCCAAAAATTTACACGAATTCGGAACAAACTCAAAAGTGTTGTTTGAAGCTTTGAAGTTGTAAGTTGAAGTTTTCGTGCAAACGTTTTGGTAAAAACCTCTTTTAAATCGTCAACTTCCAAATGCGATATTACCAAAGGGAAACTGAAAAACTCAGCACTATTTAAGCTTAGTAGACTATGAAAAATATCCTCCTTGCTTCTTGAAAGTGAGCCATCCACACCCAGATTGGTTTGTCGACTTTGTTCGGTTCGACGAAATGGACTTGTTCGGCGTTAATGGAGGTGTTCGAGCAGTTTTTTGTGTTGGACGTTTTGTTCTCAAAGAATAGAATTGCCTTCTAACATCTTGAAGCAAAATGATTCTATCCCCCCACGTTCCTCATAAAATTAAATTATGTTGGAGAAACTTGTCATGCACTTTAAAATTTGGTTTTGTTTTTAATATTAAATCGGCAAGAAAAGCACTTGAAATTGCCTTGCATGGAGCGCTGGCATGAGAAATTCGTTGATGACATGCTAAAAAATCTACCCACCTTCCAATGGCCACATACCAAACCACATAAGATTTGGTAACCAAGAAGTGATGGTAAATTTATCAAGTTAGACACATTTACAGTAGAGTTGGCAAAAGTTGTCCCCAAGCACCCAGAGTCTTATTTAGTGAGGAAGACCAAGCATGACGGTCTTTCAACAACCCCCATATGTTTCTTAAAGCTGCTATTGTTGACCAATTACACCGTAACTCAAGTTCTACTGGACCTATTTTGATGATAGACGGTTCAATGCTTCGGGCGATAAAGGCATTCATACTCAACATTCTCCCGGAAAGGTGTGAACCATCAACACACCTTTTTTAGAAGACCCTAAGCAGCCCTCGCGTTCACAAATTTTTAATTTTGTATTGTTTTTAATGAATTGAGCAACCAAATAAAAAAAAACAGAATTACAATATCTTTTCCCGATTTCTTTCCACAATTTACAAAAAAAAAAAACCGGTTAAATTCAGTCGTCAAGACCAGATTTAAATAAATGTGCCAATTTATTTTTTCTTTAAAGATTTTTGTATTATTTTGTATTCAATACATTTTTAAGAGCGTCAACTGACAGATGTAAGATGTTACCAGTGTAAACTTCAATTTCACATCATCATCAAATTCCATGCGTTCCTCTAAAATGTACTCAGTGTGCAGAGACTATTACTCTGTTATATGTTAGTTTATGTGACAGATAGGTCTATGTAGAAGATGTGAGATCAGCTCTTAATCAATCAAAAATCTAAAAGAACATATTTTCTAATGACAAATTTTGAATGTCTTCTAAGAATTTATACCAAAATGGTTTAATATGGATCAGACAACAAAAAGTATAATCAGGTCTGTTCCAAATTCCGAATGTTATCACAAAATAAAAACGAACGATTTGAGATTAGCTGTCACCAATTCCGACCGATTCGGTTACGCTTTTATTATGCGAATTCGTTTTCGAAATCGATTAATGAACAGCTGACTGCTGTGTGTATCGACAGAAACCAGCGTTGATACCAACTCTACAATTTGAATAGCCTGAGCGCTTAATTACTCTTTGAATCCATTTTGTTTAATTTAAAATATTATTACAAAGTATATTTTAATTTGTCAAATCAAATATGTTTAAATGAAGCTAAATCAAATATAAACAGTGTTGTCCGAATAATATAATTCATATTAAGCAATGCTTTCAATAAGAAATATAAGTTGAATTTAGAACATATCGGTTTAGTCACAGGCTCTCGGTTTTAGTTTTCTTCTTTAAGAATGCTAAACATTATTATTATTTGTAGATCAAAGTTTTAAACATTTATTTTATTAAAATTTCTTTTTAGCGACCTTTCTTATTGTAAATTGATATGAGCCGGCTAACATATAATTTTATTTATTTGAACGGTCAGTTACTTTTGATTTCGCCGAGTTTACAGCCCAACTTTTGAAATGAAAAATCTTGTCGTAATATGGAAAACATGACAGCAATGAACTCGATTTTTGACGACTCCACTCGTTTTCGGAATTGAGAATTTTTGCTGTTTTTTTTTTGTAAGTTCTTCGGTTTAAGGTTCAGCGAGCAGTAAAAAACAATTGGTACTAACTGGTCGGGTTCAAAACCGAGATTTGCAGGCCTGTATCGTAACTGCTCGTAAATCATATCAATAATGTAGCTAGTTCTCAGCGGCTAATGTGCGCGACCGCTGTGCAAGAGGTTGTGGGTTCTATCCCGCCTCGGAACATCTAATGAAAAGTTTTTTTTTGAATAAACTTACACACCCGGGCACTCCTCTCTGTTGTTGGCGTCAGCTTTGTAGTAATTAGCCATGCAAAAGTTTCTCAAACTGCCGTTCGGATTCGGCGTTAAACTGTAGTTTCCTTTCTCTTGTGCGAAAAATTAGAAGCGCACAAGTCAAGAGATTGAGAGGAGCTCGGCTTTGGCCCTCTGGGGCTCTGTCAAGCCATTTTACAATGTAGCTAGTTTACGATTACGAACCTAACCGATAAACCGTTTTAGCAACAGTGAGAGCTCCTTATCAAGATCCCTCTTAAACCACATCGATTCCAGATTTGCCTTGTTCGACTGTTATAGTTTTTAAAGTCAACACACAAATTATATTGAGTTTGTTGCTGAGACGCGCAATGTGTGCTTCTAAAAGCGTAATTACGCTTGTCTCTAGAATCAACCACACTCAGAAGCTACCTCAGATTGCTTGTTGTGGATACGCTCCCAATTTTAAACTGCAGCCACTTGACACGGACCAAAATCATTCTAGCAAAAATAATTTTTTTTTTTCGATTAGGAAAAACCAATGTGCTGATGACGTGTCGGATAATCCATCCAATAACCAGTATACCTGTGATTTTACAACTCTTAAGAACAAAATATTGGAGAATGAGTTTGAATGAACATTCTTTCCGTTCCGAATTTTTCCAACCAAAGCTTCTATTGATTGATATCTAGCTCTAAAAAAGGTACTGAACCATTTGGCCTTCCTCTATTTAAATATAGAACTTTAAGAACTGATTTATTGAAAACAATTAGTATGAAATGCTGAAGAATCAGTTTTGTTTAGCCAACTACGACAGCATCTAAACTTAAATAAAAGAAAAAATTCCTGTTTTTCAGCCACGCATCTACCAACGTTTCCTTAACATTTTCATTTTTTTTTTTTGTTAGGCTTAAACAAACCCACACAATAATTTATATAAAATAATTTCATTCTTATCAAGTGCGCTTATGAAACGCATTGCAATATCTAACAAATATTTTCACATTTTCCTGGACCCTGTTCTAATGTTTAGTTTTACTCCTTAACCAATCTTCTGCTGCTGCTATCTGCTATCTATCTACGATCCGACCAAACAAAATGTAAGAATCACTGTTTATATTGAGCTCAAGCTGGCCACGCCAAAATCCCACCTATATCATGTAAATTATATATATATAGACGCTATTTGCTATCCAGAACCACACGCAAGCACCACAGAAACCGACCAAATCCCAGCTAAAACTAAACTATTTCTTCATTCAGTTTGCAGTTTTATATAATTATATTAAAATATATTTAATATTGTATTTCATTTATACGCAAAACTAATCACGCAAATGTATTTTAATAATTGCATAAAATTAACTGTGTTTTTAATTTAAACAAAACAAAAACAACATAAATTAATGCATACCACACTTAATAATTTACCATAAAGACGAAATGAAAAATTTCTATTTTTTAAACGAGCCTATAAATGTAATTGTAATATGCATCAATGTCGAAATGAAAAACAAATTTCAATCTACAGAATATTATGTCATCAACAAAACAAAAAAAAAAACAAAAACCAATAAAAAATCAAATTAAAACCCAAAAATGTGATTGAGTTTTTATAGGGGAGGTGTTCAAACCCAGTTACAAGAAAATCTAAAATCCTGTCTAGTGTTGGAATAACTATAAATATAAATAGCAAAAGGTGTCGATTACGATATAATAGGAAATAAGATTGAAGGTTAAAGTGTCTGACTACGCCATAGACGGATTGGTTAAATAATGGATAAACATGCAGACAATCCCAGGTAGTTAATTAAAGAAGCCAGTAAATGCCTGATGGAATGAGAGTAGGCATTGACAACTCAAAGAAAGCTGATTACAATGTATCAACTGAAATTCATTGAGAGAGACAATATGTATCTCTTATCTCTTGCGATGGTTGATAAACTTTAGGTTCTAGAAGAATCATTTAGCTTTACTGCTACCAGCTATACAAGTGACTTAATTTACTGGAAACTCTAAAGAGCATGAGTGAATAGGGTTTTTTTTTTTTTTTAATTTTGTTCATGTAAGTAAAATGGCACCAACAGCTAGTGAAAGTGACCGGGTTTTAAGGAAAAAACTTTCATTAATTTCATTATTAAGTTCTTTTCAGAACATGGCTCAAATAATGTGGTAAATTTTGAAAAGGATTTAACGCAAATTCAAAATCAGATATTTAATGTTTTGATGGTGCCGGTGAGGCTTCAAAGTTTCCAATTTCACCGTAATTTATCTATAAATTACTCTAGGCAACAAGGTCCAGTTTCTTAAATGGTTGGTAGTGATTCTAGATGATTTTCGTGTGCTTAGCAAGACCGCGTTTTCAGAAATTGTACATCACGTCTAGATTTTTAGTAATTTGAGGTTAAAGTAGCTAAAAGTGCCTATTTTGACCCTTTTTAGGAGCGTTTTTCGGGGAATCCTTTCTATTGTCTCTTTGATACCATCGGAAAGTACCACTCCTCAGCTTCGAAATGAACCATCCCAAACAATTCTGCGATTTTTTTCAATGGAGATATACCTTTTTTAGCACTTGTAAGAATTTAAAAATATCCTATATATTGCTGGTGCCCCAAAGTATGCAATGGGTGGTAGAGACTCTAATATGTTTTCGTTTCCCAAAATTTCTCACAATAAGGGACTAATCGAGACAGCTGCTCTCATGACGAACCCACCTTATACTTATTAAATCATGGTCTGCCCTATTTTTAAAGAGATACGATTCCTCCACTTCATTGTACATCAATCGTAAAGAAAAAAATCGTCCGTATTTTAAAGGGAAAAATTGGATGTCATTAGCGACTTACATACGTGATGCTCAACGATATCGGGAGAGGTGCATAAATGCAGATTTCTAATAACAACCAAAGGTCTGGAGTGCCGACTTCTTGATGAAAGATCCACTATCTTGTGACGATCGGGGAAGGTGAATGATGTAGTCAAGATGTTCGTGTCTCTTAGTCCTTTGTTTAATAAGCAGTATTAGGTTTTACTTTTTTTTTTGAAATGGATTAATCAACTGACGGTGAATAAACCATTTTTGAGATATATTAATATTATTGATAGATTCATTTTTGTAAAGCCAGTTATATTTATTCATTTATTATGTAAACAAATTTTTATCAATCAATAAACTTCTATCAGCTTCTATCTTAGCTACTATCAGATAGCAAAGGTTGTTGTGGCTATGTGAATGCGCTCACATCCGAATTCAATCATCTGGTGGTGAAAATGCCGAAACTTTTCTGACAAACATACTTTGACTGATTGATTAGTACTAAAATCTTAGAAGTCAAATAAATATCGTAAATAAGAACTTACCTTCAGCATCAACCTCGTTTTCCAATCCTGTGGCTGAAAATTGGTTCATAACTAGTCACCTATGTGACTAGCGCATAATAAACTAAACTAAACCACCAATTATTTCGGAAATTGACGAGGCATCACCCATAATGCCTTTCTGCAATTCAAACACAGTTTGTTTCAGTTTCAGTCATGGCTTAAGCCTCAAGTCTTTGAACTGCTATTAGTGAAAGCTATTTATATTATTTACGGTTCCGAACCAGTTGTGCCGGTCTCCAAAATTATTTATGTTATAAGCTTGAAAATTTGCATAGAGGATAGCATACTCGTATGTAGTGCAAGTTCTTTTTCCGGTTCGGAACCGACTACCAACCAGCTGAAAATTGGAAAGCCTGGATACAGTTTGAAAAAAGAATTTGTTAAAGATAAAATCTAAAACTTTTTGGGTCCCTAGAATCGTTGGATATTTAGCTAGTTTTCCATTAATAGCCCTCCAAAATGAAACAAAAAATCTCCGAAAAGACTTGACCAGAAGGCTCTCTTTGACAGAATTACATTTATTTTTGTCTTGAATTCGGAATAAAGTTCTATATTTATTATTTAAATTTGTTGTTTGTCTTCCCCAATTTTAACGCACAATTATTACACATTCATACATACATTATAGCTTCGACTTTTGACCTCAGCAATCTTTGCTCTTCTACACACTATTTAATACATTAATATATATTTATATATATATAATAGTTATTACATATAGAATTATATAATTTTGTTTTTTTTTTTCTTGAACTTAGCCGCTAAACTAAAAATGTAGGCAAATGGGTTTGAGGCTAAAGAACAATTCACACAGATTAATTTCTGAGTTACCTTAGATGCTTGATTGATTAATTGTTTTTTATTGTTAATATTAATTCATTTCATTTCGGTTGCTATTAAAGTCTTTTCAAAGCTTTTTCGTTCATTCAACAATGCGAGAGCAAAAGAGAATATAAAAGTTTGTGATTTAAACAAATTTGTTTGTAGTCCTTCTTCGTGTATAATCTCAAGTACAATACAAAATACATCGAAAAAGTGTTGTTACTATATTTTTTTATCAATTAATTTGTGGTTTATTTTAGTTTAGTTAAATTTAAATGCATTTAAGTAACGTGTTAGCTAAAACTGTCTTCAGGTTATTTTCCCACTTTTGTTGTATGGTATAATTTTCATAGCTATTTTTTTGGGGGTTGGATAGGTATCTCATCTCATATGTAAGTATATTTATATATATAATATGCAATATTATATGGTTTATCAATAACATTTCACTTAAATGATTTGCTGACTAGACTAGTGCATTATTATTTTATGTGTGTTGTTTTTTAGAATCAGATCGCATTTAGAATTGTATTAAGTATGCTTAGTGCTTGATTTGAATCGTTTAATTTGTGGTTGTTCATATGAATTGCTTGTATATAACGGGTGTTTGTCAATAGGTCTTTACAAAATCTAAAAGCTGGGGCTGTACATATCCGTAACCAGAATAATTCTATACTGGAATTTGATTAATTTGATTTTTTCATATGGAAGTTTGATTGATGCTTAAAACCCAGTTAAAGGTGAGTACTGGGAACGTTCGAATTTTCCTTAAAGGTGAATACTGGGAACGTTCGAATTTTCCTTCAAGAAATTTACTCAAAAAATTTGCTCAAAACGGTTGCTGTCGGAGATTGTCGTATGACCGACTCGTCTGTTTTGCTCAACCGAAACCATGTAACAGAAAACACATGAGGTGCGAGAAAAAGTGTTCCGCTCAGTGAGAGACCGCTCGTGCTGCGTTTGTTTCTGTTTTTCACTGATGCTGGTTGCATTGAAAAAAGTGTTTTTGCGAGCTATGGGTGTGACTGAGTGGGTGCGTCTTCGCGTGGCAGTCGTACGCTCACAGCACACACACTAAAACGTATAATTTTTCTTGCCCTTTTTCCCTGCCAACCAAATGCAGGAGTGAAAAGGGACTCCCAAAGCAGCTCCTCGAAGGAGAGTTTCCGGAGCGCTCTGAAGCAGTAGTGAAAGATACTCCCAAAGCAACACCTCGAAGGAGCGTTTACGGAGTGAAAATGGAGTCTGAATGAGCATTCTGGGACGCCGAGATCACTCATTTAAGGAGTCCTTTATGCATACTTTTTCCATATATATTGAAAAGGCATTTTTCTCCGGCGGACATGCTCCTTTAAGACACTTTTCGGAGCCTCCCTAGGAGACTTAGCGCACCGTACTGGGAGTCCTAATGGAGCACCTTGCGGACTCCACTGGTTGGCTGGGTTGTTTATGAAAAAGTAACGGAAAGCGCCTTAGAATTGTTCGAATAATGTCAACACATAAATTTGTACTAGAAAAGAGCGTCACGAATGGGCAGGTATCGTTGGCACTGCATGAGTAAAGCACAAATATGCCATGATTAGATTAGAGACTGCATACATTTTCTTGCAGTGGCTGGGACACTCGGGTGTAAAAAATATCAAGTACTTATGCACTAGTAGTTGCAGTCCATGGCTGCAGATCTCTGATAGGGACTCAAATTGGAAAGCAGCTGCATGTTTAGAGAACGATATACTTTTATCAGTTCTGGTTAGAACCCATGATACAACAACTACAAGATAGTGCAACCGGAAGTATTTTTATGACAGGGCTATACTGGCGTTGAAAACAATTTTGTCAGTTATCGAAAAATGTTACTCACTGTACCTTGTCAGTTAGGTATAACGAATCCAAGGCCAGCTGACAAAACCAAGTCGCTTTTCAAGCTTTCATTGTACACTGCGACCATAATTGCTTATCTCTGTTTATCGTACTTTATCGATTGTGTTCAGAAGAGTTTGCCAGTGAACCATGAACATTTTTAAGCCTTTAGACCGATTACAAATGATCCGAACGTATACAAATTCTGGTTCGATTGCTCAATCTTAACCGTGTGATGGTTTCAAAAAAATTGTCGTTAAAGGGAATGCGTTCGTACGCCCGGCAGTGAGTACTTGAACTTTCAAACGCGTTTTTCTCGAAACCACTTTTTTTCAACTGGTCAACATGATATCTCAAAAACGACTTGACCGATCGCCTTGAATTTTTAGGGTATGTTCAGCACATGTGGGGCTGCAAGATGAACTAGGATAATGAAAAAAGGTTAAAACAGGTTAAATATATATAAAACAGGTGAATTAAAACAGGCCCAAGAGGTGTTTTTAGAAAAAAAAATTCAAAATTGCGCTGTATCACAGAAAGTTTTCATTATTTTGACTTCAAAAAATTTCTAAATATACTTCAATAGTTACTAAATGTTTGGTAAAAAATTCAAAGCTCCAAGTTTTAATCGCTCTTAAAAAAAAATTCTCAAAAATTGTAGGTCCATATTGCAAATTTTCCCTCAAATTTCCCTGACATTCATTTTTTTCATTTATTCATCTTGTTAAGTTCTAGAGCAGTGGTGTCCAAACTCACACACAATCACCAAACTTGCCAACCACGCGTGGGTGCCTTTCCAAATTTTGGACATCGCTGTTCTAGAGTCTTTGGTTACATCCCTATTGGTAGACCCTGTGTGTATATGTTGCAGAGTAGAAATCCCATTTTACAAACTCATGTAATAGTCCACTTATATGACTTTTGTCAATAATATTCTTTATACCAAAAGTTAGTGGTTGCAGAAAAGGGATTGACCAGAAACTCTACAACACACAAAGATGAGTGTCAGTTTGTTCGACAGATTGTATGGCCGTTACACCTCTTTGTAATTTCTAGTCTTTATTTTGACTTTAATATTGTAAGGTTTTTAAGCCCATTTCTTTGCCTTAAAGAACCTTTTTGCCCTTCATCTTTAGCTACGGAAGGTTTAAGACACCCTGATTACAGTCCGAAGTATTTTTTCTTAAATTGTGTAAAAACTTATTGACAAACCCTAGTATTTTAAGTGTTCAAGGCCTTTGAAACAAAAAGCAAGGTTCGTTTTTGGGAGTTAGCAGGTGGTACATACATTTCGTGTAACTCCTAAAAACCAAACTTCTTCATCGATTGTTTGTGACTTTCTAATGGCATTTTTAAGGTAAAAAAACGTTTTCTAAAGTTCGTACTGAGTTTTTGTGTGCGTTTTAGAAAAAATTTGCATATTACTAGCAATTTGATTTTACTTTGCTTTAGGGTTAACTTTTGTTCGGTGTTTTCTTACGTTTTGTTTGTTTTGGTTTCTGTTTTTGGTATTACAAATACTTTAGAGGAGGAGGAGGAGGAGCGCGACCAAAGCTTATGAACGACAAAAAACAACTAAGCAGAAATGTACAGAGAGAAGTGTGAGAGGGGTGAAGAGTAAATTACAGTTTATAATATACATATATACGTATATATATATATATGTTCTTTTGATCCGATATCGGTCAGCGAATGGCGCTTCTGTGTGGATTTACAATTAAATCAAGGAATTACTCTTTCTGCACTGCAATCATTCTCTAAACATGCGCAATTGGCATTTGAAGCGTCTTCGCATCCCGATAAGATTTATCCTACACATATTGATGGTCATCCTCCACACGCAATAGCGGCTCCTTCTCAATCGTCTGATGCACCTGCTCATCATAGTCGTAGTAGTTCATCCAGTCCACGCGTTTCGGTTGCATAAGACCAAAGCAACTGCACTCAAGGAAATCGAACAGATTTTGTATTGGGCCCCGGGTGAAGGGACTGTGACCACCTTTGGCCTGGAAGTGGCGATAACGACCGCGATTCATACGCTCATTGGTGGTCATGCCTAGGCAAATGACTTGATAGGTCTGACAAACAGTTAACAAAATTACCCAGGACATGTGCAGCAACGCATTGCCCATTATCCAGCCCACCCAGGCATTGCAATTCCCAATGGCACGCAGGGCCGAAAGTAAATCTGCAAATAAAAAAGAAAATTTAATTAACGCTCCTAGGAGTTCACAGAGTTCAAACCTACCATCGAAATGAACATTGCATTGGTTCATGTAGTACATAGAGCCTCCGTATAACATCCAGACACACATGATCAGCAACATCCAGAGGAAACCCATAAAATAGCTATGATTCTTGAGGCCTATGCAATTGCCGACCCAGGGACAATGATGGTCGAAACGAGCCACACAGCGATCGCATACCGAACAATGCTTGGAACGAATGGGTCTTCTTACCAAACAGCCCGAGCAGAACGAAGCCGGCTCAAAGCCAATGCCACCACGTTCGGAGAGCTCTATGATGGTCTGCACAAATGAAATGGGTCAACGTTAGTCAAAAGTCTTTAAAAACGAGAAGGTTAAGCGAACTTCGTCTTTGCCAAAGTTTTAATACCCTTGCAAGTGATCGTTTTGTTATACTGATTTCGACCGAATTTCGCATAAGCCTTTTGAAAGCGAGCTATACGATATAGCTGTCTACTTTTCATCAAACTACGTAAAATTATAAAAAAAAGCATAGAAATCCAATAAATACAAAGTTTGGTGACGTTTCCATTGAAAACAAAAAAGCTTTTCTCATTAAAACGATATGCTATAGTCATCTGATCCGTTCGGGTCCGACATATTATTGGGTCGTCCACTAAGTAATTTCTTTTTTTTAGTGCAATTTAAACACGATTTTTTTTATTGTGTAAAACATTTTATGAAATTATATATACTTCATTTTTATCCTTTTTCCATCTTTCGGGCAAGAGATTGACTTCACGCTTATAAAATTTTGTATTCTTGCAGGCAAAAAACTGGTCCAGGCAAAAAACTGACGTCCTGATTTGAGGTGAAGGTTCTCCCATCCAAAAATTTTTGCAGAGACTGGAACAAGTGATAGTCGGAAGGTGCAAAGTCTGGAGAATATGGTGGGTGTGGTAGCACATCCCCTTTCAAGCTGCAAAGGCTTTTGGCGAGTCATCAAACTTGAATGAGGTCTCAAATTCGTTCTGTAAGAACATGAGGAACCCATATGTCAAGCTTCGAAATTAATCCAATGGCCAAAATTTGAAAAAACTTGATCTGCGTGCAGACAATGTGAGTTTACATTTCAAATTTGGTTGCTCTAGCTCTTTTGGTCTCTAAGATCTAGGTGTTCATACTGACAAACGGACGGACCCTTTTTACTCTACGAGTAACGGGTATAAAAATGAAAATGTTTGGAGACCATGAGAATACAAACTTCTGGGCAAAACTATAATACCGATTGCAAGGGTATAATTAACTAACAAAACTCACCTTGAATCTTTGCTCTCGTGTGGGTCTGATGATACCGGGATCTCCCTTCCATGACTTCAGGAAACATAACCACAGGACCAGGGAGCATAGCAGAAAGCTTACCGTGGCTGTTAGTGACACCGCTTCATCAATATACATTAGCCAGGTCACATAGAACCATGCCTTGGTGGCCAGATACACGCTCAACGGCAGCAGAGCCATCAAATGATCATCGAATAGCGTCTTGCCGATCGTATGAAAGATGGCATAGAGACAGCCGAGCAGGAAAAACTTGATAATGTACAAAGTGTTGAGGGTAAAGACAATTCCTGCCAAATAGAAGGCTGTGAAGGGGCAAGCCACCATGGACCACCAGCGCAACCGCTTGTCATGACGCAGCTTTGAAACCAAGGAACGCCGCTGCTGCGAGGTCTGTGCCGCCTCCCTGACCCGTTCCATCACCTTGGCGCCTATCCAAATAGCTCCTGTTTGAGATTCCAGCATGCTAAGCGGAGTCTCGCCGCGCAAATTGGGCACATCCAGTGAGGCTTTGGATTTCAAGACCAAAGTGGAAATGGCGGTGGCGTTGCGTGCCAAGATGGCCCAATGTAAGGCGGTATTGCCATGGGTGTAGTCCACCATGGCGGGATTTGCACCCAAGGTGAGCAGCAACCGTACAGGATCCAATGCGCACACCTGGAAGCGGGGGTTAGTTAGAGAAGGAGTGAACACTCTACACAGCACATACCTTCCAGGCGGCCCACATTAGGGCTGTCATGCCTCCCCGATCCTGCAAATCGGGATCCACCCCTTTGGCAATGAAATAGGCCACCAGCGCCGTGTGGGCAAACTGTGCTGCTATATGTATGCAGGAGCAGCCCTCGGCATCTCTTATCCGCGGATCAGCACCAGCTGCCATCAATAGAACCACAGCGCCCAGATGGCCCTGCCGCGTGGCCCAGTGAAGGGGCGTGGCATTCAGCTCTCCACCCACCGCATCCACGGTCGCACCCTTCTCCAGGAAGTAGCGTATGATATCCCGACGATTGTTGATGGCCGCCCAATGCAGCAGCGTCACCGTCTCGCTATCCGGCTGGTTGACATCCCAACCGCTCTCCACCAGCTCTCTAACCCGGGCTATCGCACCGTACTGTGTGGCCTTAACTATATCGAAGCCACTGTAGTCGGGCTCTACGGGAGCGGTGGGTGGATGTTGGGCTATCAAAGCTGACTGTCGCTCATTATCGGTCTGGGTGCCGCCCCCGGGAACGCAAGAGCCCGTGGTGGCTGCATTGCAGGCGCTTTGGTACATAATTTCGACTTGGTTTTTTGGTTCTCTCACTTTGTATGTGAATCACTTCGTTTTTTTCGTAACATTTAAGCAGGAGGCGGGGGAGGAGGCGCAGCAGGAGAGTAAGGAAGAGAGAGGCAAGGTGGAGCGGGCGGCGCGAGTGGGATAGATTTCTCCACAACAGGCAATTCGGTTCAGGGCAAATCACTGCGGCAACATTCTTGTGGCTTTGTGGTTGTATTTACTTGGTAATTTTAATGCGTTTCTTCTTTTCCATAGATAAAAGAACAAGTGAACTTGTTCAGCCAAATGAACAACATTATAAACCAATCGATTGCGTTTTATGGCTTAGTAAGTGAACCATTGCTATCGATAGTCCAGGGATGGCAAAGTTTCAAGTTTAAACAAGTCGCTGAACAATTCACTGAACCTGAACTAGTTACTGAACACTGAACCAGTCTCTGTGAGTCGTCACTGTGACTTGTTCAGTGAGCTGTTCAATGACTGTTCACTCAGTTCCTCAGCTTTTTTCTGTTAATGCCTTTTTTTTAATAATAATTATAATTATTTTTAAACATGTTAATTAGGGACTGTAAAACTTATAAGTTTAATTTTAAAAATTAAATATATTTCTATGCGCTGCAAAATTATCTTAGCCTTTGCAAGGGTATAAAAAAGGCAGAACTCCCGCTGCCCGCTGTTTTCCAAATTTTCCAGCGATCCGGTTTAAAAAAAGGTAGAAATGACGGGAAAAAAGCTGATCTGGCAACACTGGTCAGTGTGTCAAGATGTGGTAAAATAAAAAAAAACGTACAAAATTAGCAAATTGATTTCTTAAGACTTTCATGTTTTATAGAAAAAATTAATATTTAATAACTTTTTCAAGTTTTCTAATGATATTTTTTTCCGAAACAACTCTTGATTTGATATATCCTATCTTTTTTTTTTGTAGGAGCACCCTCACTTTTTTCGTGAATACCCTAACATTTCTTTGAGCTCATTCAACCAGTTCCGAAGCAAAATTATTATCGATATATGCTGCCTGTCGACATCGTTGCTATTAAATCCCGCCTGATTTTTGGCATCGTTGCATGTTATTTTGCCTCGATTTTGTTTATTTATTAAGTATTTCTATTTTTTGTTAACCATGGAAGCGAAACGCAAGTTCAATGGTCACAACACTAATGGCCAAGCCAAAAAGTCCAGGTAATACTCATACACCTGTCCACGGGGTCTCTTACAGGTTATTAAATATCCCAATCCCCTCCAGAAACTTTGACGAGGACGAAGAACCCGACTTTGAGGCTGAGTTGGCGGCCCTGGAGTCGCAAGATGATGTGGAACAAACGCCGGATATGGGCGAGGGTCCCGAGAATCAACAGACTAGCGAACGCTGGTCACGTCCAGCTCCACCCGCACTGGATCCCAGCCGGGATAATCTGGTATTTCAGCAATTGGATGTGGAGAACTATGTGGGTCAACCGTTGCCGGGCATGCCGGGTGCCCAGCTGGGGTCAGTGCCTGTGGTGCGCATGTTTGGCGTCACCATGGAGGGCAATTCCGTGTGCTGTCACGTGCATGGCTTCTGCCCGTATTTCTATATAGCCGCTCCCAATGGATTTGAGCAGCGGCACTGCGAGAAACTGCACCAGGCCTTGGATCAGAAGGTCATAGCGGATATGCGCAGCAACAAGGATAATGTCCAGGAGGCGGTGCTGCTGGTGGAACTGGTGGAACGTTTGAACATACACGGCTATCAGGGAGATGAGAAGCAGCGGTATATCAAGATCACCGTGACGCTGCCACGCTTTGTGGCGGCAGCCTCTAGATTGCTTAAAAAGGAGGTGATACTGGCCGAGATGGACTTTCAGGATTGCAGGGCTTTTGAGAATAACATAGATTTCGATATACGCTTCATGGTGGAGACAGAGGTGGTGGGCTGCAACTGGATAGAACTACCGCGGGGGGAGTGGCGATTGCGAAATGGCAGATCCAAGCCCTTGCCCGAATCCCGTTGCCAACTGGAGGTGGATGTGGCCTTTGATAAGTTCATTTCCCACGAACCCGAGGGCGAATGGTCCAAGGTGGCACCCTTTCGTATACTATCCTTTGACATTGAATGCGCCGGCCGTAAGGGCATATTTCCCGAGGCCAAAATGGATCCGGTGATACAGATAGCCAATATGGTCATTAACCAGGGCGAGAAGGAGCCATTCATACGCAATGTTTTCACACTGAATCAGTGTGCACCCATCATAGGCAGTCAGGTGCTGTGTCACGACAAGGAGACGCAACTGCTGGACAAGTGGTCCTCGTTTGTGCGTGAAGTGGATCCGGATATATTGACGGGCTACAACATCAATAACTTTGATATACCCTACCTGATCAATCGGGCTCAACACTTGAAGGTGAAGAACTTTGAATTTCTGGGCAGGATTAAGAACATCAGGTCGGTCATTAAGGAGCAGGTGTTGCAGTCCAAGCAGATGGGTCGCCGTGAGAATCAATATGTGAACTTTGAGGGAAGAGTGCCATTTGATTTGCTTTTCGTGCTGCTCCGAGACTACAAACTGAGATCCTATACCCTCAATGCGGTGAGCTATCATTTTCTGCAGGAACAAAAGGAAGATGTACATCACAGCATCATTACGGATCTACAGAATGGTGATGAGCAGACACGTCGTCGCTTGGCCATGTATTGCCTGAAGGATGCGTATTTGCCTTTGCGTTTGCTGGACAAGCTGATGGCCATGGTGAATTATATGGAAATGGCCAGAGTGACGGGTGTGCCACTGGAATCGCTGCTCACCCGAGGACAGCAGATTAAGGTTTTGAGTCAGTTGTTGCGCAAGGCCAAGTCCAAGGGGTTTATAATGCCCTCGTACACGTCGCAGGGCTCGGAGGAGCAGTATGAGGGAGCCACCGTCATAGAACCCAAGCGGGGATACTATGCTGATCCCATTTCAACGCTGGATTTTGCCTCCCTATATCCCTCCATTATGATGGCCCATAATCTGTGCTACACCACTTTAGTGCTGGGCGGCACAAGGGATAAGTTAAAGGCCAAGGGATTGCAAGATGATCAAGTGGAACGCACGCCGGCCAATAACTACTTTGTCAAGGCCGAAGTGCGTCGTGGTCTGTTGCCCGAGATCTTGGAATCGCTGTTGGCCGCACGTAAGAGAGCCAAAAATGATTTGAAAGTGGAAAAGGATCCGTTCCGGCGTCAGGTCTTGGATGGACGACAGTTGGCTTTGAAAATCTCGGCCAATTCTGTGTATGGCTTCACTGGCGCTCAAGTGGGAAAACTGCCCTGCCTGGAGATATCTGGCTCTGTCACCGCCTATGGACGCACCATGATTGAGCTGACCAAAAATGAGGTGGAATCGCATTACACGCGGGAGAATGGCTATGAAAATGATGCCGTAGTCATCTATGGTGACACGGATTCGGTGATGGTTAAGTTTGGCGTCAAGACGCGAGAGCGTAGCATGGAATTGGGTCGCGAGGCTGCCGAGCTGGTCAGTGCCAAGTTTGTGCATCCCATTAAGCTGGAGTTCGAGAAGGTCTATCATCCATATCTGTTGATCAACAAGAAACGCTACGCCGGTTTGTATTTCACGCGTCCGGAGACCTATGACAAAATGGATTGCAAGGGCATTGAGACCGTGCGTCGGGATAACAGTCCACTGGTGGCGAATCTCATGAACTCTTGTCTGCAGAAACTGCTCATCGAACGCAATCCCGAGGGGGCGGTGGATTTTGCCAAGCAAATTATTTCGGATTTGCTGTGCAATCGCATTGACATCTCTCAGCTGGTTATAACCAAGGAACTGGCCAAGACCGACTATGCCGCCAAGCAGGCACATGTGGAACTGGCAGCCAAAATGAAGAAACGTGATGCCGGCACCGCCCCCAAGCTGGGAGATCGAGTGCCCTATGTCATCTGTGCTGCTGCCAAAAATACCCCCGCCTATCAAAAGGCCGAGGATCCCTTGTATGTGCTGGAAAATTCGGTGCCCATTGATGCCACCTATTATCTGGAACAGCAGCTGTCCAAGCCTTTGCTTAGAATCTTTGAACCCATTTTGGGAGACAAGGCTGAATCGATTTTGCTCAAGGGCGAGCACACACGCACCCGTACAGTGGTTCACTCGAAGGTGGGTGGCCTGGCTGGTTTTATGACCAAAAAAGCATCCTGCCTGGGTTGCAAATCTCTGCTGCCCAAGGGCTATGAGCAGGCCTGCTTGTGTCCACACTGTGAGCCCAAAATGAGTGAACTCTATCAGAAGGAAGTGCTGGCCAAGCGTGGACTGGAGGAGACCTTCGCGCGTCTATGGACCGAGTGTCAACGCTGTCAGGGATCACTGCACGAGGAGGTGATCTGCTCCAATCGAGATTGTCCCATTTTCTATATGCGTCAGAAGGTGCGCATGGAGCTGGATACGCAGGAAAAGCGGGTCTTGCGTTTCGGCCTGGCGGATTGGTAACTTCGCTTGTTTAAGTCTAGAATTTATATAATTATATTACTAAAAAGTTATTACAAATCGTGTTTTTTTCTGTTTCTGTTTCTGGGATTTCTCTTTAGCAAGGATTTGGACCTATTTTCGACTCTGCAGCGTATTGGATAACCAATCCATTGCTTGGTCTAGTCCCTCGCCCTTGGTGGCGGAGGTTTTGAAGATTTGAAATGTGCGATTTTTCAGATTCTCCAGCCCCAGGGCGTGATGCACCTCGGCCACCGTCATACAGCCCTCCATATCCTGTTTATTGGCCAGCACCACCAAAATGGCGCCCGCCAGCTCCTCCTCGCGCAGCATGTAGAGCAGCTCGTCTTTGGAAATGCCTATGCGATCACGATCCGCCGAGTCCACCACATAGATGATGGCATCTGTGTTGCTGTAGTAGCAACGCCAGTAGGGTCTGCAGAGGTTTTGCATATGTTGTTAGTGGACGCAGAGAGGGAGTATTCAGTGCCACACTCACCTAATACTTGTCTGTCCACCCAGATCCCATACTTGGAATTTCAAATTCTTATATGTCACCTGCTCCACATTGAATCCAATTGTGGGAATGGTGGTCACCACCTCGCCCACTTGTAATCTGTATAAAATGGTGGTCTTGCCGGCGCCATCTAGACCCAAGATCAATATGCGCATCTCTCTGGAGCCCAGTAGGCCGCGGAAATAGCTCAGAACCCCACCTGGCGAAACAACAAGAGCAATCAATTGAGTCATCATGCGGTGGTTCAACCAATACCTACCCATGATCGGCTTGCCTCTAAATGCTTAACTAAGTGTGAACCTAACTAATTTGGTTTTAGACCTTCAAGTTATACAAATTAATAATATAAAAATCTTGTTTTCACTTTTTTTTTTTGACAGCAATATATTGTGCCATTCGCCGCTCACGTTAACATGACGTGTCACAGGCTATGCTCAGCTGGTATCATAGATAAGCAAAATACTTTAATAAATATATGAATTGGATAGTTTAGAGCAAAAAAAAACCATTAGTTAAACAATTCCACTTAACACATAAAATAAATTAAATTTTTAATTTATTTTGGTTAAATGTACAGAACTGCTGAACGCAGTCAGTTTTGGCAAGCCGGCTTTTAGGGCTGCCACATTCGCAGAAAACCATTCACCGTGCACCGTGAAGAAGCAAGTCACTGACTGCGTTCAACAGCCACACCATTATTGTGCGCGTTCAGCTGCATAATAGAGCGCTGTGAAAGTGTCAGAAAAAATGATTCATCAAATATATAAGTTTTTGCCTATGCTGCACACTGGTCCAAAAAGCAAACATTTTTTGCAATAGTTCAATTTTTTTTTTGAGTTATCCAAAAACAATTTTTTTTCCAATAGCAGTTAAAAATCTTAGTGGTAAAATTGATATTGAAACTGCGAATTTTGGGCTGCCCTGGAAGCATGCTGATCGTTTACCACAAACTTTGACTTTGCTTGCTTTGCAAATAAGAGAACAATTTTAAATCAGTATAAATACGTCGAATAATGAAGCAATTCAAAATGGAGAACAAAGTTGAAGGTCTGTATATTATAAGTAGACAGCGGATTTTGCATGTTTAAAATTTTTTGAATTTTTAAAATTTTTTTTCTGAAAGTAAAACATTTCGAGAGTGCTAGGTTAAAATTTTAAGTAAATCGGCGCAGACCGATCTTTTTGAACACTATTTCTGTTCGCGTTTTTTCCTTCAAAGTGTTCCAAAAAAGTGAAAAATTAAAATTTCGAAAAACCTTCCCAGCGTTACCTGGGGAAAACTATTATCTAACAAATAAATTTAATTTTTTGATTTCTGATGATCTAGCACCAGTTATAAGGGCACCACAATTCTACTTTTTTCCGAGACATGCAATTGCTGCCATTGCCGTGATTTTTAATACTTATTTCTTTGTAGAAATTTTATACAACGTTCATCAAATGTTAATAAAGAGATTTTAATTGTGTCGTCACAAAAAATACCTTAAAAATTGTGTTCTAAAGTTGTTGTCCCAAAAAGTAGCACTTCGTTCAGCAGAAACTATACGATGTATACATTTTTTCTGATTCCTGCTCAGCGATCAATCTTTTTGCTAAACACGCCCATTTAAAATTATTAGTTGATCAGGGAGCCAATTGTTGTGCTGAACCCGGCCATTCACTGTCTGCTTAATGAAGCATCTCCATTAAAATAACTTTTTAGGTTATATAATTAGAAACATATTATTAATCAGTTGAAGGCAATTAAGAATCAATTACAATAACATTACCTCACAAATGATTACTTATAAAATTATTTTTTAAGTCTAAGCCATGCTGAATGCAGCCATTTCTGGCTAGCCGGCACAGAGAGTTGCCACCTTGTGTTAACTTTTGTTATACAGACGTCCGCCATTGAAGATTTTTTTATGCAGAACGCGTCGTTCGAGAAAAGTGCTGAAAACTCATATTAAATATAGTCTAATTGGTAATTTTACTTAACAAAACTAAAACAAATCCAATCTGCAGCTGTGTGTTGTGTGAAATATATCAAGTTTGCTCCAGCAGCAGAGGCTGTTTGCGAAAAAAGTGTGGCCCAAAAAATTGGCGTGTGAAAAATAAAACAACAAAAACAAATACACAGCTACCATTTGTTATACCTGATGTAATGTTAATTCCAGGTGTTGCTGCTCATCCTCATCAACTAAATAATACCCCAAAATGGCCTCGCCCTCACCGGCGAACAGCCCCATGCCCCCGCCACAGGCACCCAGTCCCATGGCACCGCCCTCGCAAAGCCCTGCCCCCTCACCCCATAGCCCCTATCCACATCAGCAACCGGGACCGCCGCAAGGACCACCTCCACCAGGAGCACCACCGCATATGCAAGGACCTCCACCTCCTGGTCATCCGGGTGCTTACGGTCATCCCATGCAGCATGGTCCACCAGGACAGGGCCCAGCAGGTCATCATATGCCGCCACATCATCAGGGAATGAGTGAGTTTAGTTAAGGTAAACCTAGATCAGTGTTTAATTGTTGTTTTTCTACAGATCCTCATATGGGAATGCAAATGCCACCAGCTGGACCAAATATGTCATCATTGGGCTATCAAACGCATGGAATGCCGCCTAATGTAAGTTGTTAAAAGCTAGGAACGGTTTAACCTTTTGATCTTAGTTCCCTTGAGGGTGGGTAAAGACCTAGTTTTAGCACCAGAGTTTCCCTTGGAGCACATATAATTTTTTTTAAAGATTATGTTTCATAAGAAAACCCATTTGCCAAAACCCAGTGCACTTTTGAATTTTACTAGTGGTTTTCTGTGATCAAAAAGTTTGAATAGTTTTATGCTGGTGACTTGTTTATGAGGAATTCCAACTATAGAAACAGAATTCATTCTTCTTGTGAAAGTAGGTAGGCAGTTAGTTTCGGGAAGCCCCTGGTGTGATCACATAAAGACCTTAGTAAGACTGGAGGTTTTTCTCTGAAGATCTGAGGAGTTTTGGCAAATTTCAAAGGTGTGCTAAGGTGTTTTAATCTTAAAGTGGCAGCTGCACTGTTTTGATGACTCCAGGCTCCCTACTTTTCCTACAGGTATCTACTGTTGTTACGCCTAGGCAGTAAAAGGTTTGGAATTCATGGATGCAAACCGGTTCCGAACCGAACCAAGCTGTAACCGAACCGCTAATGAACCGGCGTTTGGTATGTAAAAGCTTTCTATGACGAAATGTTCAATTTTTTAAGGATTAGCTAGGTTAAATAGAGTTGGTGCAAACCAAAATCTGGGAGTTAATACATCTGAAAACCAGAATAAAAACTTTCTAATGTGTTTGAAACCAACTTTTTGTTATATCAAATAGTATCGGACACCATGGTTAATGCATTTTCAAACTTCCGATCCTTCAACAGCCCAAAAAATACTCTTTCCGAAAAGATTTATGAGTGTTAGACTTAAGAACTGGCTTATAGGGTTAAGATTCTGTAATACTAAGGGCGAACCTTGAACAGAAAGAAGTTTTTGTCACTATTTCGGATTTGCCGCATACTTGAAAAGTTCGAACATATGACTTTCCGAGCAGATTTACAGAGAGGTTGCGATGATTTACTCAAGGAAGGGTTTTAGAAGTTGATATAGGGTCAAATTAACGGCGAACAGAGCAGAAATAAGATTTAAAATGGATTGCGGACTACCATAAACTCGAAAGTTTAGAAAAAAACCTTTCCTCGCTGATTTAAGGGCAAATCGGGACTTTATACTTAAAAAGGTTTCTAAGGCTTGGGACTCGGCGAAATTAAGGACGATCCTTGAATGGAAATTCGATTTTGCCAAATTTTTGGACCGACTTACCTCCAAAGTCCGACATACTCTTTCCACCTAGATGCAAACCACTCGAATTAGGCGCGGGTACACAGCCAAACCATCGAAAATATGTTCATTCACCAGTTCAAACCGCGGTTCGCGAATTGTAAAATGGACAATTTTTTTACAGTCCAGTGAACAAAAAGATTTGTAAAATTGTTTTTTTCAATGATTGAGGTTCGGGCCATAGCCACGTTAATTCTGCGTCCATTATGTTAAATTCCTTGATACAGCCCCAAAGGGTCAAAGCCGAGCTCCTCTCAATCTATTGGCTTGTGTGCTTCTAATTTTCGCACAAGAGAAAGGGACCTACAGTTTAACGCCGAATCCGAACGGCAGTTTGAAAAGCTTTTCCATGGCTAATTACTCCAAAAGCTGGCGCCAGCAACAGTGAAGGTGACCGGGTGTGTAAGTTTTTTAAAGAAAAAACTTTTCATTGGATGCTCCGAGGCGTGATCGAACCCACGACCTCTTGCTCAGCGATCGCACACACTAGCAGCTGAGACACACCCGGCCACATTAAGCCCTACAAATCGGTCCAGTAGAACTTTAGAAAAGGTGTAAACCATTTTGAAAAACGTGGTTTTGAAAAAAACGAGTTTAAAGTATGCAGTTGCTAGGAAATTTGGGTCACCTTGGGTCACTAAAATGCCATTATTTCCGAAAGTATTCCGAATACTGAAAAATCCTTTTGTGATAATGTTTTTTAAATATCTAAGCTAAAATAAAATGTAAAAAAAAAGTAGACAAAAATTTTCTAGACCAGAAATGGCCAAGCCATTGCAGAAGATTTGTAAATTTTGTGTCAAGTCATCCGTAAAGAGTATATTGATGAGGCATCGCTAAGGATCAATTTGGTCTTTTAGTGGGGGCCCTTGTAAATGGTCGAACGCAATGTTGTATAAAATTATCTTAATGGAAACGATTAAAATTCACAAATTAATAATTATAATTGGCTAGAGAAAAGCGATTCAGGTCTTAAGGGCACAGTATACCTTCAACAAAAATTTTTGCAGCGCTGCTTTGACATTTATCGTATGCACACGAGATAGGAATGTACCTGCCCCTGATTTAGAGTTTAACCTTGACAATCTTATATGGAAAGTGACATGCATATCAACGGTTACTAGATCAGGTTTGCTTAGGCAATTGAAACCCATTGCTCAATGTTAAGTGGATTCATTTCTTCGAAAAAAAACGACCTGATCTGGTAACCACAGACATTCTTACTTTTCATTTAAAATTGTGAACTTTAAATGGGAAAAAACAATGTTTAAACGAAACCGACTCGGAGCTCGGAACAGGGCCGATAAACTAATCTTCACACAGGCAAATAATTTGGAAAAATTTCGGTACAAATTTGGCTAAATAAGCCTAAATAGTGCACTTTTTGTCCATATTGAGCCAATTTTTTGTAAATGGAACCATAGATTTAGTTTTACATCATACAACATCTGCCATCATGGCTATTTAGCAAAATTTTCATCGAAATTTGGACAAATTATTTGCCTGTGTGAACTTAGCTTAAATAACATCTTTCCTTTTTCTTATTTAAAAAAGTGTTATTTGTGTGTCCATTGCTGTAGAAACAAATGATTTGTTTACTTCTCCCTCTTCCACCAACTTTTTAATCAACATTGAGTGAAATTAAAAACTTGCAAAGCTCTGCTCAAAAGCTGCGATTTTAATGATTTATCTCTCTCTTGCTCTCGCTCTCTCGAATTCTTCTAAGCTTCTCGGCAGCTAACCTTGACACTTTTTGCTTGCTGCCCATGATTGCACACTTCTAAAGTTTACTTCAACTTCTCTTGCACATCTTCACCTCCCACCGATTGCTCCTGATCTCCACGCCGCAACAGATCTTCAATTTCTTTGCGCAACTTCTCAGTGCCAGCACAAATTAGATCTGGTTTCATCACATCAAAAGGACCGCCAGAGGGATTTGTGACCACACCACCAGCCTCACATACCAACAAGGAGCCGGCGGCACAATCCCAAGGATACATATCCTCAATATAAAAAGCATCTAAATTACCAGCAGCCACTAGGCATAGTTCATCCACCACACAGGAATAGGCCAGCAAACTGTAACGAAATCATTTGTTTTTAATTAGAAACAATGGAAACTTCGCTTGTCCACTCACCGCCTGGCTCTTAAGCCCACATGGTAGATCCTTTTGATATGCTTATTGGCTTGTGGATGAACATGTAACAGAGACACCTCATAGGCCACATTTGCATCACCGATGCGCTCACAATTGCTCACCTGTATGGCCCGGCCATTGCAAAAGGCTCCCTGCCCCAATTTGGCTGTGTATAGCTTCTTTTGCACCGGGTTATTCACAATGCCCAGCACAATCCTCTTGTCAATAGCCAGACCAATGGATACACAAACATGCGGAATTTGCTTAATAAAATTCGAAGTCCCATCAATGGGATCAATTATCCAAGTGGGTGCATCCGTTAGCTCCTTGGATACATTATTATTCTTGGCCGTTTCCTCTTCGCCAATAAATTTGTGTTCTGGATATTTGGCCAGGATTTGTTCCATGAGGAAATCCTCAATTTTGTTATCATAGTCTGTGACCACATCGTAGAACGCTCCTTTGATAGACACATTTTTGCCAGCTCGCTCGTAGCCCTCGAGCAGAATGTCACCCGCCTGAATTGCCAGTGGATGGATGAAGTTATACAATTCCTCAATTAAAGGCATAATTTTCTAGGTTGACTTTAATTAAAATGCGAGAATCGGAATTGTTTTGTTGTGTGATGTTTCTTCGCTCAGCTTGCATTGCCAACTAATCAGAAGCAGTGCTCTCTCTCTTCATCTCTCCCAGCACGCAAGCACATTGTATGCTTGGCTACATTCCAGTTTTAATTGTTTGGAGGGAAACAAATTGGCATCTCATTTGGCTGGGTATATTTTATCTCCATGCTGTACACGGTTTTTTTTTTTTTTTTATCTATCTGTAATGCTTGTGGTGACAGCCAACAACCAGGGTAGCCAAATAGTCGTAAAACTTGTTTATGGTACGGTCGAAGATCTGTAGAGAGACAAAAGCTTGATAAAATTACTTTAGGTCTGTGTGTCATGGAAAGATTTGCAATTTTTTTCTTGTGAATTTTCTGTCATTTACAATATATATGTATTAACATAAGGGAAAGAAACCGCATCGTATTTTGATGGTGTTTCTTGAACTCATGTTTCGATTAAAGATTACGATTTGTTTCTAGTTTATTTCGATATTTGGCGAAACTTATCGTTTGAGCTCATCCAAAAGAACCTTTTAACGTTTAATTTTCTCGTTCTGAGACCCTCCACTTGATGGGGCAATACATTTGTTACAGTTTCTTTGTTGTCGGAGCAGTAACCCATCTAATATTAATTAAAAGCTCTGTTTTATATCTTACGATTGCAATTGAATCAATTAAAAGATTTTACTTTTCTCAATTTCATGCAGAGCTTATTGTACAGAGCAATTTGAAGTCATATAGGTATATTTTCCGGTTCGAGAGTCTCCTACCGAACCATTTTTAAGAAGCTCGCTTCTAAACAGGTTTGCAGTCTTGATTTTAATCAAATCAAAGTTCAAATACCCATCTGGGTGGTTCAAAATCATATGTCGATGGCCGATACTAATCCTGTCCCAGATATAGCCTGATAGGCTCCGATCTAACCCCGTGCTAAACCCCACATCATTCCAAGGTTTTCAAATATTTCCTTTTTTATTTTATTTTTTCTTTTAGAAACGTTTTGCAAGTCAAACTGTTTTTAGTACAAAAAATTAAGAAAAATCAGCTTAAATGTTCCATTTTCCACTCATTTTCTTCCCTGTTCCTATATTTGGTGGTATATTAAAAAATGATTACCATTAATGTTAAGTGCATTTTATTTAAATTTATTCAAAATAAACTTCAGAATTTTTACTCAAAACCTTGTCCTGCCATCTGATCAGCCTCTTTTATAAGTTGCACTATATTATTAGCCAACTGCTCAGACGAAGCGCAAACACAATCCGGTTTCATGACATCAAATTTACAGCCACTTGTATGACAAACAGTGCCACCCGCTTCCCTCACGATAACAGTACCGCCAGCCAAATCCCAAGGTTTCAAATGCTCCACATGATAGGCATCACATTGACCAGTTGCTATATAGCAGAGTGCCAAAGCGGCGCTACCAAAACTTCGTGAGCTAAAAGAAAAATGGCTGATCACAATGACTTTACCAAATGAACCATCTCTTACCCAGTGGAATTTGAGGCTAGTTTGTAGAGACGCTTGATTTTTTGATCTCTACCCTGGGGGTAGACAAGCAGTGAAATTTCAAAGCCTACAACAGCTTGTTGAATCTGATAAGAGGGGAAAATGTAAATATTAAAATGTCTGTGTCCATTCATAATCATACCGTGGTCACTTTGGTAGTCTCAATGCGCTGGCCATTCAAGTAAGCTCCATGTCCCTTCCAAGCTGCATACAATTCATTTGCTGGCGGATTATAAACAATTCCCACCACCAGTTCTTTGTTAATGGCCAATCCCACTGAAATACAGCAATGTGGTATTTTGCGTATATAATTATTGGTGCCATCTATAGGATCTATAATCCAGGTGGGAGCATCGGTTAACTCTGCGTCTTGTTGCAGTTGTGATATGGCTTCTTCGCCTATAACAAGCGTTTCCGGAAATGCCTTAAGTAAGCCTGCAGTTAGAGTTGCTTCAATTTGCTTGTCATATACAGTGACCTGATCATAAAATGCGGTTTTAATTTCATATTTTGGTTTCGCCTTCTGAAAACCCTCTAGGAATAGGGGACCACATTGTTTTACCAGCTCTAAGGCAACTTTGTAATAATTTTCAAGTTTCGTTTCACTTGTTGCGTTACTCATCTTTAGATTAAATTTGAAAAATTGGCATGACCAACTGGAAATCAGCTGATAAAAGCTTTTATTAGAGCTTTTTTTATATAAAGGGTGATTTAGTAAGAGGGCATGAAGATAACTCGTGGGGTTTTGTATTGTGTCACAAAGTTCAATACGCATTGACTAGCTATTTCCCACCGGTCCTAATATTTCAAAAGATTGAAGACCAGCAGTTCGGCGTAGCTAAGGCTTTTCTCTATTTTTTTTATTTCATTCTTCTTACTAATTAAAATGTAGTTTCCCAGAAAAATTCTCTAATCTCTTTCTATTTAATTGTGTATTCTGTTATCTGATTAGCCTCCTCGATAAGACTTATGATATTGTCAGCCAAGTCTTGGGTAGAGGCGCAAACAAAATCTGGTTTCATCACATTAAATTTGCCTCCTTTTGTATGGCATATGAAACCTCCAGCTTCAGTTAGTATAACAGCTCCAGCCGCTAAATCCCAGGGTTGTAAACCATCTACTTGATAGGCATCACATTGACCGGTGGCCACATAACAGAGTGTCAAAGCAGCGCTACCAAAACAAAGGATACTAAAACAAGAAGAATGCACAATTACGTGAATGATTACAAAGTCTAACACTTACGCCGAGGCTTTGGATCCCAGTTTATACAATCGTTTTATATTTTTATCTCTTACTTGTGGTGTATATATTGTAGGGAGCACTAAAAGAGCATGACTAATCTACAAGGAAGAGAGTATACAAGTTCGAGGCACTGTCCAATATATGATCTCTTACCGTTGTTGCCTTGGAAGTTTTAATACGCTGACCATTCAAATAAGCACCATGACCCTTTCTGGCTGAGTATAATTTATTTGCCGGTGGATTATATATGATACCCACCACCAGTTCTTTATTAACAGCCAAACCCACCGAAATGCAACAGTGTGGAATTCTACGTATAAAATTTGTAGTACCATCAATGGGATCAATTATCCAAGTGGGAGCATCTGTTAGTTCCGCTTTCCGTTTCGAAGCTGCCGACTCTTCTTCGCCTATGATTAGGGACTCGGGGAAGGCTTTCAGTAAACCCTCTGTTAGCATATTCTCAATTTGCTGGTCATATACCGTGACCAAGTCATTAAAATCTGCTTTGGCTTTATAATCTATTTTGTCTTTTTCAAATCCCTCTTGGAATACTGTTCCGCATTTCTTTACCAAATCAAGGGCCACTTTATAGTAAGCCTTGAGTTGGTTATCACTTAGTTTTTGGCTCATACTTGTTTCTGTTAAAGCAAACGGCTAACGACTGAAGATTTTGGGAATGTTTTAGTGGGCAAGTAAAGTGAACTGAGTAAAAGCTTTGCGATGGCAAAAGCTTTTTTACTAAGCATAAAATTATGCTTTTTATACATTTCATAATTTTTCAGAGATCGTAGTTCATTTCGGATAAAATAAGAATCCCTTCCCGCACTGTTTTCTATAGCTAAAATGGGTTCAATATACGGATTGTCCTTAAACTTTAAAATTTTCCCCTTTCTGGCATTTTATCCCACTTCTGGAGACAATTTTCCAAATTTACTTTCTGAGTGCGAGTATTCATATCTTTTCAAATTCTAATATATGGTTTTAACGTACATTAGTGGTTCATAGGTCTATCTTTGACCTCAGGAACCAAGATTCACAGCATCTACCATCACAACCTAACCTAATATGAAGATTAAGATCGTTCTTAATTCATTATTAATAGTTGTTGGGATTAGTGACCTGTTCTTAATTATTTTAGAAATGCTTGTTAGCCGGCTTAAGGTCGTGTGTCTTTTATGTGCTGTAAATCAATAACAACACAATATGTTTGATGTCTCCATTATATTTCGATTTGCCGTCGGCATTCGTCATCAGGGCTGTATATAACAATAATGCAGGGCTTATGCTGCGTCACAGTGTCACATTTTAGTGTCACAGTGCCAAATTCATACGGAGCTGTGACACTGAAATGTGACACAAAACGCAAAATTTTAAACTTGAAAACTAAAATCAAAGAGGTCACAAATTAATTATATACAGAGAGCAACAGCGTCCAATCAGTCAGCTGCGGAGTTTGAAACTAAACTATTTTTCTTATTGCTATCGAGAAGGTGTCTTTAAATATGTGCACAATTTTCTGTGTCCGTTTTATAGTTCAGTCTTATGTGTGTAGGTATGTTAATGATGTGCAACATCTCCAAAGTGAACCGTTTTTGATATTGTTGTTCTTGTTGTAATATGCTCACTGCTGAGAAGTCTGGTGAGTGTCTGCTCTCTGCACAATGGGCCGCAAGTGCTGTTTTTTTGTTTTGGTGTCTCATCGCGTCGTTTTATATTAGACTTATGTCCTGATAGTCTAGTTTTTAATTTGGATTCAGTCGTACCAATATATACCTTGTCGCATATAATAGTTCCGTCTCCAGTGAACAAAATTGATTTGTTCACTAAACTGAACCAGTGAACATCTTCTCGTATACATACCATCTAGTACTGCCGACCAACGCTGTATCAACGTTCCGTCGACGATTTTGTGACTGTCGTCGACCCACCTTTATACCCCTTACAATGTGTTCAACTGACGTATTTTGCAAGGCGATGTCCGCTCAATACGTTAACGGCTCTCAAGGCACGCTAGGTCGAAGCAATGCCATGCAGGAACCGACATGAGCGACGCTCGATAGACGAAAAGCCATGCAGAGAAGCGACACAAGTCTCAAACGTTGTCGTCACGACGCATCACCGTACAAAGAGCAACGCTGGGCTGACGAAAATACTCTGACTGACCCCAGCCGTACTAGAGAACTCTAAAACGAACAAGGATCAACATGACTAAGTCGTTCTTTTTTATAAATTGAACTAAAGAACTCAATGAAACAAAACATATTAGATAAATAATTACACTTTTTCCTGTATAAGTTGTTAGTCACACCTACCTTAAGTCGACTCGTTTAAAGTAGAAGAAAGACGAAAGCTATGAAGTGATTTGGCTTGAAAGCATTCAATTTCGTGTGGTGTTCGTGTTTTAATAATGCCTTTCGTGTTAGAGTCATGTCGTATTGAAATTTTTAGATATGGGATAGGATATGGTCAAATACGGATGACTATATCCTAGGACCGATAGCTCGTAAGATTGGTCTTCATAAAATGTTTAAACTCTGGACTTTGTAAGCCTTGAAACCATTTTTTTTTTATTTAACAGTGAGGGAATACAGTGAGTGAATACCCTCAATAATAATCGAATCATTTCTATAGACAGAGTTTTATGACAGCTGTTTCCACCAATATTAAAAAGGTACTCATTTTATGATGTCATGAGTCATGAGATTTGAAAGCCTACAGACAACAGTATACTAAGTATACTGCTCTCAATGATATTGTAAAAATTTATTCTTTGGGTTAATCCTTCTTTGGTTAACAAACGAATTAAAGTGTCGTTTACCACAAAACTAGTTTGTTTAGACTGTTTATAATGATGAAATGAGTATTCTCTAATCTCCTTCTATTTAAAAGTATATTCTGTTATCTGATTAGCTTCCTCGATAAGACTTATGATATTGTCAGCCAATTCTTGGGTTGAGGCGCAAACACAATCGGGTTTCATCACATTAAATTTGCCTCCTTTGGTATGGCATATAATGCCACCAGCTTCAGTTAGTATAACAGCTCCTGCCGCTAAATCCCAGGGTTGTAAATCGTCCACATGGTAGGCATCACACTGACCGGTGGCCACATAGCAGAGTGTCAAAGCAGCGCTACCAAAACAGCGGGTGCTAGAACAAAAAGAATATAGAATTACTTTGTACGCATTTGAATTCGTGCACTTACCCCGTGGCTTGGGATCCCAGTTTATACAAACGTTTTATATTCTTATCTCTCACTCGTGGTGCATGTATCAAAGAGATTTCATAGGCCACCACAGCTTGACTTATCTATAAGAGGAAGAGAGAGAGAGTATAACTTGGTGGCTCCACAGCACAAGGTATTATGGTCTCTTACCGTCGTCGCCTTGGAAGTCCTAATACGCTGGCCATTCAAATAAGCACCATGACCCTTCCAGGCTGAATATAATTCATTTGCCGGTGGATTATATATAATACCTACCACCAGTTCCTTATTAACGGCCAAACCCACCGAAATGCAACAGTGTGGAATTCTATGTATAAAATTTGTAGTACCATCAATGGGATCAATTATCCAAGTGGGAGCATCTGTAAGTTCCGCTTTCCGTTTCGAAGCAGCAGATTCTTCTTCGCCGATGATTAGGGATTCAGGGAAGGCTTTCAGTAGACCCTCTGTTAGCATATCCTCAATTTGTTTGTCATATACCGTGACCAAGTCATAAAAATCTGCTTTGACCTGATAGTCGGTTTTGTCCTTCCCAAAACCCTCCTGCATTACTGGTCCGCATTTCTTTACCAAATCAAGGGCCACATCGTAGTATTCCTTGAGTTTGGATTCACTGAGAATTGCGGGATTTTGACTCATGGTTGTTGCTGTGGAAGCAAATGGCTAACGACTGATTTTGTTGGAGAAGTTTTTGTGAGTATGAAAAGTGAACTGAGCAAAAGCTTTGTGATGGCAAAAGCTTTTTCTGCTAAGCATAACGTAGAACTTTGAACTTTTAGGGAGGAGAAGAAGAAGAGGTGATGGGTGTGGGTAACAAAACAAAAGTTTTCCAATAACTGTGCATGATAATTGTCACCTAGTGGGAAATTTGTTTGCTTATTTTGGTTCTTGTTTCTATATTCTTTGAAGCTTTTTCCAGACTGAATTAGACCAGGTATTAAAATCTGTCCAATGACCATAAAACTGTCTATATCGGTAAATTTTAAGCGTTGGAAACCGTGATCATGACCCAAAATTTGAAATTAAGTACCGTCCTGGCCTCGAACTTAAACATATTCCGATTCCGAACTTATTGAACTATACAGTTTTTTATACGAAATAATATATAAAAATTAAAAAATTTAGTTATTGAAGAAACGACTGCTTAAAATAAAGCTAACATACTAGTGGTATTTCTGAAAGTGATTTAGATCTGATTTAGATTTCGTTTAAGCAAATCTAAATCACGACCCTTTTTGGCGCACTGATTTTATTTAGATTTCGTGAACAGCTGTAGCACTTTTGACTCCGTTCACTTTAGGCCACTGGCCTTTCTTTCCTTCAAAGATACTCGTATGCATTCTAAAAAGCATTAAATAAATAATTATTTAATTATTAAAACTTAAAATGCAAAAACCTACAACGGTCTCCATGAATTCAATACAGCAAAACTCAAACAAACACCAAGCGCTATTAGGCCCGTAGTCTTATTTTTGGCCGTTCTTTGTTGTCAAATATCACTAGGCTGCCATGTGCAAAAGAGGAAAATGTGCGAAAGATTGAACATTTTTCCATTTTGAGTTGTGTCTCGTTAGTTATACACGTGCGATATATTCAAGTCTAATTTCAAGAACCTTGAAAATTTTGTTTTCCAGTAAATATGAAAATAAAAACCAATTAAAGTGAAACCCTTTTGAAAAGAAAATTAAAATTATAGATTTCTAAATATTGAATGAAAGGCTCAAAAAGTTTGCGTCTTGTCATGCTCCTTTGAGCGTGGCACAGGTGGGTTGTTGTTGCGACACAGGTGCATTTACCAAGGAACAAGAGAAATCGGACTTTGATATTTATTGCTTGATAAACGACTTATGAATGTGGGACCATTCACTAAGCTCGATGAAGCGCATTTCGATAAAGCACAGCACTTGCTGAGACCAACAAAAATGAACCGTGACATCGGTATTTTGCGTTAATTCCGTCCCGTCCTGATGCCGACACACGTTAAGATCCATGCAACACCATTGCGTGCGCAAAATTCATCATTGCTCCATAAAAATAGTAATAAAGCACACACAAGTTTCCTCTGTGGAATTCCATCCGGCGATTTTAACCAGCTCCTTTCCAATCTACTACATAAAAAGGCAGCATAAAGAAAGCATTTTACCGAGGGCAAGACACAAAAATTAGTGGAAAAATCACAAGCAACTTTATATTTATTTGCATAAAAATGGTTTAGTTCTTGAAATTCATTCCCCTTCTCCTCCACCCACATTTTTCTGTTGATCCGCATGTCGTATAAGTTGTTCAATTTCCAATCTTAAAGATTCGGTGCCAGCACAAATTAAATCGGGTTTCATTACCTGAAACGGACCACCATAGGGATGTGTGATCACACCGCCTGCTTCACGTATAAGCACATAACCAGCAGCACAATCCCAAGGATACATATCCTCAATATGAAAAGCATCCAAATTACCCGCAGCCACCATGCACAATGAATCCACCACAGCCGAATAGCCGACTAGTCTAAGAATTAAGAAAAAATAGAAAACAATCTCGCTGTACACCACACACACACTTACCTTCTGGCATGTGAACCCACATAGTAGATACGTTTGATATGCTTATTCCTTATCTTGGGAGCATGCAAAAGGCACACTTCATAGGCCACATTGGCCTCGTTGAGTCGCTCACAATTGCTTACATTTATGGCAATGCCATTGCAAAACGCTCCCTGGCCCAATTTGGCTGTGTATAGCTTCTTCTGCACCGGATTGTTCACTATGCCCAGTACTAGCTCTTTGTTTATGGCCAAACCAATGGACACCGCAACATGGGGAATTTGTTTAATAAAATTAGAAGTGCCATCAATAGGATCTATAATCCAAGTGGGTGCATCAGTCAACTCTTGGTTCGTCTTATTATGCTTATGTGATTGCTCTTCGCCTATAAACTTGTGTTCGGGATATTTTGAGAGTATTTCCGCCATTAGATATTCCTCAATTTTGTTGTCATAGTCTGTGACAACATCATAGAATTGTCCATGCTTGAGGGAGACGCATTTACCAACATTTTCGTAGCCTTCCAGTAGAATTTCGCCTGCCCTCACAGCCAGAGGGTAGATGAAGTTATACAGCTCCTCAATCTGTGTTGTCATGATGTTTAAATGTTATCAAGTTGACTAATTGCTGTCTCGGAGATTGCGAATATTTTTTTTTGTTTTGACTTTGCCGGGAGTGAAGCTGAGACTGAGCAGTGAGCAGTTGAACAGGTTTTCGTTGTGCTTTTTGACAAAGCTTATTTTTATATTGTATTTGTTTTACCATTAAAATGTTGGGAGGTACAGTGGGACTAAACGAAGAAAATAGAAGTAAAAAGTAAGAGTGAATATTCCACAAGCTAAACCTTAAAGAAAGCGGCATTGATTAGAAAAGAAAGACGCGCTCCTTTCAACCTTTGGTAGAAAGCATAAATATCGAAAAAATGAAAACTAATTTTCCTTCTTCTTATCCCTTTCAGGCACCCACTCAACCCGGTCAAGTACCACCAGGCGCAGGACCTCCCGGTGGTCCACCGCCGCCCGAACGCTCTGGCCAAGAGAATCTACATGCTCTGCAACGCGCCATCGATTCCATGGAAGAGAAGGGTATGCAGGAGGATCCACGCTATTCCCAATTGCTGGCCATGCGGGCCACCTCCAAGCATCAGCATCTGAATGGAAATCAGGTGAATCTGTTGCGCACCCAGATCACTGCCTATCGTTTGTTGGCCCGAAATAAACCCATCTCCATGCAAATGCAACAAGCATTACAGGCGGCCCAACAACCACCACCGCCACCCATCGGTCCACCCGGAATGCCAGGCGGACCATCACCAGGTTCAGTTGGTCAGCCACCTCTACCCCAGCAACAGCAGCAACAGCAACCACCATCGACGGGAACTCCACCTCAGTGTCCCACACCGCCGGCTAGTCCTTATGGACAGCCAGTGCCGGGACAGAAAATGCAACAACAGGTGCCACAGCCGCCGCCTCACATGCAGCAAGGACAGCCATTGCCCCCGCAACCTCCGCTCGGAATGAGCGGATTACCGCCAGGTCAGCAGCCACCACCCCAGCAGCAGCAGCAGCAACAACAACAGCCACCGCCGCCGGAGCAAGTGCAACATCAGCTGCCAAATGGTGGCAAACCTTTGGCAATGGGATCAGCTGGTGGACAACCCTTGATTCCGCCCTCGCCCATGACAATGCAGGGTGTGCGAACAGCTGCTCCCAATCAGTTGGCTCAACCGGGTGCCCCGCGACCAGGTGGTCCACCAGGACAACAGCAACCCATGCCCAAACCCAATCGCGTGACCACTGTGGCCAAGCCAGTTGGTCTGGATCCCGTTACCTTGCTCCAAGAGCGAGAAAATCGCATTGCGGCCAGAATATCGCTAAGGATGCAGGAACTGCAACGTTTACCCGCCACCATGTCGGAGGACTTACGGTTGCAGGCGGCCATCGAGTTGAGGGCATTAAGAGTGTTGAATTTCCAGCGACAATTGCGTATGGAATTCGTGCAGTGCACCCGAAGGGATACCACCCTGGAGACGGCTCTGAATATGAAGTTCTATAAGAGGACCAAGCGTCAGGGATTGCGAGAGGCTCGAGCCACTGAGAAACTAGAAAAGCAACAGAAACTGGAGGCCGAGAGGAAAAGAAGGCAAAAGCATTTGGAGTTTTTGGCTGCAGTGCTGCAGCATGGCAAGGATCTGAGGGAATATCACAGAAATAATAAGGTGAGCATTGAAGAGCAATAAAAGTGATCCCATTTACCTACTCTTGTATCCTACTTTTTAGGCCCAACTTGCCCGCATGAACAAGGCAGTGATGAACTACCATGCCAATGCGGAACGTGAACAGAAGAAGGAACAAGAGCGCATCGAAAAGGAACGTATGCGCCGCCTGATGGCCGAAGATGAGGAAGGTTATCGCAAACTCATTGATCAAAAGAAGGACAAACGTCTGGCCTTCCTGCTGTCCCAGACAGATGAGTACATTAGCAACCTCACCCAGATGGTGAAGCAGCACAAAGATGATCAGATGAAGAAGAAGGAAGAGGAGGGCAAACGCTTGCAACTGTACAAGAAGGAATTGCTGATGAGTGGCGAATACATTGGCATCGATGAGGGTAGCATTGTGGCCGATATGCGTGTGAATGTCATTGAGCAGTGCAGCGGCAAGAAATTGACTGGAGATGATGCACCCATGCTCAAGCATTTGCATCGTTGGTTAAATATGCATCCTGGTTGGGATTGGATAGATGATGATGATGATGGTAGTGGCATGATTGGTGGAGCAGTTGATGAGCACAAGCTGAGGCAGGCTAAAGAAGAACTATTGCTCGAGAATGCCACAGATAAGTCCGATAAGCAGCAAGGCGATGTTCCAGACTCCAAGGATTTGATAACCAAAGCCAAGGTGGAAGACGATGAATATCGTACGGAGGAGCAGACCTACTATAGCATAGCCCACACCATACATGAGAAGGTGTACGAGCAGTCCAGCATAATGGTCAACGGACAGCTGAAGGAGTACCAGATCAAGGGTCTCGAGTGGTTGGTCTCTTTGTACAACAACAACTTGAATGGCATTCTGGCCGATGAGATGGGTCTGGGCAAGACGATACAAACCATTTCGTTGGTCACCTATCTAATGGATAAAAAGAAGGTCATGGGCCCATTTCTTATCATTGTGCCCCTATCCACTCTACCCAATTGGGTGTTGGAATTTGAAAAGTGGGCTCCCGCCGTGAGCGTGGTCAGCTACAAGGGCAGTCCCCAAGGTCGGCGACTGTTGCAAAATCAAATGAGAGCTACCAAATTTAATGTGCTATTGACCACCTATGAGTATGTCATCAAAGATAAGGCTGTCCTGGCCAAGATTCAATGGAAATATATGATTATCGATGAGGGTCATCGCATGAAGAATCATCACTGCAAGTTGACTCAGGTTTTGAATACGCATTACATAGCTCCCTATCGTCTACTCCTGACCGGAACACCACTGCAGAATAAGCTGCCCGAATTGTGGGCCTTACTGAACTTTTTACTGCCCTCGATATTTAAATCGTGCTCCACTTTCGAGCAATGGTTTAATGCACCATTTGCCACAACCGGAGAGAAGGTGGAATTGAATGAGGAAGAAACCATTTTGATTATTCGTCGTCTGCACAAAGTGTTGCGTCCCTTCCTGCTGCGTCGTCTCAAAAAGGAAGTGGAGCATCAATTGCCCGATAAGGTGGAGTACATTATCAAGTGTGACATGTCCGCACTGCAACGAGTGCTGTACAAGCACATGCAGAGCAAAGGTGTACTGTTGACCGATGGCTCGGAGAAGGGCAAACATGGCAAGGGTGGGGCCAAGGCTTTGATGAACACCATTGTCCAGTTGAGAAAGCTGTGCAATCATCCGTTTATGTTCCAGCACATTGAGGAGAAGTATTGCGATCATACAGGTGGACATGGCGTTGTTTCGGGTAAGCTTGAGGATTTTAATATTATTTTCTTTTATAAGAGACAACTTCATTTCTCCGTGCAGGCCCTGATCTCTATCGTGTCTCCGGCAAATTCGAGCTGCTCGATCGCATTCTACCCAAACTGAAGGCCACTAATCATCGTGTGTTGCTCTTCTGTCAGATGACCCAGTGCATGACTATTATTGAGGATTACCTCGGTTGGCGTCAGTTTGGCTATCTTCGTCTGGATGGTACCACCAAGGCGGAGGATCGCGGTGAACTTTTGCGTAAATTTAATGCCAAGGGTTCCGATTACTTTGTCTTCTTACTCTCCACTCGTGCTGGTGGCTTGGGTTTGAATCTGCAGACAGCCGATACGGTTGTAATTTTCGACTCCGATTGGAATCCTCATCAGGATTTGCAGGCCCAGGATCGTGCACATCGTATTGGTCAAAGGAATGAGGTGCGAGTGCTGCGCTTGATGACTGTAAACTCTGTGGAGGAGCGCATTTTGGCTGCGGCCCGATACAAGCTGAATATGGATGAGAAAGTCATTCAGGCGGGCATGTTCGATCAGAAATCCACAGGCAGTGAACGTCAGCAGTTCCTGCAAACTATACTTCATCAGGATGACAACGAGGAGGAGGAAGAGAATGAGGTGCCCGATGATGAGATGATAAACATGATGATAGCTCGTAGTGAGGAGGAAATTGAGATCTTTAAGCGCATGGATGTGGATCGCAAGAAAGAGGATGAGGAAATACATCCAGGCAGAGATCGTTTGATTGATGAATCCGAACTACCCGATTGGTTGACCAAGGACGATGATGAGGTGGAAAGGTTCCACTATCAATACGATGAGGATACCATTCTAGGTGAGTTGCGAAACCGGAAAATGTTAATAAATCTTAAATCATATTCAAATTTAATTCTAACCAGGACGTGGTTCCCGCCAGCGCAAAGAAGTGGACTATACAGACAGCCTAACAGAAAAGGAATGGCTGAAGGCCATAGACGATGGCGCCGAGTTCGATGAGGAGGAGGAGGAAGAAGATTCCAAGCGTAAACGACGCAAACGAAAAAACCGGAAGGACGAATCCGACGATGATTCGCTCATTCTCAAGCGACGACGCAGGCAAAATTTGGACAAACGTTCCAAAAAGCAAATGCACAAGATCATGAGCGCTGTGATCAAGCATAACCAAGATGGGCGCACAATATCCGAACCATTCATGAAGTTACCCTCGAGGCAAAGGCTGCCCGACTACTATGAGATCATCAAGCGGCCGCTGGATATCAAGAAAATTCTTCAGCGCATTGAGGATTGCAAGTATGCGGATCTCAATGAGCTGGAAAAGGATTTCATGCAACTCTGCCAGAATGCACAGATCTACAATGAAGAAGCCTCCTTGATCTATTTGGATTCCATAGCACTGCAGAAGATATTCGTTGGAGCCAGGCAAAGGGTGACAGCAGCTGCAGATGCTGCAGCAGTGTCTGGCGGCGATAACACAACCGAGGGTCATGGGGGTGGCGGCGGCGGCCCCAACTCTGATAACTCTGACCCCGAAGATGACGAGGGCAACGATGATGGTTCGGATGATGAGGAAATAGCCACCACTTCAGCGGCAGCGGTCAAAATGAAATTGAAACTTAACAAATCGTTGGCTAGTGCTCCAGCCACACCTACCCAAACGGCCGCAAACGTGGGCAGCAGTGGAGCAGCCACCACATCGAAGAAGCAAACGCGACGCAAGAGATCCCAGAAGAAGTATACCATTTCCGATGATGATGATGACGATATGGACTAGCTACCGTTGGGTGTGATCTTTAAACGTGGCGGTTCCAGCGAGCAGAACTAAAATTGTACAATTATTATGGAAATTGGACAAAAAAATAGGTTTATGGTAATTTTTCGAGTTTGCTCTTGATCCTTTTAAATGGGTTGAGTTCGGTCTTATATCATGTTTTTTAAAGTCTTGAGTTTAGTATTGTGTTTAATCCCAAACTAAATTCCGCCGAATCTCTTCCGAGCCCATAAAACAAAATATATATTGTGTAGCCTTGATAGCCGGCTCTAAGGCTTCGTATTCATAAATTTTGCTTATGTTTTCTTATGGATTGTATAGATTCTGGTTTATGAAAAATATTTTTTTTTGAAATATTTGTACATATTTCAGAAGATTCTGCTAAAATTTTACAACTTTTTCAAAACTATTTTTAGTTTTCTGCACGAATTTCCTTATCTTATTTATCCCAATCCCCCAATTGTAAACTCTAACTAGCTATAACTATACCAAAACCCCCCAAATCCTTCGCTGACAAAATTCTACTAAAGTAAACAAAACAAAAAACTCAAATTATACATAAAAAATATATATTTAACTTTACATAATTTTAAACAAATAAATGCATACTTAATAATTAGCAATTTAGAGTAAATAGTGAAAATACTCATCGCAGAATTCTTGTACACTGCTGGCATACTCCTCATCGGCACTGTCACTGCGTCGCAATGATATCTTATGGGCGTTGGCATACAAATCTTCATCGATGTTCGTATCGTCGCTTTCTAAAAATGGAAATAAATTGAATGGGAAATGCACATGGGTTAATTGAGCGCCAATTGAACAAGCAAAGTGAGATGTGTTATAGTCGGAACGGTTAGGTCTAGGTTTCACTTTGTCAGTTTTCATAAAAATTAACTCAGACCTTCAAAATTTGTGACTCCAAGGCCCTTTACATTAAATCAAACCAAGGGAATATGTTGAGTTAGACGCTGTCTAAAAATGGTTTGCCTTCGCCCATTTATATATCGATTTATGCTAGTCTGAACTCAAAATCACGAATCCCAGTCCAGTCAAGGAAACACGCTTGGGGCAAAAAATACAGTTTTTAATGATAATTCCGCGCTAAACCTCAAAACGGCTCTTATACCGTGAGCAAAATTGAGTCTACCCTAAGAAGTTTGAAGAACCGAGACTTCCGATCCACTACCCGAGAGGCAAACCGGAAGCGTACAGGCAGGCGTCCCACGGGCGGTCCGACCTTCGGAACATAGTAGACGAGGCTAAGAGTACAGCACCCCAGGGCTGCAGCCGACGAGACCAGCGCCTTTGTACAAAGGAACAGAGCGGCAACGCGATAACGAAGGCATGGACATTGTAAGCGAGACGGTGGACAATGTTGAACGAAGAGACATAAAATACGGGTGTGAGCGCACACAGGGCGACCGACACATGCGAGAGAGCCAAACAGCGTCGAAAGGACACCCGGGTTGCTACCCAACGTAGGAGGGCCCAGAGCTGGAAGGCGACAATTACTGGCTAGAGTAGTTACCTCGGTGCTGCTCTATGCCTCACCAATATGGGCGTCTGCGGTGGCGAGTAACAAGAGCCTTCAAAAGACTAAGCGCACTTCGAGTCATATCCGGATTCCGGACGGTCTCAGATGATGCAGCCTTAGTTCTGGCTAGCATGGTGCCGGTGGACATACTGACACTCGAAATAAAGAAGATCTACGAAGGGCGAGCAGTGATGGAAAGTCCGGTGACGACCGACGCCATTCGAAAGTCGGAAAGAGTTGTGTCTATGGTTACATGGCAGGCGCGGTGGACATGGCCACCAACGCAATATCGACTCACAGATTAATACCAAATCTGGAGGAATGGATTAGCAGGATGGAGGGGGAATTTAACTTCCACCTAACTCAGATTTTCACTAGCCATGGAGGATATAGGAAATACTTGCTCAGGTTCAAGCACGAAGACACACCGAAATGTTCGGCCTGCCCAAACGAGAACGAGAATCCACGTCACATGTTGTACCGCTGTGTAAGGTACAGGACCAGGCAAGAGTTTGTACCACCCATCGAGGACCTCGTCAGCTACATGATAGAGTCAGATTCCAACTGGAGAACCATTGGCGAGCTCATTATAGGCATCCAGAGCAATCTGAGAAGTTGCGAACGAGAGCGACGCGCAACGGAGAGTGCCTAAAATAGGCAACCCATCTCCGCGAAGTAATACTTAACGGTGATCCCGCGGGGAATGAGGTGTGCAGCTGTGAGGGGGTGTATTTAGTACGTAGACGCCAACGTTGTTGGTGAATCGTGCATACTGTTGGTTCGGGCCAGCAGTATCTTTTGAAGATTTACATCCCCCATGGTCCCCATGGAATCCATGAAATGGTATACACCTACCTACCTACATGAAAAAAATGTGTGGCTATCTTTTATATCTCTGAGATTGACGCCTTCATACACACAGACGGACATGGCTTAATATACTTAATATTACTTTATTATATATACTTTATAGGGCCGCAGATGTTTCCTTCTCCCTGTTACATACTTTTGAACAACTTCATAGTCCCCTTTTAACATTGTTAATAGGAACAGGGTATAAAAAGTTTCGGTTCACAAAATTATTTGAGTTCATTTTCAAGTTTTTTATGTTTCTTCATACTTTAGCAGCGTTCTGCGATAGTCTCGCAAAATGCTCGCGTGCTGGTTTGCTGGACACATATAGTCGTCGGCTGTCGCTGTATGCGTACAAGAGAGCGGTTGGCTCTAGAGCGCTCTCTCTGGCTTTTGAACAAAATTTCAAGAGCCAGCACAAAAAAATTGTATGGCGTTACTCATCTTAGAATATTCAAATCGATACAGGGAGCGGTTAGTTTCTCACAATAATCGACTAGACACAATTCTAACAAGGCCCATTCGTCGGCGTAGGCTGAACACCTCAAGGTCGCCTTATTTAATTTGTTTTATTATTGAGTTCTTTCAGCATGAAAGCGCTTAAAAGAATGCGAAGCATGCTTAAATAAAACCTATTCCAAAAAAAAAAAACAAGAAAGAAAGTCGGTCAAGCCCGACTCTAACATACTCTTTACCTGTGAAGTGCTGCCTATCACCTTTGCGACCGGTGCTGCCCATAATTGTTTGTTTCCTTATAACTCGACAACCGTTTATGCGATCTTTAGCACTCCTTTGGCGGATCGATAAATAATCCTGATTACTAAATATGTCTAGAAGGAACGAACCGTCTATCTATAAAACTGTGGGAGATATGACGTTTTTTCCAATTTGCGGGGGCGGGAGTGGGCTTGTCAAACATTGAAAAAAACTTGATCTGCCTGCAAGTGTAAGAATCATATGTCCCGTACATGTCAAACGTCTATCTCTTACCATCTCTGAGATCTGTTTGTTCACAGGGACAGACGGACGGACATGGCTAGATCGACTCGGATGGAGATGATTCCTTCTGCTTGCTACATACTTTTGCACAAACTTAATATAATTAATATAGTATAATATTAATATAGTATAAAAAAATCATCTTAGAGATTATATTGGTCTTTGCCTATACCTAGTTAGAGGCGTTTCATAATTTTTGCTATTGCTCAAATTGGGAATCGGGGTTTGTTCATTTCAAATTCAAATGATGGGCTCTGATTCAAAATTTCTTCAAATTTAGAACCTTACCTCAGTAAGCAAACAGTTTTACTGATTCCGGAAAATCTTTTGTTTTCCCCCTTTCAGCTTTCCTTTTAGTTCGCGAAACCCACCTATAGGATTTCCATGGAATTTTGAAATTAAGGAATTGGCTAATTTAATAATTTTACCAACAATTCAAGAATTTTATGCCTATTATGCGACACCCTGTACTTAAATAGTTTAAATTTTAAACTGACTGTGGCTCCCATTCGATTGTATTTCAAGTAAGAATGCCAAATGGCAACTTGTATTTGCATATTTCGTATAAGATTCCTGAACTGCAATTTGTGAACTCACATACAGGGTGCTTGTTTGTTGATATTTTAATACTTTGCATGTGCTAAATGAATTATAAATTGTCGTAAAGTATTCCTTTAAGGACACCCTGGAGCGCAATTTTGCAATTTATTTTCTTACAGGGTGCCCGGAATATGTATATATATTTTAATACTCTTAACGTGTTTAATATATTATATCTTAATTATTAAAGACCTTCCCCATTCAGCAGCTTACCTCTATACTTCTGCTTTCGTCTTAGCCTTAATTTGGAACTAGACAAAACCGCCTCATCACCCAAATCCAGTTCATTCTCCTGTGATCTCCTCGAGTATCTCACCGGCGGGGCCAGAAACCAATACGATTGTAGTATACCCCTCAGCCCTGGCATCTGACGCAGTTCCTCCAGTTTCTGTGGCTGCTTAGAGAGTGCCTGATACGATCTTAATTGCAGCGTAGCCTCCTGGCAGGTGGAATTTATCAGCCTTATCACCGATTTGGCAGCAGTCGAACAGACCATAGGATAGATCAGTACATCCGAACCGATGGGTATATTGGTATAGGCCACACCCAGGGAACGACGGTTTAGATAGAACTCCAAGTGGCCACGTGTTCGATCCAGATACACACCCACCAGGCAACCCTGAGAGAATTTCTGGCCGTAGGGCAACTGTTCACCACAGTGTTGAATTTTGCCAAAATAGGAGTAGCCCCAGGATTGTGCATTGGTTCCCAAAGCAGACACAAAATGAAATTTAAATTGTTCCAAATTTACATGCTCCGTGCCAATGCCAAACATCTAGAAAAAAAAGCGGGAAATGTTTACATTGAACTATTTGTAATACAATTATCAGCTAGTTTAACCCCTCCTCCTTCTCCTGCTGCTGCTGCTGTTATCTTATCAACGCTTCTTCGCTGTAATCCGCATAATGAAGGGAGAATTGAGATCATCAGCAGCAGGCACCAGAAGTGTGTTCCACATTCACATGTTCTGTGTACTTATCGCCCACTTGTTCTGACATTCCCAAGTTGCCAGGTCAGAGAGGGTCACTTACTACGTCTGTTCCTGCCAAAGCGGTGATAATACGCATCTCCCAAAAATGCACTCGATTCGGCTTCAAGGGCTTCGCACCCCGAACTATTGCAGTTCCTTGACTATAGGTGGGATGAAAGGTGATATCGCGTCCCGAGATCTGGGCATCTGAGCTTTCCGAGATTTGCCATTGCCATTTTAATTCACCAGACTCCTCGCCACACCGACACTTGACCAGATCAGGAATGTGGCCCTTATAATTGGTTACATCGATGCAACTGGGTAAGGGGCAATCACAGAAGCCGGGACAACTCGCATCTGGTTCGAGCATATTGATTTGGGTTACTCTGCCGGCTGGTTTGTTATTGCTGTTTTTTCTTTTTGTAGTTCAGGAGCAGGTCGAGGCGTTCATTACAAAATGATGAAGATGTTGTTGATACTTTGGCGGGCAGCGACTTTTTGGTTTCAAGTTAAACAGCTCGGTGTTTTATATATATTTTTTTTTGTTTTTTAGCTTACATATTGACGATGGAAAATGATCAAGATGTTAGTTTATACTTACAATGCTTTAAAGTAGGACTGATTATTAATAACATTGGTTTTTTTTTTTTAATAATCATGGTTTTGTTTGTTTTCAACGATTTGTTTTATTGGTTTTAGTCATCGGTTCGTATTTTTCGATTGGGTGGTCCATATTGAGCGGAATTTGGTTTAGTTATGCGGCATTGGGACTTGACAATAAAATAAAAAGTGTTTAATTTTGAGAAGTTAAAAAAAAAATCTAATTAAAAATGAAAATAAATTATGAACAAGACCTTAAACCACTAAACCCCTATCCTGGAATTAATCCAAAAACGAGGTTTGTTTCCGGTACATCCCGAACTGAATGTTTCAGTTCCAGGTTCCTTTTCGGTTTTTAAGCTAATTCGGTTTTCGGTTTTGATACGGTATCCGGATTTTTGTTTTGGTAAACCGCTACGTACCGGTATAAGTATTAATTCAATTAATTTTATTTGTGAGTTATAAAACGCATCGAAATTCTGCATAAAAGAATGAAAAGATTTATATTTAACAATTAATGGGAAATCTTAGAGACTATTTCAAATTTCTTACTACCTTTCGGAGTTAGGGTCAGCATCCACCAGTCCAGAATTTTTTTTCGTCACTATCTATATTTGTTCCATGTAAAATGGCCGCTGAGCCACCCGGCCACTAAGATCGATAGATAAATAATCACGTAAAACAATGTGAAGCCTGTAATTCTTTTTTCTTTTGTCAATTTTATTTGAGCACGTATTTAAGCAATTATTATAAAATAAAGTCTCATAATAAATGCAACTGCATTAATTGTTTTGAGCTCCCTAGAACTTAGTGCAAAGATGTAATTCATAATGAACTCAAATTCAAATTGTCAGTTTACATTCACATGTTCACAAAACTGTAAAACATGTACCTATCATATGGAAACGCTCAGAAAAATATATGTACATTTCGAAATATGTGATCATAGTGGAAATAGGCTATAAAACGCAAGCAGATGATCCTTTATTCCCTGTAGCGCGCAACTTCTTCAGACTGTATCTCCAAAACTATTACTCGGATCGAAATTTTCGGACAATGTTCTAGAGATGTAGTAGAATTTATCAAGACAATATAAAAACCCGATTTTTTGAAGCCGTGAAACCCATTTAACCCATGTTAAAAAAGGTTAAGCTTTTCAACATAAATGATATTGGGGTTTTGTCGAAGGCGGGCCTGGACCCCGGTGCGATGCTAACTTGACGCACAAAGATTACTGAAAGTTATCGATTGCTGCCTATCGAGTGTGACCAGTTTCAACTCTGCCTTCTTCCTTTGTAAATATCACAAAAAAAAAAAAATAAAACCCTTTAAGTATGACGGAGGACAACAAAAAGAAGACGCAGCTAAGCGACATACAACTAATGTTGCTGGAGCGTATATCTAAAAATGATACCAATGGCTTTAAGCAGCTGCTGGGCCAGCTAACCGGTGGGGTTAACTTCGTCGACGACAGTGGCATGTCCTTGCTGGCCCATGCCAGCTTTAAGGGTAACAGGGAAGCTGTACAAATACTCTTGGACATGGGCGCCGACATTAATTTGAATCAGCATGGAGCCGACTACACGCCATTGCATTTTGCCGCCTTGTCGGGCAACATCCACGTGTGCCGCCAGCTACTGGATGCTGGCATCAATCCAATCCAAATCAACAGCGTCTCACGCACTGCCTCGCAAATGGCCGCGTTTGTGGGCAATCACGCCTGCGTCGAGACTATTAACAACTTTGTGACTCGCTCCAGTCTGGAGTACTACACACAGGTACATGGCCAGCAGACGGAACCTCTTGTACCGCCGGCTCTGTTGAAGGCATTCCACTCCTTTGTCACTGAAATCAATCTGCATCCTGTGCGTATTGCCCTCAATGTTCAGTCCTTGGGTCTGCTCAAGATTTTGCCCAATCTCCGCAAGACTCTGGCTTTAATGTGCGAAAAGGAGATGCAAAAGAGTCACGACGTCAATGAACTGATGGCCTTCAAATTCCACTACCAGGGGTGGATTCTGGCCGAGTTGATACGCTGTGACGAGCAGTTTAAGGCCCAGCACAAGGAGAAGGCAGCCGAAGAGGCCACCAAAAATGATTTCCTGGAGGTTTTTGTCAAACGTGTGCTGAAGGAAAACAAACTGGGCCAGCTGGACTATGTGGAGTTTACGTTGCGGGAGTGTGCACGCGAATTCCCCTTCCGCGAGTGCACCATCTTCCGGCAAATAGCCACACAACTGGGAGCCAAGGATGCACCGCCCGCACTGATAGTTATACGCAATGCCATAAACGGCATGCGTGGATTTGTGGTGGGTTGAGCAAGAAACATGTTGAGACGAACCATTAATTAACCGACTTTCTCGTTTCAGGACGAAATAAGCTACTGCAGCACCTGCGGGCAGGAGAAACCTGACAAAAAGTGTTCCAAATGTAAGGCCGTGCAATATTGCGATCGCGAGTGCCAGCGTTTGCATTGGTTTATGCACAAGAAGAGCTGTGCACGTCTACTGGCCGCCTCTCAAACGGGAGCCAATGTAAATGTACAGGCGGCAAAAGGACCCATTGACACTTCAGAACTACGCGAAGAGCTGGCCAAGTTGTCAGCTTAAGATGGATTCATGTCAAGTTTTTCTATTATAATTAAAATTTAAAACTGAAATTTGCCCTAGCCAGGGTCAATCGGCAAAGAGGACAAACCCATTTTTTATACCGAAGCTGTAATTTATAATTTGGGATTCTGCAAGTAAATCTAATCTTAAACAGCAAGTCATTTTCCTTTGTAAATCGTATTGAAACCTCTGGCGTATAAAGAAGGAAGAATCTTCCACTCATCGTCTGTTATGATTTAATATAAATTGTAAAAATTTTCTCAAAACCTATTATCTGCCAATTACAATTCTTGCATCCCGTCGTGCAGATTTCTTGCAGTAGAGAAATTCTGGTATGGTCATGGTATTTATTTCGCGTTCATCAGCACTCATTACTTGTGTCAACTGTGAATCTACCCAGTAGTTTTTACTGTGCTAGGCGCTGCCAAAAGCAAGCCTTCAGGTGACTGGTTCGGCACAGTGCTTCCTGATGCTCATACAACTATAGTTAATCATCCGGCAGTCGGCTAAGGGTAACCATCGCAAAGTGGACGGTGCTGTATGGAATTGGCGGCCAAAATAAATCCCGAATATCAAAAAAATGTTTGGAATTTGTTTAGTATAGTAAACCAAAAAATGGTCATGCAGGGACAACTCCGAGACCCTCCCCCGCTACCAGATAAAGTAAAATATTGAACAAAATCGAAAAATGTTTTATAGCATTTGTTTCTAATTTTGTATAACAAACAAAATAATTTATCTGAAATTTTACTATACATGATAATAATAGCAAAAAATAAATTAAAACATATAAATTTTATTTGAAAATTAATTAAGGAAATCAAAAAAAGATTTGAATAAAACTGATTTAATTTCTTGATAATTATACCCGTTACTCGTAGAGTAAAGAGAAGGGATGCAAACTACTCGAAATAAGTACTGGCTCGGTTCAGAGGTTCATAAAGGCATGTTATGAAATACAGTCGAACTTCTGTATAGCGAATCTTAAGAGGACAAAAATAAGCTTCGTTATATAGAAAATTCGTAATATAGATTAGTTTGAATATTGATCGAAATTGCAGTGTTCAGGAAGTTAATTCGCTGTAAAGAAAACTTCATTGTACAGAAGTTTGTAATAGAGAAGTTAGACTGTATTATGATTTCTGTTGTATGTGCTCTACGTAATATTGTGAATTCCCATAAACCATCTGAGTATTTTTAAGATTCTTATAAGAATGTCAAAACTTTTGAAGTCGGACTTGTAGGTCTCGCCTATAAGTTCTAGGAATGCACTTCGAAAACGGAGAATATCGGCAAGAAGAGAATACGTACTATGCATCTTACACACCCTATTAATGGTATGAGAAAAAACTCTGCTGGCTAAGATTAAATGATTATCAACCTTGAAGAAACGAATGCACACTGGTGACAGGTATATTAAGAGATCGGCTTGCAATTGCGGTAGACTTACAGGAGTACATGTTCTAAAATTTGTGTCAAGTCATCTTTAAAGGCTTTATCTCTCCTAAGGATCAATTCGGTCTATCAGTGGTCATTTTGGTAGAGGGTCGAACTAAAATTATTTTAGGAAAACGAAGTTAATAAGTTGGTATCATTGGCTAAAGGAAAGCGTTTCACGTTCTAAAACTTATTAGAGAACTGAACCGAACCATTCTTCTCTTTGGTTTTCGGTTCGGTTCAGCATTTCTGAAAGGAAGCCGGTTCGGTTTGCGGTTCGGTTCACCAGCTGGAAAAAGCGGTTCGGTTCGGTTCATCCCTGGTAAAGAGGGTATACTAAAGTCGTGCAAGTGTATGTAACAGGCAGAAGAAAGCATCTCCGACCCCATAAAGTATATATATTCTTGAGCAGCATCATATAGCCACGTCCGTCTGTCTGTATAATAACTTAGATCTCAGAGATTCAAGGACCAAGAGCCACCAAAATTTGTATGTAGACTCTTATTGTCCCTTCCCCACAATAAACAATTTTGAATAACTCCAACAATTTTAAAGATACTACGCTCATATCTTGCAGTCAAATGTAATTGCCAAATATCTACAATCTCTGGGAGTTATCTGTATTAGCAGAGAAACGGCTCCGTTGAGCGTAAAAACATGCATACACGAACAATAGCTGAATAAACAGCCAATTCGGTTCAAGCGCTCGCCGACGTTCCATATGTGTTCACCGTTGAGTTAAATTCACCAACTGTCGATTTGTTTTGCTCGCTGAGTTTATTCCTGCTCATAGCTTAACCGCTCTCCAGCCGTTCGCTCATTCGGCTCAACGCGATCATTGTTGAGCCGAAAACACTAAAAGAACAAACTCAATGCGGATGAGTAAACTCAAGGCGTATGGTAAACTCAAGGCGTATGAATAAACTCATGGGTTTGAACACGCCCCAGTCAGCGCTCCTCTGCACTGCTGAAGACTGTGAAAGGGAAAATGATCAAAATAGAAATTTCACAACAAATATATTTATTTTGAAATATTACTTCAACTATATTACTTATATACATAATAAAATATGTATTTCATTATTTTAAAATTATTAATATTCAATGTTTATATGGATGCCAGAGAACACATTTATATTTTCTTCATATTATTAAATTTTAAAAGCAAATAATTGGGCCGTTTTTAAGTCTGATGGTTTGATAAAAAAATTACTATGTTCAGCTAATTTTTAAATTTTATTACGCTTTTTAATTTAACTTTTTTTTTTATAAACTAATATTTGGAACCTAAATGAGCAAAAGCATCAGTCATTTTGCTTTAAAGATGTAAATTTGAAAACTAAGAAAATCGTGGTTATTGACCAAGTTATAGGTAAAATTCAAAAACAGTATTGAATACTTGATTTTGGGGAAAATTCGACTTGCGCCACCTCTAAACGTCTTCCGAAAAATCTGGGAAAAAAATACTTTACTCTATAAGCTTTTAGAAAATGCTGGGGCAAAAAAAAATTTTTTTTGTGGAACACTTTACCGTCCAGTTCTTTGTTGGTAGTTAAGTAGGTTGCATCAGCCGCTATCCTTATAGCCTTGCTCTGAAATGTCTGGATCTTCTTTATATTTGTCGTAGAGGCCGTTCCCAACAACTGGATGCAGTAAGTCCATACTGGTTTTAGTATGGCCTTGTTTAACAGGAGTTTGTTTGGGGTTTTGAGTTTTGAGTGTTGTTGAGCTGCTGCTTTTTCCTGTCAATGTGCTCTCGCCATGTGACTCCTCCAACAAGGGTAAACCCAAGGTATTAGACAGTTTCGCAATTTGTTGTGCTTGCTTTAAAGTTTTTAAAGAGAAAACTATTTTTGTCAGGGATGCAAACCAATTGGAAATAAGGACTGGTTCGATTCAGTGGTTCACGCCGTTTTTGAACCACCGGTTCGGCTTATTAAATGGTTTCTGAAGCCAAATCAACCGCGGTTTCGGTTCGGTTCAGTGGTGCAGTCCAAATTTAATATATATTTAATGAAATCCCGATCTTCCCTCAAATTTGCGCGTAAAAGAATTTTTATAAACTTTCGTTGGTAAGAAAATACCAAAAATGCCATGTACGCAATTTATATTCTAGGATCGACCGAAATTCTGTTAAATCTTAAGCCCTAAAACCCATATTTAAGTAAAAAGACCGCTTATTCCGACTAATTTCTACTCGTATAGCATATACTTAAGGATATCGTACCGAATTTAGCTTAAATCTGTTCGGAAAGTTACTTTCTCCGAACTTTCGAGTGTAAGGCATTCCGAAAAATGTCAAAAATAGCCTATCTGTTCAAGGATCTTCCTTAATTTCACCGAGTCTAAAGCCATAAATCCCGGTTTACCCTTTAATCTTCGCGGAAAGGTATTTTTCCAAACTTTTGAAGGTAAGACAGTCCGACAAAGTTTCAAAAAATCATTAATGTTCTTGGGTCGCCTTTTGCTTCACTATATCTAAATTCTTAAAGCCCTTTCTTGAGTATATCGCCGCGACTTACTCTTAAATCTGCTCGTAAATTCATTGTTTTGGAATATTGAAACTTCGGCAAATAAAAAATGATATCAAAACCTATTTTTGTTCAATGATCACCCTTAATTCATTGTCTTAAAGTATTGTAGTAACATGAAGTTCGATCCGTTGGGTTCGAACACATTATAAAGTACTAGTTCTGTTTTTTAGAGGATTTAAGACCAAGGCTTTTGTTTAAACCAACTCTATTTGGGTAAGCTTATCCGTAAAATATAACATTTTTTGTAATGTCTCTATAAAATATCAAAGCTCACCTAAAGAGTATTTTTATCGAACTTTTTCCACAACATTAAAAAAATAATGATTTCTAAAGTGAATATGTGTCTTTTCGACAATTTCGAAATTGATTTCGTAGAGAACATTTGAATAGTCGGTTGTGTTGGCATTGTCCTTGCTAAAGTTGGATTGAGAGGAAGAAACACGAGCAACTTTCAAAAAAGGAATGTAATCTGATGACAGGCATGCTAGGAAGTCGGTGGGCAATCTCGTCAGCGTTTCCGGTTCGGTTCAGCGTTTTCAAAGGGACGCTGAACCGGTTCGGTTTATTACCTGGAATTAGCGGATCGGTTACGGTTTGGTTCGGTTCGGTTCAGAACCGGTTTGCATCTCTGATTTTATTAGATGTCCCGAGGCGGGATCGAACCCACAACATCTTGCACAGCAGGGCACACACTAGCCGCTTAGCCCACCCAGCGCCACACGAACAATGTGAAGTAAAGGGTGATTTTTAAGAGCTATAGGAAAGTTTTTCAAAAAACAAACACTTAAAATTCAGAAAAATGCATGAAATCTTTATTTGAATCGATAGTACGGTCCATATAATTTAATGTTTGAAAATTACTTCATGCAAATGTTGACCGCGACTGCGCCTCAAATGGTCCATCCGCTTAGTTCAATTTTGGCATACTTTGGTATCTCACGAATAAATGCTTCAATATTGTCTTCCAATGCGTCAATTGAAGCGGGCTTGTTTGTATAGACATCAGCTTTAACATAGCACCACAAAAAATAGTCTAAAGGCGTTAAGTCGTACGATCTTGGCGGCAAATTGACCGGTCCCGAACGTGAAATAAAATGTTCACCGAACTCGCCTCTCAATAAGTCCATTGTTGCGCGTGCTGTGTGGCATGTGGCACCGTCTTGTTGAAGTCAAGCTCTTGGATTTTGGGCAAAAAAACAGTTGGATTTCATCTCACGGTAGCGCTCACCATTCACAGTTAGTTTACGATTCGCATCATCTTTGAAGAAGTACGGTCCAATAATACCACCAGCCCATAAACCGCACCAAACTGTGACTTTTTCTGGATGCATTGGTAGCTCTTGCAGTGCTTCTGGCTGATATTCACTCCAAATTCTGCAATTCAGCTTATTTACTTACCATTTGAGCTAAAAATGAGCTTCGTCGCTGAACACAATTTTTCCGTTAAAAAATTAAATCTTCGGATGGAACCCATTCACCAAAAATTCTACGTTGCGGTAGGTCGTTCGGCTTCAATTCTTGCACCAGCTGTATTTCGGCAGTCTTTACACCTAAATTCTTCCTCAAAATTTTCCACGTTGTTGAGTTACAGAGACCCAATTGCTGCGAACGGCGACGAATCGATAATCGATACAGCTGCGATATTTTCTTCAGTTCGCACTCTACGTAAGCGTGTTGGTGGTTTAATGTCCAACAACTGTAAATTTGGTGCGAAATTTAGTCACAATAGCCCGGATAGCCGCTTCAGTGGGTCGATTAAACTGACCATAAAATGGAAGAAGCGCGCAATGAACTTTCTTAACAGAGCACGCATTTTGATAATAAAATTCAATAATTTGCAAGCGTTGTTCCTTTGTAAGACGATTTATAGATAAATTATAGACCAAACTGAAGATGTTTGACAGTGAAACAAACAACGAAACGTGCGTGAGCTGTTTAAACCAGTGTTGCCAAAAAGATAATAGCTAAAAAATCACCCTTTAAATAAAGCATTTTGGTATAAACATTAATATCTTGTATAAAATATGCTGTTGATCAACAATTTCTCTAAACACCTTTTGAATATACTTAGAAGTGCAAGAATAATGAAATCAATTGGGTACTACTGTTTCCTTGGAGTTCCTATTCATTAAGTTTCAATTATAAGAGTAAAAGATGAATGGTTCTCAAACAATATCTTATATCGGTTCCATTGTGTGATTGAAAGCGGTTAAATTCGGTTGTGTGAGTATATTTAATTTAAGGGGGTCTTCTCATTCAAAACCCGTTTTTTGGACCCTTTTTTAAAAAATTCTTATTTGAAAACGCAAAGAATAATTGAAAACTTTTTTTATTTATTGTATTACAAAAGGTTCAAAGTAAATAAAAAAATTTTTGCCTCGATACGAGGGCTGTTCAAAAAGTAATGAGACTTCAAAGTTGGTGGTGAAAAAAAAAGGTGTCGTCACGGCGGCCACGATTCCGGGTCTCCGGAGCGTCCGAAATGAAAAAACGGGGTTATAATCAGTATAGATGTAATTCTCGGCTGAACCTCAAACTTAATTTTGTGATTTTTTTTTGACAAAATGGCGGCCATTTAAAAAAAAATTTCAATTTCGGGCTTTTTTTGTAGTTTAGGGTAAAAAAAAAATAGTAAAAAATTTTTTTAAAATTATGGTCGAGGTTCACCCGAGAATGGTGATAATTCTGCGTCGATTCCACTTTGTTTCATGAAAATCGGTTCAGTTGAACTGGAGATATCATGGCCGCCGTGGTTTCGAGATAAACGCGTTTAAAGTTTAAAGTAATTTTTTTGGAAAAAAAAACTAAAAAATGTTTAAATGCAGTTTTAAAGAGCTGACAATTCTCCGTCGAATTCACTTTGTTTCATCAAAAATCGGTCCGGTAGAACCGGAGAAAACTTAACGCATAGGTCAAAATACGAGGGTTTAAAAAAAGTTGCTCAATGAGAATACCCCCTTAAGTTTGCAGTTGCTTGGGAATTTAGGTCACATTGGGTCACTAAAAGGACTATATCTCCTAAACTAATTCGAGTTTTCGAAAATCCTTTTGGGGGGATATTTTTGAATATCCAAGCTATAAATAAATGCAAAAAAAAGTCGAAAAAAAAGTTGCTCAATGAGAAGACCCCCTTAAAGAATTTACAGGCAAAGCTTAAAAACTCCTTATATGAGTGTCAAAATGAAATTTCAAATTCTATTTTATATTCTATTCGCTGTATACTCAGACCCGTTTTGAGTTCGCACAATTTAATTAGTGATCTTTTTTTTTTTGTTGGATGCTCATAAAACAGAACATGCCAACATTTTTATGGCTTAAAGCTTAAATACCAAATCAAATAATTTATAATTAACAATAAAAAATACCAACGAAAACAACAACAACAATAGCGCATGTGGCACACATAAAATTCAAATACGAACGGCAACACCTTCTCAATAAAGCATCGTTATCCTCATTATCATTATCAACAGCTTTGACCGCCAAACCGGATTTCGCTGGCAAAGCAAAGCGAAGCAACCTACACATAAAAATTCATTAAGTATATTAAAACAAGCGCAAAATTAGAAAATGTAAAATTTACATTTTTATCGCATAATCTACGAATTTTGACGCTTTTGCCACTGTTTTCTGTGAAAAGCAACAAAATTAGAGACATCGTTTAAGACACACCGACAAAAGTTTTTGTTTTTTTGGTGGTGAAAATGTGCAAATCCCATAATTTAATTGTTTCAACATTTAAAATTCAAATTTATGTGACAAAAAAAAAACAAAAAGAAGAAACGAAGATCAAATTAGTCAAAGCTGTTTTTGTTTTGAATTGGGTTTGGTTTCGTGTGGCTCATGAATTAAAACGCGCTGCACAGTGGTCCAAGCTCAATGGGAGATGTTTCCTCGCCAAATGTGATCTTCGCCACTTGTTTTCATCCCACGACCCACTGTGCTTTGTCGTTAGCTTATGCAAAAGATTTCTATGAATGGACGGCAATCAAACAACAACTTTTCGAACTCTTTGATCGAAGCCGCGCACATTTAGAATTTCTACTACCCGGTGCAACTAAAAAACTTAATTAAAAACCATTAAACACAAACTGTTTGGCGCCACTGTTTCCAGATGGTTGGACCGCACGCATGCGTGGTCGCTGGCCGCTTATCGGTCTCAATTATGCCCGGCTAAAGGCCACCGCCAAACCACAGACAGATTTGACGCATTTGCAGCGATAATGCACACCCCAGATCCACTCGGCTGGCCTGGGGACCCATAAAGGTGCGATAAAAACGGCAGCACCCAAGCGGACTGCGTCATGGCCAAGTCGGCAAAGACCAAACATTCGGAAAGCCGTCAAATCGCTGCTCATAATGGACGTCTTATCTTTTCAAGAATTGTTTTAACTACTACCGGAGTTGGATTTTAATGGACACATTAATTCGTAAAACGGGAAATTCTCAAGGCTGCAGCCACCAAAGAAGCCATTTAGCAATTGGTATTCGGAGATTTATTTGTGTGAATGCTTAAAACTAATTAACGAAATTAATTGCAACTTAAATTTCTAGATACTGCACATACGGTGTGTGATCACATAACCAAATCAGCAAAGGCCAGGGGCAAGAAACAGCGCTTAGTAGGCCAAAATGGCTGAGATGCTAAAACTGTTCCGTTTGGTTGATGGTGCAGTGGCTGGTGGAGCAGTTGGTACAGGCAAAACTGGAGGCAAAGGTATGGTTGCCGCCAAATAGGCATACTTAATGAATGCGGATAATTAGGAGGATGAGGATGAGCATAGGTTGAAATGCTGGTGCTGGGACTGCAGGCTCCCGTTTGATAGTAAGCAGGGGATGACTTCTGTGCGACTCCTGCTACAGTCCAACACACGTTGACGCTTGGCCTGAGGTGAGTCACAGCTGCTAACGCTAGAACCATCATCTTCGGATTCCACACTGGAGTAGAATTGGAGCTGTGATTGAGCTTGCGTTTGCAACGCGATTGTCCAGACTCGCGAAAGCCCTTGGCAAAGGATTGTTGTCGATCTTCAGCTTGGTAATGCGATCGTTCTGTAAATTTAGATGGAAAAAGAGAGATTTGGTTAGTTTGGTATGGATTTTACGCCGTAATACTTAATCAAATGAACAGTTTCAAAATGAAACGACTTATTTCAGCATTTTCATGTCTAATTTACAGTTAATCCATTGACTTTCTTTGAAAAAGCTCCCAACCAACCCCGAGCTTGACGAGAAATTTACTTTCCCCAATTATGAATTGTGTGTGGCCTGGCGCTTATCAGACTGAAAAAAGAGATAAATTGGACGTATCTTCTCCTGTCTTAAATTTTAACATATTTGTAAAGAACTTCCAAATTTATTAAATTTAAATGAACATATAGTTTGGTACTTTCTCTATGCGTTGGTCTACTTTTCTTAATCTACAAATCACTTACAAAGTCGTTTGTCAATTTCTCGACGAAACTTGGAACTATTGCTCAATATTTGCAGTTAAAATTGCTGCTAGTATCTTAAAGAGTTATATGACAAGTGTAAGAACTTCTTTATTTTCGAAGAAAATGTAACATGTTGCTCAATCCCTTTCTCCAAATTTACTCACTTTTGTCAGTCTTCCACTTTCTTCGATTTGGTTCCTTTTATTTAACTTCTTCTTCAGAAAACTGTTCCTAATGAATTCGATTTACATAACGGTTCATTTCTATTCTAGTTATATGTGAGCTGCCAGGCGTCAGTGAGTTAGCTCTTCAACAGTGTTACCGAGGAACAACCACTTGAGTTCAGATGACCACTTGATGATCATGCTGGCGACATCTCAGTGATTTCCTTGAGGCGACAAGTTCTAAAAATGTAGCAATTAGCCCACACGACCCCGTGCAGTGTCTTTATCCTATAGATTCTCTTCAATGAGAGCATTACAAAACCCACCTGATAGGCAGTAACAGCTACAAAAATTCCGCTTCGGGAAATACAAACGCTCTGAGGGGACCAGGGTGGTTGGGGAGCTCATGACGGGTGTAGTGATATGCAGGCGTGCTTATACGTATGCATGCTGGCCAAAACAATCTGTGCAAAGAAAGAGGAGATAAACAATTAAGTTATCCATTTGCCAAAACAACAATTCCATCGGCACTTACAGTCCATTGCTATCAAAGTGTTACATGGGTTCAATTTGACTTTATTGAACAACAAAGCCTGTGACTGTGGGGAGCACCGGTTGTGGACTATCTGGATGAGATACATGCGCTGAGGACTCTGTAGTTCAGCGCCACCGTCCGGCACCCATTGCATGCCTGAGAATTTGTAGCGGCAATCACCAATGGGTACCATCTCCAATAAAACTTGCAGGTAGCTGGCTTCCTCCCTCGAGGCCACGCAGTGGACGCGCATCAGGAAGGCCTGCGCCGAAAGTAAAATGCAAAACTAAGGTTTGATTACATGCTCTGAGTGCACGTGAAAAAAAGAATTTATTCTCGGAAACCAGGACAATCAAGTACACAGGAGAAAAACTGAATGCAAAAATTAAAAAAAGATTTTTTTAAATGCTCTGCGAGTCACGTAGGTGAATGTATCAATCAAGGAAAAGTCAAGTAAAACAGATATTGGTTCTTTATATTGAAATTGATATTGATAAGACAACCTAAACGCGTTCAATCCGTTTCGGTTTTAATTTGCAGTTCTCAATTCCGAAGATAACATGCTTACGTTTTTACTTTTGGCAAAACAATGGGCCAAACGAAATCGGCACGGGATGTGAGTGAAAACGGTGGAAAATGGATCCATGCGGAACGAGAGAGGCTACTTTACGTTTTCCTTTTCGTTCAGAAACTGCCAATTTTCTTGAGACACATAACAAAGAAATATTTTTAATACAATGCAAAGTAATAAATAAGTTCTGCATTGATCACAATTAGAAAATAATTGGGATATTAAAAAAATAAACGTAGCTTAATGTACATTTAGCAACTGTATGAGTGCGTAATTTTTTTCAATTACTTTTCGTTTTACAGCCGCAGGCCTTACTTTTAAAACGAAAAACGCTTTCGTGTTAGAGAAACTGAATCAATTCTGTGTTCAAAAAGTTGCAGTGGAAGTGTAATTAAGAACATGCCTGATTGTTCATTTCATAGTCTATAAATACTTTAATAACTCACCTTTGATCAATTTCATATGAAAGTAGGCATACGGTTTCTAAAACTCTTACGATCAAGGAGACGGTTAGAAATGAAAATCAGAGTTGTTTACAGAGGAAATCTAACAAGAAACGTGTACCGAAGAATCGATTTAAAAGCAATGCAAAATCAAACTAATGAGTGATATTTATGAAACAAAACATAGTAACTGAGTTTAATTTTCCATTTTCCCAGCTTAAAACGGCTGAGATAAATCAAAAGCTAAATATAAGAGATCAAACTTTGGTACCGGCGCTCGAAACTCACTGATGAGTGTTGCCGAGAGGCTATCGAAACCGTCTGTCTGAGTATCCAAAGCTGCCAATCTGGGGTCTCCTGGAAATCTCTAGAGATTTTGGCTTCGGTTCGTTTGCAGAACTTCGAGAGATTTTATTTTCTTATTAGAAAGTCTAGTTAGAAGGTGTGTGTATATGTTTATGGTCCAACTACAAAAATAGGGCTGGGTCGCTCGCAAATAATTGATAACAGTTCTTGTTCATATCTATATTGATGGTTTCAGGTTGGTTGGTTTCTCTAAGTGTCATACAAAATTCGAGAGGTTTGAAACTAACCGAAAGGGGATTTTCTAGGACACCGGGGAGTGGTTTTGGGTTGGAATTTGGTTGGAAGAGATTTCTGGGACACCTACGAAATATGTTCAAAATCTTTGTTGATTTCGTTGATTATTGAATTATAATCAATGCATCCCCTTGGATACGGCTAACAAGCACTTTGACTAAAATCAAAATAGATCGCTAAAACCGTATACATATCAACTTAAAACGTTTACAAAAGTTAGGCATATGTGCCAAAAGATATTCCATATACCGAATTAAAAATCAAGATAGAATACGGAACCACATACCGAACCAACTAGAATCTTAACAGAATCTCTTACGAAAAACAGAACTGAAATCGAGTCCGAAAGAAGATTCGGCTTGTTTCCAGAATCGAAACTTGAAGCAACGTAAAGAGAAATGTTAGTTCTTGGTTTCATAGGGATAATTTCATTTAGTCCAACGACCAGAGATTGCGTTGCCTTCATTACTACCAATAATAGCACTGACATATTTTAAAAAAATACCAATAATAACTCTGTGATTGTTTAAAAAACAGACATGACCAAACTCAACGGGTTTTCTCCTATTTTTGGGTTCCTAGCAGAGTGGAATTTTGTAACTTGATTGAAAGTTAAAAGCTACAAGTTGATCAACTTAACTTTTTAAAATGATTTGAAGTTTAAATATTCAACTATTTAGTTGTTCGGAGAAGTTGAATTTTATTCATGACTAAAATCAACTTGAATAAATTCAACTTGATTAAATTTTCAACTTGACTAAACTTAACTATTGTAAAGTTGATTTTACTAGTATAGTGAAATAAAAGAGTTAATTTTAATTTATTTGTGTAATATTGGCCTTCATTACAACTCGGCTCTCGAATAATTCATCAGAAGTCCTGCTCGATCGGGGGGTGTTTGCCCATGTTGCATAGGAGTATTGTACTTTATGAAAATTTTCTTTATGATTGGATACTTTTCCAGCAAATTGATGCTTTTGTCTCTCTCCGATAAAAATCTGTCCATTATAGAAACGGACAACCCTCTTTGGGAATTTAAGCAGCTCATTTCTTCAGGGTCCGAATCAAACTCAAAGAAGTCGTCATTTTTGAAGTGTTCTTCAGCCTCGACAGCATCGTCGGTCTCAACGTTTTTAATAACTGCCTTTTTTAAAAGTGCCAAGCAATGTTGTTGATTCACTGGATCACGACATCCTAACCAGGATTTTTTGAAATGGGGATGTGTCAATGCGGCAACAACACTAATTTCAGCTTGAACATTACTTATATTAAAAAAATGTTCGAAACGAGTATGCAGACTTGCCATAAATTGCGTAACAAGAGGTTTGCAGTATTTCAACTGGGTATTTGATAGTTTTACCAATCGTTTTTTAAGGCTAGCAAAGCATGGGAAGAGTTATGCCATTATAAGTATCCTGCTCCTCGCCAAGCTTCTCTTTAGATGCGATCAATTCGCCCAGCACGCACTTGAAATATGTCCCCTTATACGCTTTGGCATATACAAAGTCAACTGCATCCTTTAATTCATCTTTTGGAAAAATGTTCCATCAAATAGTGGGTAGATTTTTTTTGAATTGATTTCATCCATTGTTCTTGTTTAAATCAAACTGATTTTTAGCTTGTAAAAACAACAATAGAAAATGTAACTTGATTGAAATTTTCAACTTAGTTGAAATCAATCAACTAAATTTAACTTAGTTAATATTATTCAAAGTTGATTTTAGTCAAACTGAGATATAGTTAGTCCTAATCAAGTTGATTTTAATCAACTAATATTTTAGTTGACTAATCAACTGAAGTAATGATGCTGTTTCGATTCTAATAGAAATCTCCGGACATTTCATATCTTTGTTTTTTCTTAGTCACAGAGTAATATAATTAAATATTTTGATGAATGTATAAATATTTGCCTGTTCTGACTTCTGTTTATCTTGAATATATTTTTTATGTTTAGCCTTAAGACATGTTTCTTTTTTATAATTTATTTTCTTTTGGGATCTTAACTTCAAATTTTAATTTATCTTTAATCGACTGTTTTGATGGAAAATCCGGGCCTTCTTCCAAATGGGAACAGGTAAGTTCGTTATTTCCAAATCTTAGAACCAAATATCCATTTCACCCTCGTTTAAGTATTATAAACTCGCTTAACATTAAGCACAAAACAACACGGATTCTAGAATGTCATATTTTTCTGAGTGTATTAGTTGCTAGAGAAGGCGTCTAGTAAATGTTATTTTCTTTATTTTTTTTGTGATTTGTGGCCTAGCCTAACAAGTGTGTAATTATGGAATCAGAACGGACAGCGGGGCGTCTCCGCAATACATCGATTTAAAAGGTAACGCAAACACATCCCCTAGAAACCGCGTCGAATCCCAACAACAATGGTTTACCATGACACCATGATTAATTGCGCTTAGGATGCAGCAGAGCCAGGGCCTGGCGCCAAACAATTAGACAAGATCTCAAGTCGTCTTAACGGCTTCCAAATGTGCCACTCAATGCAAGTTTAATGAGCCAAGAAAGTGGGGGGATAGGCTCATAATTATGTTAATTTTTCTAACAGCCCAACGGCTCCCGCTCCCGTTCCCCCCCGCCATACTCCGGCATAATGTTGGCCCATTGTAGGCACAAAAGTGTGAAAACACGCAGGTAGAACGAAATGCTCGATTGTCAACGGCAATGAAACAAGATTTTTATGACTTAGCCGGCGCCAGGGCGTCGACATCATATTTTCTCTACACTTGTTGTCACTCTAAAATGGGCTCCTGCTGCGTTTTGAATTAATACGAGGCGCCACGACGAAAGCGGCCCTGCCAAATATTTACATAGGTCCAGGTCCACTTGACTTTCTATTTGCATAGGATATGGTTCCTGGGAAATGTGTATATACTTATGTATGTAGACCTTACCTGCCACTCTTTGTGATGATCATTTCGGTGCCGATCTTATGAAATTGCTGCCATAGATCGTTATTCTCCAGCTTGGCCTCCACACCGGGCAGTGAAGGGCGACTGGGCAACATGATTTGCGGCTGGGGCATGTTGAAAGGCGGCGGCAACATGGACGGAAAGGGATCTGTGAAAACAAGTTGTTTGGTTAGTTCGTTAGTTCAACTCGGTAGGGCGAACAGGAAGAGCAGCTACAGACTCAGGAAAAGTAATAGCTGCTGTCTGGATGGTTTCTTTTTAATATCAATTTTGAATGTTTACTTTAATTATAAGTTGAGTAGAGATCAGCAAGCATAGTTTTGCAATTTGTTCAAATGAAAGGAATTGGAATTGAAATTGAGTTTTAAACAGTTTCTACTTACATATTAATAGATAGCTAAAATATATTCAAAAACTTGTATTATTGTGTTTCTTATAAATTCTTAGTATTGGGATGTAAATTTTTTTCAAATTCTTATTTTATGTTAATGAAATGAAATCCTTTTGAAAGAACTTTTAGTCGAAAACGAAACTGAAAAGTAAGGATCCCGCGAAAGAAAAAGATCAAAACGCAAATTTTAGGAGCGGTAAACTTTGAAGTCGGTCCGCGAACCAAATCTTAAACTTTAAAAAGAGTTTGTTCCTTAGGAACAAACCGTCTGTAGAAGTTAAGAGGTTTTGTAACATAGAACCCATGAAAATCCTGACATACGTACAGGAAATTGGGCTGCTGTAACTTAGTAGGGGGCACAATAGGCCAAGATTGCTCGTGGTGCGCTATATTCCCATCAAAAATAATAAGAGGTTTTCAGTCTTTCATCGTAGAGGCTTAATATTTAAAAAAAATAGTATACAATTTGAATAGATACTATAACAAATACGCTTAAATAGATCTTGAAATCAAAAATTCTTAAAAGATTAGCCAAAGATCTTTAAGGATATAGTTCTTGAGACCGATTCGTGCCTTACAATTTCCTTCTTTTGGGGACCCTGTTACAAAATTTCAAAAAAACACATAATCACTAACTTTGGGAGAGACCGTTTTTCCCAGAGTATGATGCTGTGGTCAATTTTTTGAAAAGAACAGTACTACCGAATTGAAGAAACTGAAAAATCTTCCCGATTCTTTAAGATCAAAACTTTCAAGGCTTGCAAATTCAAATAGATTTCAGCAGCGAATTTCATTAAGATGAGCAGCAAACGTCTTACTATATTCTGAGACTTCTTTAGTCGGGACTTACGCGGGATTCTTGAAGTTAAAATAGTGACTTTCTATACCTTCCTTTAACAGATCTGATAGAAGTCTTTATAAGGTTTGCTTCATCATATAAATTCCGACTAATGGCCAGTTTCTAGATAAACTTACAATTTACTTTGTCAGTTTTTCTCAAATAGAGCTTCATGTAGTAGTTGAAATAGCGGCCCTAAGTCGATTTGTTAAAAAAAATTAAAGAATTATAAAGTTTATAAGGAGAAACCAGGCCATTATATAAAAAAAAAGTTATATTCAGCCATACTTCCATTTTCGCATTCGCAAAAGTTTTGCGTTTTAAAGAGTAAATTTGGTCGAAAAACCGGTTTCAAATCGCAAAAATTTTGAGAATGCGAAAATGGGAGCATGGCTGATTATCTTCCACTGAATTCATAAAATCGTTACAAAATGATCTATGGAAAAGTCTTAAGTACATTCAAATGGATATGTCGAATCAAAAAGGCTTTAACGAGTGGTCTTAACAGTTCAAAACTGATAGATCCTTGAATTTTTAACACGATTCAAAACACCTACACGCTAGCAACTGGAAACCACTTAAAAGCTTAACCATTTTTTTTCCACATTTGCCGTCGGCTGTGCCTCACGCCTAGTACTAAAACTTACCTGGTATACGCTGCATTATCTGCTGACGGTACAGCTCATGGGCCAACTGTTGTTGCATTCGCATATCCATTAATTCTTGCATGGACAACATTTCGAAACACAATTTAGCACAATTCTTTCAAAAACGTAATATTTCAATTTCTTCTCACAATCTGATGCGCTCTTTATAATCTTGGGTTCTAGCACGCACGACGTTTCGCAACGAACTGATCTCGAGTTGCTCAGCTCTGCCGCTTAGCTGAGAGTGCGTCGTAGCCTTCTCTGCTGCTGTGAACCTGCCAAACCAGTTCCACTAAAGAAGTTCGCTGATTGGTGGAACGCCTACACTGCTGACTATAGCTTACTCTTTCTGGCACTGATCCGCAGCATTACGCCATTTTGTGAGTGAAAAGCGAGGCGATCTGGAGTGGCGAAGTTAACGCTTAGCCCTGTTGATTTTCATCAGCCGCAGTGTTTTTCTGCGCCACTGGCTCTCCCGCTCGCTCGTCTGTCACTCTGTAATTCAGAAGTGAGATTTTCCACGGCCAGCTGCCGGAGCTGCTGCTGCTGATGTTTTTGTTGTCTTCTCTTTGGCGCTGTCGGAAAATGTCCATTGCTATTTTCATTGCAGCCGTCTTCCGCTGTTCGGGGATCTGGCCGGCTGGGCCTCATGCGTTTATTCGTGGCGTGTAATTAGCCGCTGGCTGGCTGGCTGGCCACCATCTTGCCTCGCCTCGCCAAGTAGTTTTATGTAGACAGGTGAAACATAAATTTTGTTGGGTTTGTTAATTGCCTGTTTTTGGAATTTCGACATTTTGCCTGCCTGCCAGAGATTGTCCGAAAAAGAACAACAACAAAAATTGATACATTTTGGGTCTTACAATTAGCCTATTGATTAGTGCTTGTCAGCAAGGAAAATTGTGCACCTAAAGTGACTTGAAAGCGATTGGAGGTGGATTGGAATGCATGTTCGTCTAGGTAGTAATAAATGTACATTTATCTGTCCTAAGTTGAGGTATACAATATCAAAACTATTTCACTCAGAAAAAAATCCGTTCATAATCTACCGAAATCAAGACCATTCATTGACAAAAGTAGAGTATTCCTGCTTCTTCGTGAACTGTGAACGGTGTTGTACCATTTTTGACTCAACTTGGGAACAGTTTGGGGTTATTTTATAAACTTTCGGTCTTCTTTTAGAAGCATTTTGGTAACGTTTTAAGACCACTTGGTGCTCTTTTCGGCAACATTTTGGGAACAATTTGGGAACATCTAGGTCTTATTTTGGGAACATCGCGGTCTCATTTGGGTAACATTGAGTTCAATTTTGTTGTTATTTAACGTTTTATTTTAATTTATTATATTTGACATCCTTACACTAAGTTCTAGAGAGCTTATGTTATTGTGCAAGTCACAAAAAGAAGTTTTCGAACAATTTTGGTACCTTTTTGTGAACCTTTTGGTTATACAATGTGACTGATTTTAAGACATACATATATGATATTCAAACTAGCAAGCTTAAGCCGGCTAGAGGTCATGTTATGCTTTCACATAACTTTAATAGTCAACCACAACACCACAAATGAGGCTGGTCAACTGAACAGGAGGTTTAAGAACCTCCCGGTTGTAACATTAAAGCAGAAGCAGAGGGTTCCTCATGCCAGCATTGCTATAAGTGCTTGGAAATTTCAAAGCGGCATAAGTGCAAAACCAACACCAGAACACCAATTGTTCATGATTTCCGAACAACTGTTCGTTTTTTAAACGGACGCGCTTGTTTCTTGTAATGTAGTGTGACCAGAGCTGATGTTTTGCCGTAAACGTAGGACTAGTTTTCTGAACAAAAATTATTGAACAAAATGGTATAAAAAGGAGTACGCTTGGGCTGCATCTTGGATCGCATTTTTTTTCTTAGTGTTGAGTTATAAATAAGATTAGGCAAATTGAGATAGTATACCGATTCCTTTATATGCATGTGAGTTCGACGAATTGCAGAACATGCAAGTCTGGTTCAATTAGAGACGTAAACAAAGTGAGCAGGTCTTCTTTACAGCTTTTATAAGAACCTCCTTGTTCTATCGTTAGTAGACTCCACTCTAAGTAGCTTAGTGCTCGAGTAGAGTTTTGAACTTACCAGTTACAGCAGTTCTGACTTTTATTTAAACTAAACAGTTGGCCAGTAGTCTATTGCGTATTCTAAAGCAGAGTTTGCCCCGGCCATAGGGGATGAAAGTGTTAGGTAAAAGTACGATTAAAGGTTCAAGGTTTTTGGACCAAGGATATGGTTCAAACCTTGGTTAGGCCCATGTTTTTCAGTGTTATAAAAGAAAAGCAATGCATGTATCAATGCATAAGTTGTTTACAGTTGTGAACAAACGCAACTTTTGGCTACCTTGAGCCTGCTAAAATCGCTACTAATGAAAAACGATTAATTTTCTGAATATTCACAATATTTTTCTTTATTTCTGAATATTTCAATGATAAGTTCAATGTTAGGCTCATGTTTAAAAAAATTGGACTACAAACAACGATGAAAACAATTATTTCAGCGACAACTTCGAGACCAACACAAAAGGCATCATTCTTAAGGCTAGTAATTTTGCAAGATGCTGCAACGGGGCTATAAAAACCACTTTAGTGATGAGCGTACGAAAAAAACGTGCTGCACTTCTAAAAATAATATTCCAAATGGAAGCAAGTACCCTGAATAAAAATACCAGAAGCGGTTTGAGCTATCTGGCAACGCTCTTTAATTCTCTTGGCGAGCAAGTGAGCAAGAGCAAGACGTATTAGTAGAGCAGGGTTCCAAAAGAAGAGAGGCACTTTGTCTCTTTCTAGCACTCACTGATGCATTACTTCGGCAAGCATTCAGTGTGAATTGCCAAGTTAGTTCGTCCCTCCGAGGCATGGCTGGAGTACACTGTAGTAGAGTCTTAAGTTTAACACCACAATTATCGCTTAAATATCATATATTTTAATTATAAGCCAACCAAAATATAATAATCAATAAACAATCTTATAATCTAAATTCTACATAAGGTTCCGCTACTTTGGTACAAACACCGTGACAGCTGTCGATCTGCCGAATGGCTCAAATTGGTTTATACATAAGCTAGATTCTTAAGTACAGGCGTCAAATAATAACAGGAGATTTTTAAACTTAACCTATTACAAATTAAGCAATTAAACTGTATACATGTAAAACACCCACAAGAATAGCTCACGGCATTGCCAAGCCAACAATTTTGAACTAAATACTATTACACTCAGAAAAAAACCGATAATTTTGTACTTCAATTAAGCTCAAACAGTGTCGATAGTACGGTAAGTACAAAAATACTTGATCCAATTACAAAATTCTTGGATCAAGTAGAATTTTTTCAATCCCAAAATACTTGATTTAAGACTGTTTCGGGATATATTAAGTACATTTCGAATTATTTAAAAATAAATTTGATCAAACTTTTAGGTTGTAATGGCCTTAAGTCAAGCCCAATTAACTCTCAAAATCAGTACTGGTTCGGTTCAGTGGTTCACACAGTTTCTGTACCACCGGTTCGGTTCATTACATGGTTTGTGGAGCTAACTGAACCGCGGTTTCGGTTCGGTTCAGTGGTTCATATTATGAAAACAGTCGAATTTCTGTATAGCGGATCTTAAGAGGACAAAAAGAAGCTTCGTTATATAAAAAATTCGTAACATAGAATAGTTTGAATATTAAACGAAATTACAGTGTTCTGAAGTTAATTCGCTATAAAGAAAACTTCACTATAGAGAAGTTCGTAATAGAGAAGGTCGACTGTATTATGATTTCTGTTGTAATGTGAACCATCTGAGTATTTTTAAGATTCTTATAAGAATGTCCAAAACTTTTGAAGTCGGATTTGTTGGACTCGCCTATAAGTTCTAGGAATGCACGCGAAAACGGAGAATGTCGGCAAGAAGAGAATACGTACTATACATCTTACACACCTTATTAATGGTATGAGAAAAAACTCTCCTATGATTAAATGATTATCAACCTTCAAGAAAAGAATGCACACTGGTGCCAGGTATATAAAGAGATCGGATTGCAATTGCGGTAGACTTACAGGAGTACATGTTGTAAAATTTGTGTCAAGCCATCCTTAATGGCTTTATCTCTCCTAAGGATCAATTCGGTATATCAGTGGTCCCTTTAGTAGAGGGTAGAACTAAAATTATCTTAGGAAAACGAAGTTAATAAGTAGGTATAATTGGCTAGAGGAAAGCGATTCACGTTTTAAAACTCATCAGAGAACTGAACCGAGAACTTGCTTAATTTTAAATCTGAATGGCACAAACGGATAAACGGGTTAAATTTTGTCTTTTTATGTTTGAAAAAAATGGGATCAAATCAATTTGTTTTTGGCTCGGCTTTAGAATATCCGGGATTACCCTGTTTTTTGACTGTCGTTTGATTTTGAGTGTATAATATAAAATCACGCAGACGAAATCGTTTCAAATAACGAATAAACAAATTTATCTGTTGTTCTGATCTGTTTGTTCTAAAATTCTGCAGAAGCTTCAGTCCAAAGTGTTAAACCCGTTGTTAAGTTTAAGGTTCAGTTCGCGGACCGGTTGCTTATCTTATCGAACCTAAGGTTTGGTTCGAAGAATCTTAAATCGTTGAAAGATTTGGTTTGATGATTTTCTCAGCTTCACTTTTGTTGAAGGCGACCTAACTATTTGATAAGAGCTATTGATTATAGTGGTGGCCGGGTGGCTCAGCGGCTATTGTGAGCGACCGCTGGTGCAAGAGGTCGTGGTTTCGATCCCGCCTCGAAACATCTAATGAATTTGATCATTTTTTCTAAACCAAATCTTTTTCCAAACAAAGGCGGTACGGTTCCGGTTCAGTTTCGATAGTTCAAAAATTAAGAATGTTCGGTTCATGGTCCGGTTCGAGAGAGCCAAAATACCAGAACCGAGCCGGTTCTGCTGTGCTCAGTTCTGACCAGGTTTGTGGAATTGAACAATACAAGAGAGCTCTCTCGAGCTGGCCATGGTCTCTTAGTGGCCACTCTCTAGCGAGAATTCTCGTTTGGATTTTGCGGCTGGCTCTCAGCTCGCGGACTGTCGCTTGCAGATCAAAGAGCTGCGAGTGCAGAGCTGAGAACCGTTCGCTGCTTTTAGCTCTTTTGCTGCTGCTCTTACTTAGCTCAGAGCGAGAGGCGAAAAGTGTTAGAGCTATGCGGAACCCTGTACCATCAAATCAACAAGTTTTTCTTTAAAAACTTTTACACAACTTGTTAGCTTCATCTCCATATTGGCTTCAGTTGTGACGTATGTAAGTAGTCATGAGAAAGATTTTCAAACAATGCTGTTCGGACTATTAGTTAAATTCTATGTCCCTTTCTTTTCTGCGAAGATTGGAAAGCAAAATAAAAGTTTTTTTAAATGGTTCATGGATATCAGCGGATTCTCCGACGACCAACGTTTCTGTTTAATACTGGATTCTTTCAGTTTCTAAAAAAACTAATTTGTTTTTGTACTCAAAAAAAGTTTTATTGATTTCGATCAACTTTAATATACATACATTTTTTTCCAATTTTTTTTTAGCTAATTAGGAAACAGCCCTCGTTTATAAGAAAATTGTGTTTCTTTTCGATTAGGCAAGAGCTTGACATGACCAGTCACCGGGTTATAAAGCGGTAGCTGTTTACCCATCTTATCTTAACCCCAAAACATATGTCACCGTCAGCATGTGCAGATTCAAGGCGGCAGATAACCACCACACAAAGCCAGCTTCTGAATTCAACTGGCGCCGAGATCTACTTGAGCGGACCACTTGTGGCGTCTTGCTCTTCGATTTTATTACCCTGTCAAAGGAAGGCGCGACCAGGGACAATAGAATATGATTACTACAATTGGCGACAGCAGCCCGGGCACTGACAGACAGGGTACAGGTATAGAAATATCTCTACTTCATTTCACACCCAGTGGTCAGTTTGTGGGTAGTAACCACGTCGCGTCAATGTCGTCATCCGGTTAGGTGACCTCGCCCGCCCTTTAAAGTGTATTTAGTGATGCAATTACCCTGGGTCAGCTGCCAGGTCCAGCGACTACTGTCTGTGCCATTGTGAACCTTATCCTTTGTCGGCCTCTCTCTATATACAGGCGTGAATTTTGGATTCTTTTGTCGCAGTACACAAAAATATTTTATGGTGCACTGGCGCCCGCCGCTATCCAAGCCCGGAGATATGCCGTCTGCAGTGGAAGAGAAGAGCGTGCTAAATGCAAATTTAATGAGTATTTGCAGCCTGGGAATTGAGTGTGTGAGACAATTTAGTTTCCATTTAGTTGGCAACTTTCTTTCTAGTCGATTGACAGTGAAGTCAAGCTCGAAATTATTTGCTGGCGACGAAAAGAGATGTTGCGCCCTGCTCTTTTCGCAAAACGTTTTGCTCTGAATGCCTAAATTAGTTTGTCTAGAGATGGTCTGGAATGAGTTCAAGTTATACAAAGATCAAGGGAAGGATTAATCACATACTGACACGCAGAGGAGGGCTATTATAAAAATGTATATATAAAGTGTCAAAGCCAATGTTCAGTCTCCCAGGACCGAGTACATGTCCTAGACAAGGTTAAGGCCCTCTTTTGGTCTAGGCGACCGAAAAATTTTGTAACTCGGTTTATATTTGGTTGCACGATTCATTAAAAATAGTAAAAAACTAAAAATGTTTGAATGCAAGGGCTGTTCAAAAAGATAGAGAGGAGCTCGGCTTAGGCCCTTTGGGGCTGTGTCAAGCCATTTTACATTTTTTACATCCATACATAGTACATGTGCAGTTTTAAAAATTTTTTTTTTATAGTAATAATAATGTTTATTTCTTGTTTAAGAAATATAATATGTAGAAGTAGTATAAATTATTTATAATAAGGTTCCCGTAAATAAACAATAAGATGTGTGTACAATCTGTATTTTTATGTGACCGACATAGATATCTCAATCCGTCTGTCGGCCATGAGCAGTTCGTCTTACACTACACTGAACTACTACACCAGGCTGCCCGGGTCGTCTCCAGATATCTGATCGTTCCTCAGTGCAATGCGCAGACTCCTGCCCATTCTGACTCAAGTGCCGGTAAGTGCCTCCAGAATTTCCGTCCGATAAGTCAGTGAGCTTTTCAAATAGTTGACTAGGTTCTCCCACAAGTTGTCGCTTCTGTCATCTAGTATGTTGACCACCTCCTCACCAGTGAGGAGCTGCCTACCGAGATACAGCATTCTCAACTCCTTCAGAATTGGACATCTACCCAGGAAATGACATATGTCATCGTTTTCTCGGGTATTACAAAGGGGGCATGATACATGCTCTGCTCGATTATTGGTGTTTGACGTTAATTTTATTAAATCAAAACGAGGGATACCTCTAAAACTCACATTTTGAGTCGACAGGTTAGGCGCGACAATGAAATTGAGACTTTGTGATCAGATACTTTAATTTGTAATTGTAGTCCATTTGTTTAATTATGCGTATTGAGTAGTTTGTGCGAAAAAGGCTTTTTACCGTTTTCAAATTTGTATGCACTGACGTATTTTATCGACTTTAAGTTTTGTTTTTTTTTGTCCCGTTTTAGTGTTACGTTATAAAGCGGCGTAAGTTCTCCATTGCATGCCGTGCTTATAGCGCTACGCCAGTCCAGTCCCAAAGGCATACACAAATCTTCCATACCAGAAGTCCAAAAAACGTTGCAATCTGACTCTAGAAGTTTGCCTGTTAGGTAGTTGGGCAGGCGCTTATCATCATACTTATGCATAACTTTTCCTATGTAGCCTAGGTGCAGATCTAGAGAATATAGGTGTGCATCGTCCAGGCCAGTTTCTAGTGCCAATGCATAGTTCGGAGTGCTTGTTGGTAAATGCAGAACTTCCTTAAGGAATAGGACTTGGAGCATTCATACTGGTTTTGGCTTTTTTGTTGCGGCTCATTACATGTTTTTTACATGTGCAGTTGTCTTTCATATTTGCATTCGTTTGGCGCCTAGCTCGATTTAGTATTTTTATTCTTGCCACAGACGGTCACACTAATATCGAAATATATTACATTTTTACTATTTTAACTCTTTGGTAGGATTCCATTTGCAATTATCAGTGATTTTGTCTGTGGAATGAACCTCATGATACGGGAACTAACTGTGGCCGAGCATCACCCTTAAAACAAGTAAAGGCGCTGTAGTCATTGCCCCTACGATTACGATTTTGACAAACGCTTTGTGCGTTTTTTTTAGTCCATAGAAATTGACCCGCTCTAGTATTCACATCCAGGCGTTACGTATGTAGTGTCATGTATACCCTCTCCGTTAGTTTAAAACAAAATTTTTTTGGTACCCCCCACCCCCTTGCTTACAAAAAACTAAATTTATTTAACCCCTCGCCAATACTTTTGGGAACTTACCGCGCCAGTTCACACCTCTAATGAGAAAGGTCCAAATGTTGATGAAAAATAGAATCAAAGTATGCGAGTTTGAAAATGAGGTCAAAGCAGGCGAGTAAAAGTTCCTAGCAACAGATAATATAAAGTAAAATTAGTCTACGAGACGTGTTCCATTAAACATATCTCCAACACCTACAACTTTTACATTGTTTTTCCTAACACTTTAATAAAAAATTATTTAAATAAAAATTACTAAAAAATAAAATGTATAAATAAAAACCAAGTCAAAATTTTTTTTTTTCAATTTAAATAACTGGACCATTTCTCTCGCTTGATTTCCTGTTCTTGAGCTTTAGAGCTAAATATTTGCCACACTGGATCCTTCTTGTGACGATTCTTGGATAACTCCTTCACAAATGGGAAAGTCCAAAATAAGCGTCTGTTCCCATGACTCGAATACCCGAGATTTGATGACATTCTTATATTATAAAAGAGAATGCATTATGTTGGCAATGTAATGGCTGACACAAACCTCGAATGGACTATTCAAATCTCTTAGTTTAACTATGATTGCAGCATGATAAATTGCAAATTCTGACAGAATGTTAAAAATCGATGATTTCTTATTTAAAGTAAAAAATTGCCAATTAGAAACTTTTTTTTATAGTTTTAAATATTTAATTTTTTTTATAAAATAATAAATGGATAATTATATCCATAAAATGAAATGTTATAAAAAAATAATGATGATTATTTTAATTTAAGTTTTTAAATATATTGGTAATTTTCGTTTTAACCAAGAGATTAACACCTCAAAAACCACCAATTTTTTTACCCTCGTTTCCCATCGCCCCATTTTTTTTTGAATTTCCGCTCAATTTGGATTATATAAATTTTTGGGTTTTTATCTTTAAAAAATTGGTAATAATAAATATATATAATTTTCTTAATTTTTTTATTCTATTATTTTTTTATTTTAAATTAGATAAAAATTTTAAAAATAAATATTTAATTAAAAAAAAAATTGGGACCTATGGTTTCTGGCTCAAACTTTCTGACAATTTATCGTAGATTACGATTATGCTATAATTAGGTAACCAACTAAAGCGTAAGTTTATTTTTTTTCTTCAGAGTTTGCAAGAATGCAAACAATGATAAATTAATACGCCGGTTCTTTGGTGTTCATTATTTTTTCCAAGAATTTAAGTTAAAATCGAAATTTTTATTTTCAAAAGCGTTTTCGTGGTATGTTCTTTTAAGGTCAAAGACATATCTGGCAATACTGTAATGCTAGACTTAATTTATGCAGACTAGCTGCATCACAGCTACCAAATGCTTCTATTCCATAAAGCAGAAACGGTTTCACGAAGCCTTTTGCTCCAAGCATTTTGGATTCATTAGATAATATTGGAAGTTTAAATGAACCGTTTCTCATATAAAATGTAGGACATGTATTTCCTTTTGGCATTTTCGTACTGGTTAAGAATGTTAGCTCGTCTTATGAGCCTGCAATAGCAGGTCGGTTCGGTTCAGTTCAGATTCTCTTCAAAAGCTGGCGTAAACAAAATGGAGTTGTCAAATGAAATAGAATTGAAAAAAAATATTTTACTATTTTAACATCAGACCAACTAATTAAGGAACAGACCCCGCATTAAAAGACCATCAGCTTATTAAAGTCCATAATCAATGAGACAGGTTACATTTTATGCTTAATCCAACAAATCAATAAATCATGAATAACCCTAATTAACCAACCAACACACAACCTTGTCACCTGCTGGAAGACCTAAAGATCCACAAGTTACACATAATTTTTGGTTGCTTTTTGGGAAACAAAAGAGGAGAAGGCATCATCATAAAATAATATAAATGATATAAACGACACTGTCTGCGCCTAATAAGCAAACTCTGGCTGTTTCCAAGGCGTTGCCCGATTCCCATCCACAATCCTGAGAAACGGAATGAGCATAAAGATGCAAACCCATGATAAAAGAGTTACCTTCACAGTGGTGTGCGTTGAGGCATAGGCGCCTGCAACTAAATGCTAAACGAGTTAACTCGCTGATAGAGATCTTTTTTTACCATTTTTTTTTTTTTTTTGGATAAATACTAAGCTGAGAGATGCTCAAGGTGAGTGGAGGAGACCCAGACCAAAGATGATTTAATTTTCCAACACGCTTTCTACCACGCCAGCATGAGCCTATTTTTTTTGGTTTTTATTTTTGGTTTTTTTGAATGATCGATGGCCTGTCGTTGAGATGATCACTTTCTGTGGCTGCTGCCTAGCGGCTACTAGTTGAGATACTTAACGATGATCCAAGTGGGCTCAGTCGCTGCCATTCGACAGCATAATAATTTGTTAAGATGTTTTGTACGATCGATGGTTCGATCAATACCCCAAAATAGAAAAGAAAACCTTTCACTGTGATACGATTTATGTATATTTCTCACGTTGTGGAGCTGCTGCTGCTGCTGCTGTGACACAAGTGTGTAGGGGCTACCGAGACGAATCCGTCGCCAGCAGCTTGTCTCTTATCAGCAGCTCGGCATCTCGGCACATTAAATAGCTACTTAAGATACATTTTCAGGCTGTGGTATCGATGGCCAGAATAGTGCCTGTGGGCCATATCGTTTACAGAAGTCGATCTGTGTAATCGATACGATTCACGCTGATCTGTTTTGCTAAGCAAAATGTTTGGTGTCGGCATTTGCAGAGGATCTAAGAGTCTCTGGCCATTAGCTAGGCCAGTAGGTAGCTACTGTTAAAACACGGACTTCAATTGCAAATCTGAGCCTCATTTTATCCAAAAATCCAAAGTTTTCAACTTCTCGTTGCGAAACCCTGGGCCACGCTGTTTTGGTATGCCACTCGCATTTCACTCGCACTAATTAAAATAAATTCTGTCAGACATTCTCGTTTAATTTTTCGCGCACCTTGCCAAATAAAAAAGAAACACACACACTCCAAACTGCCAAAGCTGAAGCGAGAAAACAAGCAATAAATACGTCAGACCATACGTCAACTTGGTCCCGTACCCAATCCCTCCGCCTTTGGACAATTAAAAATGCACATTATTAATTAGTTGTTATAATTGCATTTAAAAATCCATTAATATTTATAGAATTCATAATAAATAATGAGGCGCAGTCGCGACGCCTCTAAATGTCAAAACAGTCGGCGGTAACCGCTGGACATGGTTAGGACCAGGACCATTGGAGACAACTAACTCCACCAAAATTGGCAATTTATGCGGCTGGCAGTTTGGCAAGTCAACCGCATCGCGTCGCGTGATGTGTGTGGCATATTTGAAATCGAGTCACAGTCGCGGCGAAAATGTTGCTAGTTGCCTTTGACAAATTCTTGAGGAATGTGTCCAACAAATACCAAAACAAAAATAAAGCAAAAAAAGTAATAAGATGTTGGGGAATGTTGTGCAAAAGAGTGAAGCATATTTATTAGATGATGGATTTGGTCAACGGTTTAGTGCAAAATCTAGAGCAAAGTCTTCATTTTAAATAAAATAGGGTGTCCTCTTTAGTTTTTCAAAAAATTTATCTCTCCTTTCCATGAAGACCATTATTAGAGTATTTTCCAAAACACAGCAAAAACGGGAAATATCTTTTTCAATCCGCCTTCATAGAACGGTAACGATCCCAGCTTATTGCAAGTGAGAAACGAACCTAAGTAAGTGTAGATTTTTCGTAGCCGGATCCAGGCCCTGAACCGAAATACAAAAATTAAAAATATCTTAAAATATGTTTAAGTCTTCAAATAAATTTTAATAAACCTCTAAAAAACTAGCTTTAAATAAAGATTCACCATAAAGTTGGGGCCCAAAGGGGACTGTTTTTAGCTAGGCAAAATTCACCTTTGCGAAGTCGATTCCTGCTAACTACGTCTCACTCCTCCTCATTGGTGACCTCTGGTAACAGACCGATTCACCCGTAAAACTGCCAACCCTCCATTTGGGGTAAATAGGTTGTTCATCTCCACCAAGGAAAAGTTTACCATGAAAACATTCGTCAGCAAAATCGATAGGTTTGCTAACTATTGAATAGTTCATTCGTACTCCATCCTTTTTATACCCTTGCAGAGGGTATTATAAAATTGTGCGGATGTTTGTAAAGCATTAAAGGAAGCATCTCCGACCACATAAAGTATATATATTCTTGATCAGCACGACGAGCTGAGTTCATTTAGCCTTGTCCGTCTGTCCGTCTGTGTGTTTCTATGCTATTTCCTCCGTCAGTTTAAAAGCTACCCTCACCAAACTTTGCACGAATTTGTCGGAACCGGTCGGATCGGATGACTATAGCATATAGCTGTCATAGTCGAAAAACTAGTCTTAGTGAGAAAAACTTTTTTGTTTTTAATGGAAACGCCTCCAAAGTACGTATTTCTTAGTTTACTATCCTTTCCCATGATTTCACTAAGTTTGGTCGAAATCGGGTGACTATAGCATATAGCTGCCATAGGAACGATCGATGGAAAAACTAGTTCTAGTGAGAAAAACTTTTTTGTTTTTAATGAAAACGTTCTTATCATTGGCGTACACTTATTATACCCTTGCAGAGGGTATTATAAAATTGTCCGAATGTTTGTAACGCATAGAAGGAAGCATGTCCGACCACATAAAGTATATATATTCTTGATCAGCACGACGAGCTGAGTTAGTTTAGCCCTGTCCGTCCGTCTGTCCATCTGTTGCTATGCCATCTCCGTCAGTTTTAAGGCTATCATCACCAAACTTTGCACGAAGTCTTTTAGTACAAATACGCTGCACATTTGTCGGAACCGGCCGGATCGGATGACTACAGCATATAGCTGCCATAGGAACGATCGGTTGAAAAAACCAGTCTTAGAGAAAGACTTTGTTGTTAATGTTAATGAAACGCCTAAATATATTTTTATTTACCATCCTATATTAGTGAAACGTTATAGAACTTTGTAACATTAAACCTTTTTTTTTTTTATTTAATTTTTTTAATAAAATAAATTATGCCAACGTATGGACGTTTCTATTGAAAAAAACAAAAAGTTTTTCTCACCAGAATTTTTTACTTTTATGGTTTTTGATCCGCCGGCTAACAATATTATTATTGGTCTACAATTGTGCAGTGTATTTATAAATTTTTATTTTTGAGGATTATAAAAACGACAGACGGATAGAAGGACAGACGGACGGACTGACGTACAGGGCTAAATCGACTCAGCTCGTCGTGCTGTTCAAGAATATATATATGCTTTATATGGTCGGAGATGCTTCCTTCTATGCGTTACAAACAACCGGACATTTTTATAATTGAGTTGATTTAGTCATGCCTGTCTAACCATTCCTCCGTCCGTCCGTCTGACCGTACGTCTGTCCTTTTATATGTCCGTCTGTTTCTATGTTAGTACAAATACGCCGCAAATTTGTCGGAACTGGCCGAATCGGATGACTATAGCATATAGCTTTCATAGGAAAGATCGGTCGAAAAACAAGTTTAGAAGACTCAGCTTGTATAAAAAATTCTGCCGAGTCGAAGTTAACTTTTCCCTAGAAGGTTTTCCCAGTGATTATTAAGTATTGTTCTCGAACTGTAAAGCAAGTGCTTTTCGATTCGTTTAATGCCAGAGCTAGACTAACTAACTAGCTTCCCTTTACTCATATTTCTCCCTTGACACTAGACTTGACACTTGACACTTAGTAGACTAAAGCAAATTGAAACTGTCATGTCTGTCGGATTTGTGTCCGAATTTCTCCAGATGTTCAAACGCACGCCAAATTAGTTTGCAAAAAAATTTGTCGGAGCTTCGAAAGTTTGCATTGAATTTGGCTTAGTGTGCACACTCGCAAACTTGGTTTGCGAAAATTTTGTGTATCCCCACAAACCAATTTGTTTGTCAATAGCAGCTGTCAAATAATCGACTTAATGCGATATAAAATATCTCTAATTTCTATCGCTTAATAATTTTGCAAAAACAAACATGGGCAAAGCTATAAGGAAAAGAAATTGTTAATTATTTGCATTGGCGCTGCATCGTTGCATGCATTAACTTCTTTGCAAAAAACAACCGTAAAATAAATATAACGCAGAGAATGGGAGAGCCCGTGGGTGAAGCAAAGGGAAACCAAAGGATGCTGCGTAAAACTAATTTATATATTTTTATTTGCGCCAATCCTTTCCAAAAAGGTCACGCCAATGCGCAACTCCATCCCAGCAGCAAGACATCTGAATCGTTTGGGTTATTTAACAATGCAGCCATGAAGATTTTACAATAAAACAATATTAATGTACTCATTTTTACACAGTTATGCAAATCTTATCCAAATTAAATATTAAAATTGAATTACAAAAGTCATTGCACTTGAAATTACTCACACAAGTATCACAAGTTTGCCATAGTTTGTTCTTACATTTGCCTTGTAAGAACAAACTCGGCAAATACGATAACAGTTTGCGAGAGAGTGTTCACATTGTGTTCAGACAGCACGCAAATTTTGTGGAAAACTTGACTTGACAAACCAGGCAAACCGTTTGACACAAGCGTTTGGCTGCAAATAAATTTGGCTTTCACACACACGTCAAACTAATTTTGACGAATTTAGCGTTATTTTTGACAAATTAGTTTGCCCGTGTGAACTTAGCTTAAGGAATATTGCGTGTACAATCATTGAAACTTATTTGGTAATACTTCTACAAAAATATATTCTTGATCAGCATCAACAGCCGAGTCGATATAGCCATGTCCGTCCGTATGAACGCGTGGCAGAAGAAAAAAAAATAGTTTATTTTGACTTTTATTCTGCTTGAAATGCGTACAACGGTCACGTTCGTTATCATGGAAATACCCATATTAAGTAAGGCCCAATATCTATCTATTCTGAAAAGTACAATAAGATCGCACCAAAAACACTTAAGTTATATACAAATCAATTTTGCTTGTTGTAGGGAGACCCCCGTTTTGCGTTGTCAGCTAGCGTAGAAAACGATTGAAAACCAACGAAAGGGTATTTTGAAGTCGATTTACTCGACTACAGCCCCCTTACTTGTTTTGGTTTTATTTTCTCGAAAAACTAAGCTTTAGGTGTCGCACTGTTCACTTTACAGGTAAACGACTTAAATGATATTTTCAAAATTGGTAATAAACTCAAATCTTCATCCAATCTAGTTGTTTATACCTCTTGTTTGTCCCTATCTGTTGTTGAATTCTCACACCTGATATCCTTTCTCGTACGCCAAATAATCTGTAGCGCACTGCCTGCCATTAAGCAGCAAACTCAAAACTCCATGTCTGACTGCCTCTTCGAAGCGGAGAGCCTTCATAAATATTTATGTCTCGTCATTGAGACCAATTTTTTATAACGCATATTAAATTGTAAATTAAAAACAAATTTTCGTTGACTTTTCTACACTCCCAGAAGAGTCTTGAATTTTATTGCAGTGATATATAGGTACGTACAGCCTGGGCATGTGTGGATGGGATCCAAAGAAGAAAAAAAACCAAACCTGAACCCATAATTAAATTTTAACATTTCCACCTTTTTGTGTTGCTGTTCCAAATGTCGCCTCTGTCCAGCGCCGTCTCAGGCCTAAACCCACGCTGGTTTGGGAAAAGGGTGAAATATATCACTGGCGCCAGGGTACCGCCCGCTGGGCTCGAATGTGGTAAATTTTTTATTGCAGCCGTTTAGGCGATCGCTTGACGGCCAAGGACATCAATCAAAAATTCTACTCGCCAGAGAGTGTGGGCTGGAAGGGTTAGCTTTTCTTTGGGAGAAGCGTTAATATGATAATATGCACCTCTACGCCTAGTTTTGGGGAATGTTTCTCTTTTATGAAATAAGCAATTAAAAATGAATTTGATGCAGCAAATCCAACATGCTGGCTCTTTAATGGCCCCAACAGCAGCATTTAATTGGTTTTCAATGTTTCAGCTAGACGATCTGATGTGATGTGATGTGTGTGGTGGGTCCTGGTCCACAAAAGATTTAAACGTCTTTGATAGTAAACCATAATTAATTTCAACATTTATATGGGAAGTTTATTAACCTTGGAGCAGGCGTGGGCTTTGAATGCCCAGCTAAGTGAGGTTGTTTATGACTTGATGGCCGATGATTGAGCTCTGAAGGCTGTCACATCTGGTTAAACGACACTCAAACTAGATAAATCCATTTGCAATTCTAGCCAGCACAAAAAGGCCTACCAAAAACCTTTCCGCTGAACAGGCATGGACATATAAATAGCACAAGTGAACATAACACATAAATTCATTTAGGATGCTAGCCAGCTAAATTAAACTGTGTGATTAAGAAAAGCCTCTCCAATATACTTCTTTTCATTTGGGCTATTTTTATGTCCATGGCTGTATGCGTAATTGAGGACACAGTTGGTCAGTTGACGAGACTGGCGACGACTGGCGCGACGTCTTCATACACGCCCCTGGTCTCCCTCTCTATCTCTTTTTCTCTGTAGGATCCCACAAGTTGAGTTTGGAAATCGGTTTTAATATGTGAATGCGTTGATTGCCTCTGCTTTTTAATAAAATGATAACTTTTAGACCAGACAAATATTTCATTTCCTTCGGGCCAGAGGCAGAGGGCAGACACAGAAACCCAAAAGTCATCATCAAGTAAGAAAACATGGGGCCCAAACAGTGAATGATCACTTTCCAGCACAAATTGGAGACTGGCCTGAACGTATTTGCACCTCTGAATTCGGTGTGGGCAACCGAAACCCCAGACAGTCAGCGCTAGCGCCAGTCGGCTGCCGCCAGTGAAGGGTCTGCCTCTGTCCCTGACTGAAGTTCGGAGTTCGTGCGTGCGCCTGGGTTTGTGTGTGGCATGGTGTGGACGGGCGGTGGCAAGATCGTTTAGCAGCACAACCGCGCACTTCATTGCCGTCGTCGTCGTTCGCATTCCAGCCAAATTTGCTCACAACATGTAGAAATTGCTGCTTATTTGTTCGTGCCCTCGTTGCATTCGAGTTGAGATTATATGGGACGGACATGTTGCCCTGGCGCCAGTTTTTGGGCTGCCCAAATGTGGCGTTTAATGAAATTTCCCCTGCTTTGTTTTGGTTGTGTGCAGCTTGTTTGGCTACCCAGCGCTTTTTGGCAGCCCCTCAGGGTCTTGGGCTAAGAAGGCTTCTTGTGAGTTTTTTCTTTCTTTGAGGGTCTTGCGTGTGTTATTCAAAATGTAGGAGAGAGAAGACTTAGTTGGGCTGTTTGGCACTGGTAGAAGGGAGTTGAAGAATACTTGGCGGATGTTAGAAAATACATATGGTTTAATTGTCAAATGAGTAAAAGTGATAATTGTTTTCTTTAGTTTAAAAAGACTTATTTGAGGATAAAGTTTTGATAAAAATTTGCAAAACTTATCCTTTAAGAAAATAATGTACAGTGTTTCTAATTTTTGCATTCATTGCTCTTTGCAGTTTCCAACTGCTTAAAGCAGTGATTGCATGGAAACACATTAAGCAGTCAGGAGTCATCAGCAAACGCCTACTTAAAATTGAAGGCATTCAGCTCTTTTTGGTGTATCAATGGATAAGTGGTTTACAGTCGCCAAAAAAATTAATAATTTCCAAAAATCGAAATCTTTTTCTTCATTCATATCTAAATCTCTCTATCTTAGCTCATAGCCACTTCGTTGTGGTCTTACCAAATATTCAAAGAGTGTACTCTGCTGTTGGCGTTAACGAGACTTTGACAGGTTGATTCATGCTCACATGCCCTGACTTGGCTTATTTGACCCAAAGTAGGGACGTGGTCGGGGACGTAAACTTGGGACCGGGACCAGCTAACTTCCACTTCCAACTGTCCATTTGTTTGTTTTTCTTATGCTTTTCGGGGAGTTAACCGAATGAACACAACCAAAAAAAAAAAAAAAATACATACATTTTTATTAATGACCATCACAGCCCCACACAATTGCAATGGGCGCCAAAGGGTTCCATCCGTTTACATGCACTGGGGGCAGATCCCAGCGCCAGTTTTGAGTATGTGTTGAAATGTGGTAATTTGTCTCGCTTAGAGATGAACGAGGCATCGTCCGGGGGTAATCATTAATAAAACATTCGTTCGACCGAAGAGCTAGCTGGCGCATTTCTTCCATAATTCATAAATGCCAATGCGAACTGCCAACTACCAACTCAACTACTGGTATTGAGTTTTTGTCAATAGACGAAGATTAGACCCGTAGCTAACCCCCGCCCTCTCCCGTTGCCACCATATTTTAGCTAGACAAACAATCAATTTCACAGCTTAACGCGATCGCATAATGAGCCACGACGCGACGCGAAGCAACGTTGTGGTCCAAGTTGCAAACGGGTAAACAGACAAAACGAAGCAGCGGGAGCAACAGATTCAACACTTTTTTCTCCAGCTCTGCCGGCTGGTCGGTTGTTTGCCTAGACGCAGTGGATGGGTTTTCAGTTGGGGGGTTTCATGGAACTGCCAGCGACTTCAATAGAATTAATTTACGCCTCACGTTGTGGTCACAGTTATGCAGTAGCTGCAGTGCGTCTACAACGCTCTGGTGGTGATGGTGGTGGGTATTTTATAAAAGTTATCATTATTATTTTTTTGTGAGCAGTTAGAAAATATTTGTGGTCGCAAGGTGTTAAAATGCATTTGCATAAACACTTGAAGCGTTGTCACGGCTAATTTGGAAGGGGCAGAAAAAAGGGGGAGATTGGAAGGTTTCGGTCAAAGATTTCTAAAGTTCTCTTTGCTGTCATAAAAAGTCATTATACCCTTGCAGAGGGTATTATAAAATTGTGCGGATGTTTGTAACGCATAGAAAGAAGCATCTCCGACCACATAAAGTATATATATTCTTGATCAGCATGACGAGCTGAGTTCATTTAGCCTTGTCCGTCTGTCCGTCCGTCCGTCTGTCTTTTTCTTTGCTATCTCCTCCGTCAGTTTTAAAGCTATCCTCACCAAACTTTGCACGAAGTCTTTTGGTACAAATACGCTGCACATTTGTCGGAACCGGCCGGATTCATAGGAACGATCAGTCGAAAAACTAGTCTTAGTGAGAAAAACTTTTTTGTTTTTAATGGTCCAAAGTACGTATTTCTTAGTTTACTATCCTTTCCCATGATTTCACTAAGTTTGGTCGAAGTCGGATGACAATAGCATATAGCTGCTATAGGAAGGATCGTTCGAAAAACTAGTTCTAGTGAGAAAAACTTTTTTGTTTTCAATGAAAACGTCCTTATCATTGGCATATTTTATATACTTTTACACAATTCAACAAAGTTTGGTCGAAATCGGATGACTGTAGCATATAGCTCCCATAGGAACAATCGGACGAAAAACTAGTTCGAGTGAGGAAAACTTTTTGTTTCTTATGAAAACGTCCTTTTTATTGGCAAATTCTTTTTTATATACTTTAACACATTTCTACAAAGTTTGGTTGAAATCGGATGACTATAGCATATAGGGGCTAGGAACGATCGGTCGAAAAACTAGTTCTAGTGAGAAAAACTTTTTTGTTTCTAATGAAAACGCCTTTTTTATTGGAATATTCTTATTTTATATACTTTAACACATTTCTACGAAGTTTTATCAACATCGCATGACTTTAGCAAATAGCTGCAGTATGAATGATCGGTCGGAAAAGAAGTTTTAGTGAGAAAAACTTTTTTGTTTTCATTTGAAGCTGCAAGGGTATACAAAACTTCGGCCGAGCCGAAGTTAACTTTCCCCTACTTTGTTTTTTACGCAGGGAATCAAACCGAATCGTATTTAGGTTTCGCTTCCGATTCTGGCGCGTACCGATACTTGTAAAATGGCTTGACACAGCCCCAAAGGGTCAAAGCCGAGATCCTCTCAATATCTTGGCTTGTGCGCTTCTAATTTTCGCACAAGAGAGACTTTTAGTTTGCGTTTGAGAAGCTTTTTACTGATACTTATGTTTTCGTTTTCGGTAAAAGATTCTGTTTTATTCGGTATCCGATTCCGAATTCGAATTGGTGTTTTATTTGGGTAATCCGGTACGTAACGGTATGAAAAAGACAGAATGATTATTGTTAATGTAGTTCAGTCTTTTTTTATAAATTAAATGAGGCTAATTTCCGTTTTCGCAATAACCCCGATCTTCCCACAAATCTGCGCGGAAGGACTCGCAACAATTTATGTTCTTGGAGCCGATATTCTGACAAATCTTAACCCTTAAAGCCCACGCTTAAGTATAACAAACCCGATACTTTAATGGACTTTTGAAATTAAGATTAGTTTAAAAAATGTCAAAAGCTTCATTTCTGTTCTTATTTCCGACGAATCTCAACCCTTAAAGCCTCTGTTAATTGCGAAATATGGAGGCGATCACATTTAAAACAAAAGTTTTATTTTTCCTAGAACTTCTTTCGTCATTCATACTGCAGCTATAGCTAGAGTCATCCGATTTTGATAAAACTTTGTAGAAATTTTCCAAAGTACATAAAATAAGTTTTTCCCATACGTTTTCATAAAACTTAGAACTAGTTTTTCGACCGATCATTCTATGGACTGCAGCCATATGCTATAGTCATCCGATTTCGACCAAACTTTGTAGAATTGTGTAAAAGTATATAAATTAAGTGTAAGCCAATGATAAGGACGTTTTAATTAAAAACTAAAAAGTTTTTCTCACTGGAACTAGTTTTTCGACCGATCGTTCCTATGGCAGCTATATTCTACAGTCATCCGATTTCGACCAAACTTAGTGAAATTATGGGAAGGGATAATAAACTAAGAAATACGTACTTTGGAGGCGTTTCCATTAAAAACAAAAAAGTTTTTCCCTTTAAGACTAGTTTTTCAACCAATCGTTCCTATGGCAGCTATATGCTATAGTTATCGAATCCGGCCGGTTCCGACAAATGTGCAGCGTATTTGTACCAAAAAACTTCGTGCAAGGTTTGGTAAGGATAGCTTTATAACTGAAGGAGGAGATAGCATAGAAACAAACGGACAGACGGACGGACAGACGGACAGGGCTAAATCAACTCAGCTCGTCGTGCTGATCAAGAATATATATACTTTATGTGGTAGGAGATGCTTCCTTTGTATGCGTTACAAACATCCGGACAATTTTATAATACCCTCTGCAAGGGTATAAAAACCTTTCTAAAGTCCCAGTTTTCCATCAAGTCTGCACGGAAAGGTATTTTTTCCGCAGTTTTAAAGGTAAAGCAGTCCGATACTTTTAAAAAACTCTATTATTTTCTTAGATCGCCATTAATATCATCCTCTTAAAGCACCAACTCTTAAAGCCCTACCTGGAGTTTATCGTCGACTCGGAAAGTGTCTTTTTTCGGACTTTCGTAGTCCAAAGTGATGTCAAAAAATTATTTTTGTTCTAGGATCGCCCCTTATTTCACCGAATCTTAAGCCTTTAAGCCCATTCTGAAGCCTTGCATTCAGAAATGTCCTTAAATCTGTTCAGAAAGTAATATTTTTGAACTTTTAAGACAGCAGAATTTTGAAAAAGTATAAACCAAGGTGAGACATACTATTTGATGTAAAATAAAGATGGGTCCGTTGGATTCAAACACATTATAAAGTATTAGTTCTGGTTTTAAGAGGTATTACACCCCGGGATTTTGTTTGAACCAACTCTATTTGGTTTAGCTAATTTATACTTAAAATATTTAACGTTTTCTCAGAGAAAGCTATTTTAAACCGAAAGACTTTTTACCATATTATAGTTTACCTATAGTTTCTTTTCCCCGAACTTTTGCGTCAATATTTGACATATAATGATTTCTAAAGTTAATATGTGACTTTACGAAATTGAATTCCTAGAGAACATTGAATGGCTTCGTCCATAATGATATCACTTTTAAAGCTGTACTCCTGTCTAAAGTTGAATAAAGGTAAAGAAACTCGACAAACCTATGAGAATATCGTCCGGTAAAGGAAATGAGATACGCAAACAAATCGATTACCAACTTTCAAAGAAGGAATGTTGACTTATGACAGGCATATTAAGAGGTCGGTGGACAATTGTAGGAGGTGTACGGGATCACATGTTTCATAAATCCGGCATCGATAAGGACTTATCGTAGCAATTCGATTAAAATTACTGGTGGTTGGTCTGGTAACGAGTGCTCACTACGAAGAGCTAGGGGATTCGTTAAGGCCGCGCCGAACTACAGGGATAGGACAATCAAATCCATAATATTTTTAAGTGCAAAAATTCAGTAAAACGGATTTTCTGCTATATCTTGAAAACAAAGGCAGATGGCACTAAGCCAAGACCAGTTTTGGAATCAGTGGACAAAAGTGGACTAGAATTTTGCATCGTGAAGACTGATTTGTTAGTATTTGAAGGAGAAAGTGGCAGCTGATATATGTTTGATAGATAGGTCCCTAGAGAGAGCTCTTCTGAGGCTCCCTGCTTTCGAGCTCTACCCAGAATTTGCCTAAAGTGAGTTTTTGTTGAGTCTCTGTACGAAATTAGCAGCCTAAATAAAATATTTTGGACATTTTTCCTGTCCATAAAAAAAGTTTCTCACAGGGGAGCATACTTGTGGAGCTCACACTCTTTCGGAGTTCTAATGTCCAGCTATACCGCAAACACTTATTCCTTAGCCTGGATTTATTTGGGGATGAAGTTTTCACACAATTCTGCTACTCAGTGATTTGGATTGGGAGGATTGGATTGGGAAGAAACTATCAACTATTCTAGTGTCAGAATTTGCGCTAGTGGACACCTCTAAAAAATGGTTTCCACTGAGATAGGCTCTTCCCAGCCATTGAATCAATCAATCTGAGTATTGATGTGATGAATTTTTGAACCCATACTCTACCTCTTAGCTTAGTATATGAATATCAGTGTATTGATGAGGGGGAAGAGACTTACTCATCCTTGGCTTCTGATTTAGTACAGAATCCAATGGTACAGAGTCTAAGACCGATGGCAGGACCCGCCCTTTACTACTCTCCCCCAACCATCTTCCCTCTTCAAAAAGAAAAAAACAATGACAACAAAATTATAAAAAAATATTTTGGAAACACAATAGAGGAACAAGTAAATCCCATTACACAGCAGTAGCTCCATGCCTCAAAAGAGCACAAAAACTCCCCCCGAAGAGTGCTGACTAAAAGATGTTACAACTTCACACTAAACCATTGAAAAAGTGAGGCAGGCCAACGCCAAAGGACCCCCTGACATTGGCACCAGGACCGGGCCGCAGCGGCACTAACCCAAAGGCCAAACAATTTGGCTTAAAATTACGCTACACTGATCAAAGGCAGCTGCGCCCAGATAGCGATGCAGCAGCCACTGATGACGGGAATGACGAAAGATGCCCATGCCTGGTGAAAGTGCAGTGACGTGTGGATGTGGATGATGATGATAAGCCTCGTCCATGTCTGTTTGCTGCTATTGATCTCACCTCCGCACTCATACCTGTGATCCATTTTACAAGGCAACAGCGCTCTAGATAACCCAGCATCAGCATCATCCATTGGCCTGGCTTGTCAATTGGGCGGACAACGATATTGTTATGCTTATTACACCGGCACAGCTACCGAATGTATGTACTGCGGCTGCTGCTGCAGCTCCTCGGTGTAGGAGTATGGCCAGGCACTTTGAGTACGAACGGTCGACCGACGAGGATTATCTCTTTATCAGTCTTAATCTCAAGTAGTTAATAAAGTGCGATGCTTTGTAGTTCAACCGCTGTCCATTGTTCTCAGACAACGACAAACGGAGACGACATTCAGCGGATGGGTAGGCCCTTGCCGAGATTCGTTTGGAGTGCGCCGATGCACATAATCGTTTGTGGTATGCCGAAAGATGTGAATATGTATTACCTAAAAAAGTTTAAGCGGGGCGTGATTATCATAAAGGTAAAAAGTATTTTGGTCTGGGAAAAAATTCAACTGGTCATGTTGGGGGTGAGGCAGCAAGAAGTTGAGATCAAGTCTGATCACTGATTTGGCAATAATTTGCCTACATATTTAATTAACAATTTCTTACTATTTCCTTAAAAGTACAGCCATTTACTTTACCCTAGACTCCACCTATTAAATGTATCACCCAGTTAACAATCCAGTCCTTGGCAATGTCTTCAAATATCCTCCCCAAAGTTGGACAATCAATTATGTTTTTATCAAATTCCGATCCTCAAACAGCTGCATAAGTTCCTCTTAAGCCTAACAAGGGCTCCCATAACAAAATATTGTAAACAGATGACAACATTCCTTCCACTCCATATGACCCCCTTATCTTTTCACAAAAAACCCAAAATTGTCAACAATGCAAAATGATTGTTATCCTTTAACCAAACCTCTTGTGGTAAACCCAAATCCCATTTGGCACAAACAATTTAAGCGAAAATTGTTTAAGCTGCAGTAAAAATAAACTATGTACAAAATCGGGTCACCAAATGCACGCACATGTCCCCGGGAGAAATCCTTTGGGCAAATCTCTGTGACAAACAAAGTGCATATCTTTAAGGAAATGAAAACAAACCGAACAAAAATGAAAATGGGATCTTCAGAGGCTGCGACAAACTGTAAAAACAAATTGCGTTTTGTTTCAATTATACAAGGATTACATGCCTGGGACAGTAAGCGGGAGGGATGCCAGGATGCCAACTTTCAAGTGGCTGTGCCGACATTTCAACAATTTGCACTTGATTTTAAGTAGGTGATTTCTATTATGCGAGACATTAGCTGTCATACAAACGCCCTATTCAAACCTCAAGGGCCAGGGAAACGACCGACCCACCAAGCACTTGATTAGCATATGAATACACTTGAATAAGGCCATAAAATCTCAAGTACCTCGGCATTATGCGCGTAACGCCAGGTAAAGATAATCGAACCGCAGGTCGTACAGCTTTGCGCCGGATTTTCCTGCTGCGCTCGTCAATGGCCCGGTGGCGGGGGAAATTCAGTGGAAATTCCTGGCCAGCGGCCAGTTGATGTGCCATAAAATTATGGCGGCTCATAAAATTCATTAATCGCTGCTAAATGCGCGTCATTAGTCAACAGGCACAGGCGCATTGCACTTTTCCAGGAAGCACACCGCAGGCACTGGGCAACGTGTCAGGCTCATTTCTCCGCCTCTCTCCCTCTCACTCACTGTCTGGCCACTGGACTAACGAGTTGGCTATGGTACGGCGACAGGGCGTCGCGTGAAAATGGTGATTAATGCTTTTAGTGCGTGGATTTAATATGGAACACGGCGTTGGTGTTGTTAATCAGCCACTCAGGTAGCTAACGTCCGAATGGAAACGGGCGGCTGGAAAGCCCCTAACAAGTGTGATTGATAAACGGCGGTTTTTTTTTTGGGCAGAAGAAAGATAAATGTTGTGTTGTGCTTCGGCTTAAGCTAGGATTCAAATATTGAAATTTTTGTATTTACTTACCAAAATTGGAAATGAAAGAATACTTGATTACTTTCCACGGAGTAATCTAATGAGTCGTTCATTCATTCAGTTAACAGTGACGAAAACAGTGACCAAAACAGTGACCAAAACAGTGACCAAAACAGTAACCAAACCAGTGACCTAAACAGTGACCGAAAAGGTGATCGAAATAGTGACCACAACAGTGACCGAAACAGTGACCTAAACTGCAACCAGTACAGTGTCCAAAACAGTGACCAAAACAGCGACTTTTTGAAGGGACGAATTCCGGTCTAAAAGTACCGATCAGAACCAATGAAAATGAGCATGCGTCCCTAAAAGATCGTAGGATCGGGAGTAGTCCTGAACAATTTCCAACACCTTCAAGTGCTTCAGAAGTATGCGACGACTCTGTCACCAGTACAATACTTCGTTTTGTAATATCCGCGCTCAAAAAAATCGAAAAACTATTTGGGAACCCTCAGAAAAAGGTTGATACTATGATTTCACAGTAGTTCAAAAATCAATGTAACATTCCTAACAAATGTCTTTAAATGGTCCAATTGGGAAATTAGGCAAAAATTTCCTTGGTAGGTATGGAAAATTTTAAAACATATAAAGGGGGATTTTTTAGCTATTATCTTTTTGGCAACACTGGTTTGAACAGCTCACGCACGTTTCGTGTTTTGTTTCACTGTCAAACATCTTCAGTTTGGTCTATAATTTAACCATGAATCGTCTTACAAACGAACAACGCTTGCAAATTATTGAATTTTATTATCAAAATGCGTGCTCTGTTAAGAAAGTTCATCGCGCTCTTCTTCCATTTTATGGTCAGTTTAATCGACCCACTGAAGCGGCTATTCGGGCTATTGTGACTAAATTTCGCACCAAATTTACATTGTTGGACATTAAACCACCAACACGCTTACGTAGAGTGCGAACTGAAGAAAATATCGCAGCTGTATCGGCCAGTGTTAATGATGACCATCAATTATCGATTCGTCCCCGTTCGCAGCAATTGGGCCTCTGTTACTCAACAACGTGGAAAATTTTGCGGAAGCCTTTCAAAATACAGCTAGTGCAAGAATTGAAGCCGAACGATCTACCGCAACGTATAATTTTTGGTGAACGGGCTCTTGGAAAGTTGTCCGAAAATCCACTTTTTTACCGAAAAATTGTGTTCAGCGACGAAGCTTATTTTTGGCTCAATGGGTACGTAAATAAGCTGAATTGTCAATTTTGGAGTAAATATCAGCCAGAAGCATTGCAAGAGCTACCATTGCATCCAGAAAAAGTCACAGTTTGGTGCGGTTTATGGGCTGTTGGCATCATTGGACCGTACTTCTTCAAAGATGATGCGAATCGTAACGTAACTGTGAATGGTGAGCGCTACCGTGAGATGATATCCAACTTTTTTTTGCCCAAAATGCAAGAGCTTGACTTGCATGACATGTGGTTTCAACAAGTCGGTGCCATATGCCACCCAGCACTCGCAGCAATGGACTTATTGAAAGACGAGTTCGGTGAACATTTTATTTAACGTTCGGGACCGGTCCATTGGCCGCCTAGATCGTGCGATTTAACGCCTTTAGAGTGTTTTTTGTGGGGCTATGTTAAAGCTCATGTCTATACAGACAAGCCCGCTTCAATTGACGCATTGGAAGACAACATTGAAGCATTTATACGTGAGATACCGGCCGAAATGTTGGAAAGAGTATGCCAAAATTGGACTAAGCAGATGGACCATTTGAGGCGTAGTCACGGTCAACATTTGCATGAAATAATCTTCAAACATTAAATTATATAGACCATACTATCGATTCAAATAAAGTTTTCATGCATTTTTCTGAATTTTATGTGTTTTTTTTTTTTAAACTTTCCTATAGCTCTTAAAAAATCACCCTTTATATAGCACTATCGTCAACATAGCTTTTCGATGGGGCAAAACAAAACAAACTTACTTTTCTTTTGCAAGTATTGTAATTTAAAATTATCCCTCTTAAAGAGCTTCGCTCGAACCGGGTGTTCCACGAAGCCCAATGTTTTTTTAAACTTTTTTTAAGGTTCCATTTTGATATATTATGGGTTTCTTGTCATAATATATTAAAGCAATTAATTTGGATTTCTTCAAGTGTTTAAAAAAAGTGGATGGAGGTTAAAGCGCTTAAAGGAGTAAGCCCGTGTTTACACGGTGAATTTTGAATAATTTTTAAAACAGCGCTCGCATTTACACCATGTAATTTGCTTAATGAAGTGTTTCGTTTTGTTCTTACATTGCGATCACCCTCGCATTGCAACTCTATTTTTTGGCGACCTTTATAATAAAAATTAAATTTCTATTAGTCTTAAGACAAACTAATAAAAGCTGCCGTAAAAGTCACAAACGAGAAGGCTGAGGTAACTTCGGATATGCCGATTATTATTAATGATTTCCAAGTTAAAGAACTGTAACTTTGCAAAAAAAATTTTTTTTACTTTGACCCATTTTTCGACCGATCGGTCCTATGAAAGCAATATGCTATAGTCATCCGATTTTGACAAAGCTCTAACTTAAGGTTACAAAACCTATAATAATAAATAGTGGAAAGTTAACTTCGGCTCGGCCGAAGTTTTGTATACCCTTGCAGCTTCCATTGAAAACAAAAAAGTTTTTCTAACTAAGATTACTTTTTGGACCTTACTTTTCTATAGGATCTATACTATATAGATGTCTGATTTCGACCAAACTTGTGATGTGAAAATAATACTTTTTGGAGGCGACCCCATTTAAAACTAAAAAGTTTTTCTCACTAGAACTTCTTTTTCGACTGATCATTCATACTGCAGCTATATGCTATAGTCATCCGATTTTGATAAAACTTTGTAGAAATGTGTTAAAGTATATAAAATAAGTGTATGCCAATAAAACAGACGTTTTCATTAAAAACAAAAAAGTTTTTCTCACTAAGACTAGTTTTACGACTGATCGTTCCTGTGGGACCCATATGCTATAGTCATCCGATTTCGACCAAACTTTGTAAAATTGTGTAAAAGTATATAAAATAAGTGTATGCCAATGATAAAGACGTTTTAATTAAAAACAAAAAAGTTTTTCTCGCTAGAACTAGTTTTTCGACCGATCGTTTCTATTGCAGCTATATGCTATAGTCATCCGATTTCGACCAAACTTAGTGAAATTATGGGAAAGAATAGTAAACTAAGAAATTTTCTCACTAAGACTAGTTTTCGGACCGATCTTTCATATGACAGCTTTATGCTATATCGTTCCTATGGGAGCTATAAGTTATAGTTATCCGATCCGGTCGGTTCCGACAGCGTGTAGTAAAAAGAAGACTAAGCGAAAAATTTCAGCTTGATAGCTTTAAAACTGAGAGACAAGTTTGCGTTGAAACAGACAGACGGACAGGGCTAAATCAACTCAGCTCGTCACCCTCATCAAGAATATATATAGTTTATGGGGTCGGAAATGAATATTTCTTTGCGTTGCAAACTTCTGGCCAAAATTATAATACCCTTTGCAAGGGTATAAAAAGGCCATCGAGTGCTATAGTTTTAAATTTATTGCACTGCTGTGAGACAATACAAAAATTGACATGGTTTATTGATCAACTCGTGTTATCGATGAACTAAAACCTGATCGCTGCATCGAATCTTTCGGAATGAGTCAAAGGAAAACAAGAAAGAAAGTCGGTCAAGCCCGACAATAACATACTGTGTACCTGGAAGTGCTGCCCATCATCGTTGCGACCGGTGCTGCCCATAATTGTTTGTTTTCCTTATAACTCGACAAACTTTCATCCGATCTTTACCAAGTCTGCATGAAATTTTGTAAGAGTGAGCATTCAAATGGCGATTAAATACGAGTATATTACAGTTTTCTCAAGCAATTTCTTAGGCAGTTTTTCTGTCTACATAGGGTCAGATCTAAGCACCACAGGGAATAGTTGTAAACTACATAGGTTATCTTTAACAGCAACTTTACATCAACTTAACTATTCGTAGAATTCTTTCTAAATTTGCTCTTGGTATCCAATAATTAGTTAAGAATTTCCAATCACTAATTCATTTTTAATAACTTAATAAATGAAAGAACTTTCTAGGAAAATTATAATAATGACAGACACACACACACACAGATACCCAGAGATAGAGATACTACTTAAAGCCAAAACCAGAGATAGATGCACTTCAAACGCGATTCCGGTCTCCAGCTCAGTCTTCGCTTAAGCCAAACCACACAAAACAAACGAGAGGTGCAGAACGAGGAAGAGAAGAAGAAGAAATGGAAGGTACAGGGGGCGGAGTGAAAGAGGCATGTACAACACAAAAATGTGTCTACTTCATTCATAAGATTTTTTAGTGGCGCCTGGCGCCAACATTTTTTTCACTTGCGTGCAGCTATCGTCATCTTGGATTTGGAGTGAGTGCGGTGTGTGCGGCGGGGTGGGGTGGTGCTCGGTGGTTGTGGAGACGCATGCGCTTGGTTGCAGCTCGAAGCACTTGACTTACAGTGCCAACATTTTCATTAAGTCAAATGCCCGCCAGAGAGATGAGAGATGATTGTTTCATTCGAATGCATTTCGTTGATTTAGCGTATCGCTCATAATTTGTTTTTATGGTCTTGGTGGGCTTGGAGTTTTGGGTGCGGGCACGCGGCTGATAAGTTTCCGTTCGCCATGCCAGCTGCCAAGATTAGAAATTGAAAGTGCTACCAGCTGCATGGCGGGTGCCAATGCTTCTCACCCACGCCAAAGTACCAAAGTACACTAAAAGAAAAACATTATGTCAACTATTTACACTCAAGTGTATCCAAAGCTGCCATGGCGGATGTGAGTTTCGAAAACGAAGCCTGAAAGTAATGGTAAATTTGGAATCAAATTAAAACTATATAAAGGGAAATAAAGAAAAGGTTGTGTTTGTATATAGAAGGAAGAGTCTACCATCTAATTTCTATTAGGGTTAGACCAGCTTAGGAACACGATCACTAATTAAACCTCAATAGACTGTTAGAGATTAGCAGCCTTGATGCAAATGAATGAGCATAGGAGCCTTATAGTTCGCGTTTTTTTTTTTTTTGGTAGATTAACTTTTTCCTTTGCACTTTTGTTTTTATCAGTGTAGTGGAATTTTTGCCTGTTTACCAAATTGTCGCAAATTGTTGTTAATTTTAGTACAAATTCGATTCGAAAATAGCCAAAAAATATTTGAATAACCCACGTAAATATTTTTGGTTAGCCCCAGCAAAGGCGCCAAGTCATTGTGGCTATTAACTGATCGAGAATGCTGATGATGATGGTGATGAGTAGGAGCAGCTGGAGTCTCAAGTCTTCTGCTTGACTTTGCTTTACATTTATGGGTCGCTGAGTCGCCAAAGCGTAGCAGCTTATTGACAAATTCAATTTGAATGGCCAGCCAGCTAGAGAGGGGGCGTCGTATCCAGGTTCAGGTCCAGTCAGCCCGTCTGCGGCTGCTGTTAAATATTTTGTTATTTTCGTATGTAAATCTTGTTTAACGACTCTGTATGAATTCGTATTCGTAGTATTGGTATATTTATTGTGTCGTTGATTGAATATGCAAATGCATTTTCACACGTTGGGCCACGGCATCCAAGTCAACAGACAAAGGCAAATACACAGCGTGCTGAGACACTGAGACAGAGACCCCAAGCCCGGCTGATTTTTAACTTATTGTTCCATGCAAGACGAGAAGAAGATCATCATCGTGTACAAACATTGACAAGGGGTGGCTACTTTTCTGTTTTTGTTGTTGGCCTACAGCAGACTCGGCTACAGGCTGTCAGGTGATAATGGGAGCTCCCAGACTGCGGTTCACAAAATACCCACGCACACACACAAACACATGCATATCTTTCACATCGTATAAAAATTAATATTGCCTAATAAATCTGTCAAAAATTATGGCTAACTGCTCAACAACAAACAGAAACCACACTGTGGAAAATATGAGTAAAATAAACTGAATTTATAAAAAATAATGGAGCTCTGTTATGCCAACGAAACTGGAATACCCTAGGACAACTCCTTGAATTTGGGAAATAGATTCAATTTAAAGTAAAAGATTAATTTCAGACTGACTTGGGACTAAAGCAGGGACAGGCACATTCCTATCTCGTATGCATACAAAAATTCTCTAAGCAGCGCTGCTCTGACACACATAGTGTAAGCTGTACAAGCGCCGCTGCGTTGCTGGCTACTGAAATTGAGAGCAATTTATGTGCTGCTCTCACACACACCAATGCAAAAATGTAAATGTATATTTTTCCTGCCTCTGGACTAAAGGCAAGCACGTGCTTGTACGAGCGAAGCTCTTTACGAGGGATAACTTGAAATTACAATACTATGCAAAAATAAATAAAGTAATTTTTTTTTCCCATCGAAAGTTGATATTGACGACGGTGCTATGTATTTTTTTAAATTTTTTGTTTTGACCAAAGAAATTGTTGCTGAATTTTCCAATTTGACCATTTATTACCATTTTTTAGGGAATTCTACATTGATTTTTGAACTACTATGAAATCATAGTATCAAACTGTTTCTTACCTTAAAAGAAGGGTTCCCAAATACTTCTTCTCACTGCTTAGTCACTGTTTTACTCAATGTTTTAGTAACCATTTTGGTCACTGTTATGGTCACTTTTTCGGTTACTGTTTTAGTCACTGTTTTGGTTGTAATGATGTGGTTGCGTCTCCTGACCCTTGCTACGTTCACCCTGTAGTGGCCTCCAGATTTATTCCTTTCCCCAGTTCATAAGTCTTAAGATTTTCGGAGCAGAGGCACCATTTTCACTGTTTGCTTGTCAATTTTATTCTGTCTTTCGTTTTGCTTAGGCTAAGCGTACATGGATATATTCTTATGAGAATTATGAATGTGTTGTGTATATGTTTATACGAGCGTGAGTCCAATGCTTGCATCAAAGTGATGGCTCGGCAGTTTTAAGTCGCTCTAAGTGCAAATGGAGTCATGTTACATTTATATGTGTTTGGGTTATGGGTTTGTTTATGTGCAACAATGTTCATGCATACTTAATTGTTATATGAATATTTAACCTCTATTCGGCTGGGGTCCATTACAGCATTTTGGTAACCACACTGTTTTCACTGTACTCACTCAGATTTGTTATGATTGCTAGTCTTCTCATCCTTCAGAGCAATGCTAAAGCCTAATTACCAGGTCGAAGATTGTCTTTTTGGGTTACACTGTCACGGTCGCCATGTAATGATGTGTCTGCGTCTCCTGACCCTTGCTCACTACATGGTCACTGTTTTAGTCACTGTTTTTGTCACTGTTTAAGTCACTGTTTAAGTCACAGTTTTATTCACTGTTTTAGTCACTGTTTTAGTCATTGTTTTGGTCACTGAGTTTATATGATGGTATATTATTTCTTGGGCTTCTTTGAAAGGCAGGAACTCTCCTGTGGTTATGAGGCGTATGTGGTGAAGTAAAGTTGCTGATCGGTTTTAACATGTCAAACCCAGCGCGATCTTGGCCTACTGCGTCTCAAGTCGGCTCACACCTTTCCGGTGTAACCCTTGGTAACAGAGCGATGCACCCGCAAACGAGCGGCGATCCTTCGCTGGGACAAATAGGGGTCGGTACTTTTGGCTTGGCACCCGATTATCGTCTAATACATCCGCTAATGAAAACTGCGGCAACAAAGCAGATACGGAGGCGTCTAATCCGCTGAACCGATCTTCACGAAGTTTTCACAGTATGTTCACGTCGATCAGAAAAGAGTCATAGGCTATGTGTCATGTCTGTAAACCGGTTCGAAAGCGACTAAAAATGGTTCAAAAGTTGTTCAGAGTCATATCTCAGAAGGTCTTTAAGTTATCAACTTGAAATTTGTTCTGTATGTTGGTAATATGGAGTTAGATATTTGACTGAATCAGAACCGAATTTGAGCTGCTTGAAAATGGAACCTGTTCAAAAGTGGTTCAGCGCCATATCTTAGAAGTTATTTAAGCTACAAACTTACAATTTGGTCTTTAGGTTGGTAATATGGGGTTGGATATTTTACTTTATCAGAACCATTTTGGATTTGGTTCAAAAATTGAACCAAATCAAAAGTGGTTCAGAGCCATATCTCAAAACTTATTAAAGCTACGAACTTTAAATTTGTAGGTTGGTAATATAGAGTTATATATTTTGCTGGCTCAGAATTGGTTTCAAAGCGATTCAAAAATGGAACCGGTTCAATTGTTGTTCAGAGCCATATCTTAGTAGTAATTTGAGCTAAGAAACCTAAAATTTGTTGTGTTAGCTGGTACTATAAAGTTAGACATTTTCCCGGCTACGGGAACCATATCAAAAGTGTTTCAGGTCCTTACCTTCCGCTTGCAAAATTGGTCTGTAATGTGAGTTTTAGAAACAGTGTTTAAAAAACTGCAATAAGTTTAGTCTCTGTTTTGCTTAAACAAGCACAAAAACTGATTTCTAAGAACAAGAAAGCAGCACCAACAGTTGTCGCATAACGCTTTTTTATCATTTTGCTTTTCGCTGCTTGCCCTCAGCAGAGCAAGTTGAAGCTACTGCTTCAGTTCAGCGGCGCCAGTTGAAATTTATCGGTAGCACAAGCGCGACAGAAGTTGCTGATTTCTTTTGGTCAGCAGCACCAATCAATAAATAAAACTCTTAAGATCGGAGGTGAATCATGTATCAGCTTGTTGGAACACATCGCGTGTGGTCCTACTTCGATACATACTAAGTTACCCACACTCTGATGAACTAAGTTTGTAAGAAGAGGCACTTATGCGAAGCGGTAATAAGTAAAACAAAGTTTAACTTTCAGGTTTGCTCACGCTTTCTGACTTGTGAAGTAGGTATGAAGTGACACTGCAGTTCTGAATTTATCAGTGCTCGATTCAGTACTGTTGTCAGTTGTTGTATCAGTACTAGCCCTTAAGTTTTGATTCAATGCTGGGCCGAACTGAAGAGAAGTACTTCTAGCAAGCTTCCAGTTTCGACTGGGCAGGCACTGTAAGGCTTGAGCGTTTGGAGTGCAGTAAAGCGTGGACACAACCTTTCGCGCATCAAGTATCAGCTGCACTCTGGAGAAATAAGCAGCTGAGTAGCGATCGCTTTGTCGGACCTAAGTTTCCTCGGAGAGCTAATAGATTTATTAGACAGGAACCATCGTAGAAGTTTGGCAAAGATACTTTCAGATTTGGGATTTCTCTAGAGAGTAAATGTCTTGCCCACACAGAGAATAAATAGAAAATTTCATATGTGGATCAATAATGTTCGAAATCAGCCATAAGGAAGGAAGGAATTTTTTGGATCTATCATACTCGAGTTTAAAACTCGTTGCTCTCACTTTCAGTAAATAGTTCTCACTCCCCTAGCCTAATGTTGCTCAATTTCCTTAAAAAACAAGAAGGAAAGTCGGTCAAGCCCGACTATAACATACTCTGAACCGGTGGGCGGGAGGGAGCGTGTCAAAAATTGAAAATAAACTTGTAAGATAACTGTGTGTCTATATTATAGATAACTCGGTAACCGTAATCATCAGATTTAATGAGAGTGTGTTTACCAGTTTAGTTGGCGGATCTATAATTTCGATCTGATTTACGACTGACGGCTGAAGCTGCTGACCACGGCGCGGCTGCTGAACGACTGATGACGAGACTGTCGTTCCTATCAAAATAACGTCTATCGCCTTAACAGGGATGCCACATCGCTGCATTCAGGTCCCTACATCATCTTATATACATGCCAAACCCTATCTCTTAAAATTTCTGAGATCTGTTTGTTCATACGGGCAGACGGACAAACGGACAGACAGACGGACATGAATATAAATACTTTATAGGGTCGGAGATGCTTCCTTCTGCATGTTACATACTTTTGCAGAAACTTAATATACTCTGTGTACCTCTGGTACAGAGTATAAAAAGATCCTAAAAATGCAAAACATTTCATTTGTTCTACTTTTTCTTAGTGTACTACCACAAAAAAAACCATTAAGCCTGTATACTCCTTTTAAAGAGTATATAAAATATCTACAAACGCGTCGACATGGGGCGCGGCAGCGATCACCAGTGGTCGGTCAGCAGTTAGCCAGAGAATTTTTTTTCCCAGACATTTACCTGTCAAATGTTGCACTCGCACACGAAAATGATGGAGTGAAGAGTTTTAATTTTATGACGCAGCAAAGGAGGCTCAGCCGGAGAGCTGAAAACCCCGCCGCTGAGGATGGCGCCAAGAAATTAACGAAATGCGCCATAATAAACACGATGGCCAGAAGCTCAGTAAAAGAATTAGCTGATCCTGCTTAAGTGCCAGCCCTCAGTGGGCGTTGTCTCGCTATCATTCTCAGGGTACGCTTAATCTATTAACTAGCTTGTTAGTTTCTTTTCTTTTATCTGTATAACTGCATCGATCTTGTTAGCTGCTATTAATTGGCTGTGAAAGGTTCGATTCATTCAATAAAAACTCTTCCTAAAATGCAAACGGCCTCTCAACACTTTCCCAGCAAAGTCCATTGACATTTAACGCGGCTGCGCATGCGTATCCCCGTATCTATACCGATACAAGATCGTATCTCAGTTACATACATAAATTGCCTCGACCGCAACGCACAGATTGGATTGGATCGTATCGGATCCATAGTTAATTATGCTCCCGAATAAAAAAGGAAAAAAGAAAAAACATTTTGAACATTTTTACGAGCGAAATTTGTAATCATTACCACATTCATATGCAAATGGATCGGAGAGACATGGGGCAGAGTGCTGCTATGGGGCGAGCTGCTCGAACGGCAGCTACGCGTCTGTCGCTTCTGTGCTGTCTTGGCCTTTTGTTTAGACGGGGCCCTGTTTTTGGTGTTAAAAGTACCGTATTGTTTGCCATATATAGCAACTAGAAAAGCAGCAACAACAACATGCTGTGTGATAACGAAGAGTGTCCCAGGGGCTAATTTATTAAAGACGCTTGTTATGTTTTTTTCTCTCCCTTTGTCTTTGTGTGCGTTGTCAACGAAAATCCAAACATAAATTCTTAATGCGACAAGTTTTAATTTCTTCTTCAGCTCCGCGACTCGGTTTCTCCTCGCCTAGACCAGAGCCAGAGCCCGGTAGCTGCCGAGGTTGTGAAAAAGCTTAAATTTTAATCAAAACTTGATCTTTATCTTCCGCAATTTATTTGCCTTTTAACAAATATTTTCATGCTTTGGCTTCGGGATGTCTAATCTGGTTTGTTTACGTTTTGGGTATGTGGGTAAATATTTAAGCTTTTGACGCCTCACATGGGCACTGGCATTACTGGAAAATCTCCATTGCAGAGGTAGCATAAATTTTTGGCCGCCATTGAGAAATGGCTGGTGCTTGGCCCGTGCTGTGGACGTGGACTTTGTTGACTCTGCGCCATGTTTGTTTGCCGGGGTATGTCGCGCATATAAAACCATTTTTGGGGTGGTTCGAGGGCTTTTTCTGAGGTGGTGTGTAACTCGGTTGCGGCGCCTCAATGTTGGTTAGCCCTTGAGAGATAAGCCCTTTCAGTTGCAAACAATGGAGATATTGGTGGAAAACTCAATTGATAAAAGTAACTATTGAGGGTAAACGAATTTCTATTGTTAAAATAAAAATTTTATCGCATTTATTACCCCCATATTTAATTTTTAATTGGAAATCTATTTAAAACTGATCAGATTTTACTGCAAGCCGAGTTCCATAGTTATTTCAATATTGGATTGGAATATGAATAAGAGAATTAGAAAGAATTTGTATACCCTCCAGTCCCGTGCTTTCAAACAGTTTTACGAAAACTGTTCAAAATCGGATGACCATGTATTATAGAACCATACTCATATGTGGCCCGGTGAGGTGCAGCGGCTAGTGTGTGTGCCTGCTATGCAAGTGGTCGTGGGTTCGATTTTAGCCCACGATTAAAAAACTTACGCACCCAGTCACCTTTGCTGTTGGCGGCAGCTTTAAAGTAACGTTAAACTGTAGGTCTCCTTCTCATGAGCGAAAATTTGGTCCTTGTGAGAACGAAAATTTCCAGTGTGTCACTAAGCAAATAATCAATTTACATTGCCGACCCTCAAATTTTCCGCCCCTAAAGTGTGCCGCCCGGGGCGGTCAAATATTGGGAATTTCGTTCTCGAGGAAAGTCAATTTGAAATTTAAGCCAGAAATTTCGCATTTTTTGGGTTTAGTAGTAAGAAAGCACTCTGCAGATGTCAAACTTAACGATCATCTGAGATATCATACACTCAGTAAAAAACGGCTGCCAGCGTTCTTAATGAAACGGGATTGAATTAAACCCGTTTTGAACTTAAAATTTGAAGTATGATTCGTTATTGGGTTTATTTAAATTGAGTACGAAACATTCTTAAGCCGAAAAACGAATGATATTATTATTGAAATGAGAACAACCGTTCTAGAATCAATAACATTTTGTCCTTACAGTAATTTCAAGTACAAAATATTTTAGATTGAGTACAAAATTGACTTATAATGCTACCTCCAAAAAGTGTGCCACATAAAATGCATATTATTTTTGACCAAGTCTGTTTTTAAAATTCCCAACTGATTCTAACTATTTTGTTATGGAATGATGGCTTATTTCTAACCAACAGTAGGTTTGCCACAGTGTTGCCATCTTAGCTATTTAGTTCCTCGATCTAGCATTTTTATACCCTTGCAGAGGGTATTATGAAATTGTGCGGATGTTTGAAACGCATTGAAGGAAGCATCTCCGACCACATAAAGTATATAGGTCGAAATCGGATGACTATAGCATATAGCTCCCAAAGGAACGATCTGTCGAAAAACTAGTTCTAGTGAGAAAAACTTTTTTGTTTTCAATAAAAACGTCCCTTACGTTGGCATATATTTATTTTATATACTTTTACAGAATTCTACAAAGTTTTGTCAAAATCGGATGACTATAGCATATAGCTCCCATAGGAACGATCGGTCGAAAAACTAGTTCTAGTGAGAAAAACTTTTTTGTTTTCAATAAAAACGTCGCTTACGTTGGCATATATTTATTTTATACACTTTTACAGAATTCTACAAAGATTTGTTAAAATCTGATGACTATAGCATATAGCTGCAGTATGAATGATCGGTCGAAAAAGAAGTTCTTGTGAGAAAAACTTTTTTGTTTTAAATGGAATCGCCTTCAAAAAATGTACATGTTAGTTTGTAAGGCATTTTAATGATTCCACTAAAGTTGCTCGAAATCGGACATCTATATAGTATAGCTCCCACAGAAAAGTAAGGTCCGAAAAGTAGTCTTATTTAACAAAACAAACTGCAAGGGTATACAAAACTTCGGCTGAGCCGAAGTTAACTTTCCCCTTTTTTTTTCTTTCTATAATACTCATTTTTGGGCTGACATTAAAAATTACTGGAATTTGAGAAAGTAAATTTTGTACTTTTTTTGGAAGTAAATCGGGCTTGACTTAAGGCCATTATAACCTGAAAGTACGATCAGAAATATTTTAAAATAAATCGAAATGTACATAATATATCCCGAAACAGTCTTAAATCAAGCATTTTGGGATTGAAAAAATCGTACTTGATCCAAGAATTTTGTACTTAGATCAATTATTTTTGTTCATACCATACTATCGACACTGTTTGTTTTTGATTCAAGTACAACATTTTCGGATTTTTTCTGGGTGAAGGCAAATAGACAAATCGAGATCATTTTTGGACGCTTGAATGCAAAAGAAATTTAAAAATTAGCTTAGAAAGTTGTTTGATCAACTATGAAAGTGAGCAGGTTTTCTGAAGTGTACTTATTTAAACATCAGTACTCTTTGTTATCCGACTTCTGTCGTTTTACCACGCTGAAAGGGCGAAAACATCTTACGAAGCTCGAGCAGAATTTAATCTTCTAAAGCTCGCTAAACTAAAAATAAATAATGTCCAATCGAACACATTCTTATAATGAAAACAATATATGTTTATTTATTACATTTTTCTTTTTAGCTCTTCATGCTTCCCTTCTATAAGAATACTAATCAAACCTTTTAGTTCAAAACATTTTGATATTCCAACCTCTCATTACTGAAATCCGTGCTTTAAATTTGTTTTCCCTGTAAATTCAATTCATATCTATATGGAAATTCCAGCTAATGAATGCGCCAAGGCACGATTGTAGATAACGATTCGTGGAAATGCTTGCACCATAAAAGCGAAAGTCTTGACGCCATTAAGGCAATCAAACGGCAACAGCAACTCACAAAGTGTCAACTACCAAGACTAGTGCCATGAGTACACATGGGCAAACACGAGATACAAATGGAGCAATGCGCTACTCAAATACAGAAAAGGAAATATGTAGATCTCTGTCTCACATGTTCCATGACGTACAAATACAATCTCCAACACCAGAGCTAGCCAGAGTGCCGCGTGTTGGCTAGATAATGGAGGAGCTGTTGTTGTCACGAGATTAAGGCATTTCCTCTTTGACGTAAGCGCTAGAAATGGCTTCTCTTTATCAAGGCATTGTAATTACGCACTCAGGCCTGATCCCTGGCCGGTTTTGGTCTGTTCTGTTCTGGTCTGGTCCAGCCACCAGCGACAACAATTACCCCGCGGGGCTAGTCACTCAATCAAAGGCATATGCCGACGCCTTGATCAACCAAGAGAGGTAGCGGTAGCCAAAGAAGCCGTCAAATTGTTACGCATAATGGATGTTTTTATCAGGCGAAATGATTTTTTGACTACTGGACTTGGACTTGGTGTTGCTGTTGGGTTATACTGTCTTTTGTTGGCCTTTGTCGGCAAAAGTTTGCTTTTGGCTTTGATGTCAACGTTTTTGGGCTATTGAACTCTTCCAGCGTGTTGTATCTACGAGGGTTGCCTTTTATTTTCTAAACCAAAGGCAACCATTTGCTTTATAGATCTTGAAGTTTGGTTGGATTTAGAGCAAGTTTGTGCTAAACAATGCCAAACTTTTTAATAGAAGTGGCAAATCCAAAAGCCAACCCTCTTATTCTCCATTTTACTTAAGCTATCTGGCCTCGTGAATGATGGATTTGGCCATTTGAATCCATGATCTTGTTATTACACATGCCATTAACACGCATCTTTCGAAAAGTGCCAGCTCAATGAGCTTCGCTGGTAAATAAACAAATATTATTGTTTAACAAAATATGCAGATTCTGTTCACTCTCGAAAGGCCCAGAGAGCTCCAGCCAGTAGCACTTGAAACTTGAATATAATATTGTAATAACTCAAGGGTCTACACAACAGAAGCGCCTCTCAGCGCGTCGCGTCGCCAGCAACTTTAGCACTTCAGTTCTCAAGATTGAAGTCTGAAAAGCGTAAAGTAGAAACAGTCCAGTGAGAGAGAGGGAGCCGTATTTTAGGCCGTATTTGCTTATGATAATTTGAGAGCAAACAGCAATCGAAAAGCTGGCTGGGAAGGCTAAATCTTGGATCGTGAATGTGCAGAAAAACAAAAACGAAACACACGATTAAACACCTCTCAATTATATGTGGCGACTCCAGTCTTTGGGGGGCCTGGGCCTTTGCCTTTGCCTGAACGGCGTGCACCCATTCAAAGCTGTTAAGTGGACTGCTGCCGCCATGGACTCACATGATTATGATGCCTCGTATGCCTCCTTTTTTGGGGTCGCTACTGGTTCGCTATGATTTAGCTGTTTTCCTCGTTTCGTTTTTGTTGTTGATTGAGTCACTTAATTTGCATACAAAAGTAGATTTGCATGCCAGCCAGACAGTCGCAGTCGCCGGTCGTGTTGCAACAATGGTACCACCTCAAGTGCGCTAGGCCGTCGTCTAGGCAGGCGCTAGCGCCTTGTTCAAATAAAACCTCAGCTAAATGTTTAAATCAATAAATTGTGCATCGTTTCGCTTAAGCGTTATAAATGAAATGGAATGGAATGACTTGGCTTGCTATAGATTTTCCATGGAAAATTACATGGCTTTAATAGGCATTTTATGCAAATTTTAATTTGAACAGCCATGCGAGAAGAAGGCTCTGTTTTTCTAACAGATTTTTGTTAAATTCGCCACAACAGAAAGACACTGCGAAAATATTTACTAGCACAGACCCAGTTGAAGGTTTCAATTTGCAAGTCATCTTAATTCATAGAATATTTTGAATCGGGGGAAATAATCAACAACAACAACAAGCTGTTATCAAGGCCACAATTCTAGGGCATTCAAGAAGGGGGTCTTCAGAATTTTTGGTCTGGGAACTAAAACTAGTGTTCAAATTTTATATAGAGTATCTCATTGTTTTAAAGCTATTGTATCTAAATGATACTTAACAAATGTATTCTGCATGTGGTTCCTTCACAAATGACAAAACAGAATTGATATTTGCCATTTCAATCATTTTGTTGTATCTTCCAATAGAGTGAAGCATATGACTAAGACATATCTTATTAATTTCCTATTAGTTTTCTATATGTGGGAAACTTCTGCTGTAGTGTTCTTATTTGATTTTAATTTTTTTATTCGTAAAGATGATACTTCACTTTTCTGAGTTCTCAAATGAGTTGGATGTTAAAAAATCATATTAGAAAATTATTCTGATCAGACCTCTTGTATGAGTTTTATTATAAAACTTTTATATGAGGAAAAAACGAGAAAGCAAGGCTAACTTCGTATGTGTCGAAGTTTTAATAAACTTGAAACAAAAAATTCCTATGGCTGCTACAAGAAGTAACCATCCGACTCGCGCGGTTTCTACATATTATCAATGTGCAGCTAAAAGATGACTTTGTGCAAAATTTCAGCTCGATAGCTTCAACTTTAGTAACAAATCTGAGGGAGTAGAAACAGACAGAAGGACGGACGGACAAAGCTCAATGCTGAACAAGAATATATGTGGTCGGAGATGATTCTTTCTGTGCGTTCCAAACTTCTGTGCAAAAGTTATAATTCACTTTTCAAGTGCTTAAAAACTAGTCAACCTGTCCTTCTTCCATTGATTTCCTTTTCAGTAACTCTTGTTCAGTGACTCTTGACAACTCTTCATAAATTACTCTTGTGCCTTTTGCTTAGTGAATCTTGTTCATTGAGTCTTGTTCAGTAACTCAAGTTCAGTGACCCATTCTAAGTAGCTCTTGTTCAGTGTGTTTTGTTTAGTGTTTTTAGTTCAATGCCTCTTGATCAGTGACTCTTGTTTTGTGACTCTTGTTCAGTACCTCCTGCTCAGAACTCTACTTCAGTGAATCTCAATATGTGACTCTTATCCAGGTACTCTTGTTTAGTGACCCTAGCTCTGTTACTAAAGTTGAGTGACTCTTAATTACTGTCTTTTGTTTAGTTACTTTTGTTCAGTGGCTCTTGATCAGATTGAATCTTGTTCTTTAGGTTTAGTTGAATGACAATTATTTCGGGGGCTCGTGTTTAGTAACCCTTTTTCATTGAGTCTTATTTAATGACTCAGAAACTCGTGATCATTGTCTCTTATTCAGTGACTTTTGTTCAGTAATACTTTTTTAGTGAGTCTTGTTGTAAATGACAATTATTTCGGAGGCTCGTGCTTAGTAACACTTCTTCATTGAGTCTTATTTAATGACTCTTGTTCAGCGATTCTTGCCCAGAAACTCTTATTCAATGTCTATTCTTCAGTGACCTTTGTTCAGTAATACTTTTTCAGTGAGTCTTGTTTAATGACATTTGTTCAGTGACTCTTGCCCAGAAACTCTTGATCAGTGACTCTTGTTCAATGAATCATGCTTTGTAGTTTTGGGTAAAGGTTGTTCATTTCACCGAACATGCTCACTTGTTCTTTTTTCACTCAAATCTCCCAGTTGCTCAGTTTTTCAGATGCTCAGTTGTACGTTTACTCAGTTGTTCAGCTGTTCAGTTGTAAAATTGCTGTTAACTATCCTTTATTCCTTCTTTGCTGGTGTCACTGCGGAAAGTTTCGTATTTGTTAGCCACCTCAAGGATTAGTTTATTAAGTTTTTATCCCAATGCATCAAGAATATTTCTTTTAAATTTTTGAACTAGTCACGAAGTGACTTTTATTAAAGATTTTTAATAAAAAAAAGGTTTGAACTGCTACACCAGCATTTTGCTTACATTGAACAAACAGTCACGCGAGCAAAAAACAGCTGAACAACCACCGAACTGAATGAAGAAGACACTGAGCAACTTACTGAAAAACTCTTCCTGACCAACTCAAAGAGCACGAGAAACTAACGAGAGCGACTGAACAACTCGTACTGAACAACTCAGAGAACAAGAGCAACTGAACAACCCTTCCTAAAAAATAATGAAAAATTAAAGAAAAAAAATTTCTCTTGTTCAGTTAAGTGAACAACTCAATTTTTTTTCACTCACTCATGAACAACCCAACACTAACGCTTAGTAACTTTAGTTCAGTTATCTTGATCAGTAACTCTTGTTTAGCGACTCTTGCCCAGGAACTCGAGTGACTCTTATTTTGTGATTTTGTTTAGCTACTATTGTTCAGTGACTCTTAATCAGAGTGAATCTTGTTCAGTGAGTCTTGTTCAGTAACTCTAGTTCAATGACTCCTTATCATTAACTCTTGTAAAGTAAGTCTTGATCAGAGAGTTCTCTTTGAATAAACTTACACACCCGGTAACACTCACTGCTGTTGGCGCCTGTTTTGTAGTAATTAGCAATAAAAAAAACTTCTCAATCTGGCGTTCAAATTCGGCGTTAAGCTGTAGGTCCTTTACTCTGGTGCGAAAATTAGAAGCACCCAAGCCAAGAGATTGAGAGCAGTCGGCTTCTGCCCTTTGGGGTTGTGTCAAGCCATTTTACTTACATGGTCTCCGTAGTATGTAATTTACCAGGGCCTCATACTGGCCTATACTGGGAACTACTTTTAGTTTAGAAGATATATAAGCTTAAAGTTAAGGCTTTTAGTAAAAATGCTATTTTGAATAGCAACTTTATTTAAGCCCAATATACACGACCTGATCTCTCAGGTGAACAGGAGTCTAAGCCTGCTCAGCTGATAGCTCAGGTGTAATTAAACCGGCTCAAATTGAACTGACCGCACAGCAGAACGCTCAATGAACCATTGGTTTTGTAACTGAGTCAACTAAGCTTCTCAGACATGTGTAAATGCTGAACTAAGTTGCTCAGCTGAGTTTTTTGACACTCAGGTCTGAAAAACTCAGCTGAGCGATCAGGTCGTGTAAATTGAGCTTTACCTGTCAGCTATGAATCAGAAACAGCCGAAAATGTTATTTTTTTTAGGAAAACTTTCTGATTTTTAGTGCTTAGCCTTTATCAATCTTGTCTGTTTGTATTGTAGTTTTTTCATTTGTATAATCTACTTCCGATTCCTTAACCATTACAACCTTCTCCTTACTTATCTGACCATGTTACTTCGACAACTTCAATATGTTCTATCTCACTTTGTGATTCAACTGTCAGGAATGCTTCTTTTGGGCTACCTGTCGTCAGCCTATCATGACTGAACCAAACGGAAGTAAACCGAAAAGCATTAGTCAAACAGCAGGCACAGAGGTTAAGAGGCAAACACCAATTAGCTTGGTGCTGACAAATTGCACAGCTATTGGCATGGTCAGGCTTAAGTATTAATTCCTAGACTCAGTACTCAGGACCCGGTGTCTAATTGTTTTTTTTTTTTTCGAAAACCGGAAATGTGCGCGACCAAATGTGAAAACGCGAGGCATAAATTAATGCAGACATACATACCTATGTATATATGCAGTGCAGACACATGGAACGGGAACCAAGCTGCTAATAGTAAATTAATTTCACTCGCTTATCGCCGACGCCTGGGTAGAAAAACAATGCTGGATTGTGGATTGTGGGTTTTGGGTTATGGGATGTGTCAGCCAGCAAAGTGCTGTGTAAATTAGCTTGCAGGCCTCAAGAATTTCGCAGTAATGTGAACTACACTCAGATAAAAAAATGTGGTTGGAACACCCAGGAAAAAAAGTAGAACGAATAATTTAAGTACGAACGCTCTTGAAAAAAAATTTATGCATTCTTGAATTTTTAAGGTTTTTGCGCTTGAAATCGAGCAAAATTCGTTCTGTTTGGTGATTTTAGACGAGGAAAGTGAGGAAAAGAGACTGAGAGAGGAGAGCAAGCACATTTGAGAGAATAGCGATGCACCCGCTCTCACTGTATCGAATTTTTTTTTTGGGAGAGGGGTGTGTGGGAAAACAATCGAGTGAAGAGCGCTCCCGTCAGTGTATAATATGAATTTGGACGATGCTCAAGGCATCGTAGATGTGGTGCTGTTGTCTAAGCGGTGGTGTCTGTGAGTGCAGTCTTTCGAGGTCCCGAGTTCGAGTCGCAGTTAAGGTAAGTAAAAAATAAAACAATAATATAAAAATAGTTTACAATACCAACTCCAATAAATTGTTTTTTGTTAAAAAGGAACGTCAAAATTACTCAAATATAAAGCTAAGAAGAATTCTGAAAAACTCTTGCTTAAATTAAGTACAAAATATCTTGCATAAAGCAGGAAAGATGACGCTCAAGCAGAGGTAGCCCAATAGGAAGTGACTTTTGTGCTTCTTCTTCTTCTTTGGCCATTTGATGGTAGTAAAATCATCACAACCGTTTTACGGTCTCGGCCGTTGCCACTAACGCCCGCCACTCGCCTCTGTCCCTGAACGACATCCCACCAGGAGGACACACCCAGCTCCGCAATATCTCCCTGCACCTGGTCGAGCCATCTCCGCTTCGATCTACCCGGCCGACTGCACACCCGTTTTGCTGGAGCGTTATCATCCATGTCCTATCCAGCGCAGCCGCTGTTGTTTTATGCGCTGGACAAGCTTAGTGTCCCCATAGAGCTCGTACAGTTCCTGATTCATTCGGATGCGAAATTTATCGCCAACGTTTAGAGGTCCATAAATCCTCCGAAGAACTTTTTTCTCGAACACGCCAATAGCCGCCTCATCCGTTGATGACATTGTCCATGATTGTCCATGATCAATATCATCGGCATATGCAAGTAGCATGTTATCTCTGGTAAAGATGATGCCCGTTCTGTTAGCATTTGAGCACTGGCGCAGTATGTACTCCATCAGCAGATTAAACAGTATCTTAAGGTCCCTTTTGTTTAATTTACCTACTTTTGACGGAGCTTTGTGCTTCCTTCTCAACGTCATCATGCAAAGTCGAACGTACTTTGTGCTTGCTCTTTAAGTAATCGATCCCCAGAGCTGAAAACACACACAACGGCGCTGTAACAAGAAATCGAAATATAACACATTGCAATCTAACTGACCCTGGAAGGTTCTAGAATCGTTTTTTTTTTGCAAAAACCGAACCTACAGATTTTAGTATGTAAAATTTTGAAACTTTGAAAAAGGTCCAGCAGAATTTCTAAGAACTAAATAAAGTCCAAAACTGTGTAAAATTTAGTATTTTGGTACTGAAAATTCGTACTTCAGATGAGAATAGCCTACTTCGTCTAAGTATTTTCGTACTTAAGGTACTATCTACACTTTCAATACAAAACTCGTCATTTTTTTGTCCGAGTGTAGATAACAGCCTTTATCTAACGGAAATGGTTTCTGGAGAGGGATAAACAAGAGTAAATCACCTTTGGCCTTGAGTAATAAAAGCAAAAGTCAGGGTCACAGTTCATTTGTTTTTTTTTTTTCGTATAATTAATTAGCTTAGGAAATTTGTAGACGACATGCGTTTCCGCTGTTTGGTACAAATGTTTTGCCAAGCTCTCTAAAAGGTCAATTCAACAATCTACCACCTGCATCAGTATCGGCATCAACAGCAAGCCTCGGCCATATCGGGCCATGGGATACATGTGTATGCCGCCATATCAATGCCTGAATGACGCAGCGTCAAATCCAAAATAAAATAAATGAACAGCAAAACGGTAAGACAAGAGGACCACCATGATGGCAGAGAGAGGCTACAAATGGGCAGAGCATCGAACATACATAAATATACACAAAAAGATGCCAAAACGCTGAAGTAAAATATAGAAGAAAAAAAAAAACAATTTCAATCATCATGATGATCATAATTAAAAGGCAACACAAGCGGGCTGCCGGGGATCGGGCAACATGTTGCTGCTGCTGGTGCTGCTGCCTCCTCCGCTGACTGTGCAACTTCGCACTTCAGAATTAAAAACAATTCGAAAGAGACAGCACAACGAGTGTGAGACAAGGTGAGAGCTAATTTTGTGGGCGGAGCCAGTGGCAGCGTGAAAAGCGAACGCTGCTCGTGTGATTTTCAAAATGGAGGTGCCAACAAAGAGCGAGACAGCCAGCTAGATCCGTGCACAACCAATGGACGAAGCGCTCTGCAAGATCTCTGCAGCAGGTAATGTCGATCAATGGCTTGTGGAACAAGTCAAGCTCGTTTTCGTTTTCAGCTCGATCTCTGGCAAATGGAACTTGTTCAGTTGAAATACGAACTTGGCGAACGCAAGACACAACCGTCGGCAAAACTGAACCAACCTAATCGAATTAACACCCACCCACCTACATGGGAGATAATTAACGCTAAACGAATTCGTGCCTCGTGCCCTCAATCCACCCATCCACCTACCCATTCAATGGTGTCACTTTTCCCATTTGGTGTGTGTTCGTTGTGTGGGGAACAATTGTGCAAGTGACAAAAGTTAAGCAACAATTTCGTAAAGTGTGAACTATAGATCAATTTAAACTAGTGAAAATGATCACCATGAACGAGCTGGTGGATCTGCGCATGCAGCAGCATTTAGCACATGAAATTTACCGCCAACAGATAATGCAACGTATACCAGGTGAGTTGGGTTTTTACGCCTTAACCGTATCACGTATACGCCGCGTAAGCACCACACTGAAGCTGTTAAAGATCATTAGCCTTAATGAAAGGCAGAGCGCTTCGTCCATTGGCAAACTAATGTAACTCGAGATCAGCAGGCGGCATCAATTGTCGTTTTTATGATTGCGCCCATCAAGCTGAGTAATGTGTGGAAAAGTGATTGTTATTGAGATTTCATATCAATTGCTTTTTACTTTCGATCGTTAAGTCAGTCTGTTTAATAAAAAAAAAACCAGCTAAACGTGCAGCTTCATTTTAAAATGAGAAATACTTATGTTTGCAAATTATTGACAAATTAATCAAGTAAGAGCTTTGTGTAATTCAGAATAATTAACCCGCATAACCGGTTTTTTGGGTCCCTCAAAATAGACCATGAAACGCGAACCATCGAAGAAACAGGCAATTATGCTTTAACGATCTAAAAAGCTGCGAACCTAGATAAGGAAGTGTTTCCGACCCCTTAAAGTACATAAATATATTCTTGATCAGCAAGACGAGATGACTTAATACAGTCAAGTGCTATACTACCTCCTACCTCAATTTGGCATTATTATAGTCTGTACCAAAGATGCAAAGAGTGTAGCAGAAGAAAGCACCCTATGAAGTATGCATAAACAGATGAACAAACAGATCTCAGAGATGGTAAGAGATAGAGCTTAAACATTTATGGGATATAAGCTTCCTAAGCTTCGAATAATAAAGGGCAGAGCTATAAATGTTATAAAAAGTGCAGCATACTTTTCTGCGCCGCATGCGCTGTTTGCTAGCATAATGTTTATAAGTTCAAATTTATGTTAATGCTCTGTTAATTAACATAAGGAAAGGTTATTAAACAATAATTACCCTGAGTAACAAGTATATCGAAAGTTCCGTTAAGAAATAGTTAATGTATTATGGCTGGGTGGCTCAGCGGCTAGAGTGCGCGACCGCTGTGCATGAGGTTGTGGGTTCGATCCCGCCTCGGAACATCTAATGAAAAGATTTTTCTTTGAATAAAACTTTACACCCGGCCACACCTCTTGCTGTTGGCGCCAGCATTGCAGTAATTAGCCATGAAAAGCTTCTCAAACTGCCGTTAGGATTCGACGTTAAACTGTAGGTCCCTTTCTCTTGTGCTAAAATTAGAAGCGCACAAGCCAAGAGTTTGAGAGAGGCTCGGCTTTGGCCCTTTGGGGCTGTGTCATCTTGACAAGCTGATTTTACTTTTACTATTTCTTAGAAATAACATGATATAAAACTGAAAGCATTTCTCGCTGTGTTTCTTGGTATCTCTGTATGTAACCCCCTGGCGTGACTCATCCTTGTTCCGCCTGTAAGCCTTAGTCTTGATGAGCATCAACAGCCGAGTCGATATAGCCGTGTCCATCTGTCTGTATGAACTCCAAGATTTCAGCTCAGACTAGAAGAGCACGCAGATCAAGTTTATTCAAAAATTGTTTAGTAACTCCATGATCTTTTGCGCTTAAAAGTATGCCAACTTTATTTCCATTACCAATTATTTATTTGAAAGAAATAATTGATTGTCATTTTTGGCATTTTAAACCTAATCCACACTATACATTCACTCAGTTTGTGTGACTAGTTAAAGGTGTACCTATTAAATGAGGTTTAAAGCAAATATAAAATAAATAATTTCCATAATGATTATTATATATAAATACAGCATACTTCGATGGGCAAAAATCATGATTTTTTATTGAAGCATAAACGAAATATAAGATATCTCTCCAGATTTCATCAAGATAGGATAATAAATGGCGTAGTTTTTGTATTATTACCTGATGCCATATATTTGGGGCTAACAAAAAACCTTTGCATAATTATCGGCGCATCATGCGCTGTCTGCTTACATAATGTTAATACGGAAATAACGAAACGCTAATAAAGTCGAAAGGGCGACTTGACTTGCTCTGAGACAAAAACCCGTTTTAAATGTACCAAAATCATGACATTTTGTTGAAGATAGTCTGCAAAAACCATGAACATTTCCTCAAGGGTTGTTGCTGTTTTTCGTGAGATCTCTTTGCTTTTACGCCAATTTAAATCTCTCTGACGATTATAGTCAAAAAAGTATTAAAATATTTTCTTATTCTGAATATGGGATTACCGACTTGTTTTGATTTTAGTCAAAGTGAATGTTAGAGGCTCAAGGTCGAGGTTTGATTATAGCTCAATAATCAACCAGAAAATTCAACAGAGAATACATACGAACATGAACAGTAGCTGTGGCTGTGTAGACCGTTTCAGCTGCCGTTTCAGCTGCCGCCATGGCTAAGCCTTCGTCAGTACACTTTCAGTTGCTGTCACACCATCAAGACATTAGCAAATCCTATCTAAACAACCTAGACGGCAAATAAAGACTTGAGAATTCCAAGTGCACAAATAGCACAAAACTTCTACTTGTATGCTCCCTTTTTGGTAAATACTAAACATTTTTATTGTTTGTGTAAAAGGGAACCGTTAAGGTTTTATAACAAACATCACGGCGAGCCAATTCTTTTTCATTAAAACTTTTCCAATTGTCATGACCACAGTTCGTTTTTGATAAAGGGAAAACAAGATCAAAATTATTACCATTTAGTAATGATTTAAGAACGTCATATTTATCTCTGTGTACGTTTAAAACTCAGAACCACTTTTCCTATAATAAAGTCAAGCTGAACTGGCGAATCAAATATATGAAATTTTAATAAATAAATGGATTTACTTACGAAACTGGTCCTTACCTTATCCGGGTTGTAAGAATATGAGTAACCTGTAAGAGAACATATTGTAAAGATCTGTGCTAAAATCTCTCATCCGAACCATTGTCAAAATTTCAATCCAGATATAAGGTCTTAAATAAGACTCTCTAGGCAAGACAAAACGAGAGCGTAAGTTAAAGTCGGCCCTGCCCGACTTCGATAAACCCGTTACTCGGGGGAATTATGCGCGTATTCAGCGGAAGAAGTTGCTCCCTGATCAATTGTACATTTTCAATGATTTTCCTGCTGAAATCCAATTGAATTTATCCAGAGCTCTATCTTGATGCATGTAACGAAGAAATAGTACACTCCTTTCAAGTGATAGTGCTACCACCAACTGTAATTGAATATCGTTAAGCTTCTTTTCGATACTTATTTGAAAAAATAGGGGAGAGTTGACTTCGGCTCGGCCGAAGTTTTGTATACTCTTGCAGCTTCCATTGAAAACAAAAAAGTTTTTCTAACTAAGACTACTTTTTGGACCTTACTTTTCTATTGGATCTATACTATATAGATGTCTGATTTCGACCAAACTTGGTGAAATCATTTAAAAGAATAATACACTGTTAATTACGAAATTTGGAGGCGATCCCATGTAAAACAAAAAAGTGTTTCTCACTAGAACTTCTTTTTCGACCGATCATTCATTCTGCAGCTATATGCTATAGTCATCCGATTTTGATAAAACTTTGTAGAAATGTGTTAAAGTATTTGCAATAACAATATGACAATAAAAATGACTTTTTCATTAAAAACAAAAAAGTTTTCCTCACTCGAACAAGTTTTTCCACCGATCGTTCCTATGGGAGCTATACGCTATACTCATCCGATTTCGACCAAACTTGGTAGAATTTTGTTAAAATATATAAAATAAGTGTTTGCCAATGATAAGGACGTTTTCATTAAAAACAAAAAAGTTTTTCTCACTAGAACTAGTTTTTCGACCGATCGTTCCTATGGGAGCTATATGCTATAGTCATCCGATTTCGACCAAACTTACTGAAATCATGGGAAAGGATAGTAAACTAAGAAATACGTACTTTGGAGGCGTTTTCATTAAAAACAAAAAAGTTTTTCTCACTAAGACTAGTTATTTGTACCAAAAGACTTCGTGCAAAGTTTTGTGAGGATAGCTTTAAAACTGACGGAGGAGAAAGCATAGAAACAGACAGACGGACGGACGGACAGACGGACAAGGCTAAATGAACTCAGCTCGTCATGCTGATCAAGAATATATATACTTTATGTGGTCGGAGATGCTTTCTTCAATGCGTTACAAACATCCGCACAATTTTATAGAACCCTCTGCAAGGGTATAAAAATTTAGACACACCTTTTTGGGCTACAGCTGGAATCTGTGAATTTTGCTTAATGTGTAAAGCTTTAAAAAAAAACTATCGAAAACTATCGATAGCGTTGGGCTACTATAAATGGCGTCTCGATGGTGTCAAACCATCGATAGTGACGATAGTACCATCGATAGTTTTCCATATCTACTCCGATCCTATAAAGTATATATGTTCTTAATCAGCATCAATAGTCGAGTTGATTTAGCCCTGACCGTCCGTCCGTCCGTCCGTCCGTCTGTATAAACACCTAGATCTCAGAGAATAGAAGAGCTAGAGCTACCAAATTTTGTATGCAGACTCCTAAAGTCTGTAAGGTGATCAAGTTTGTTTCAAATTTTTGAACCGCCCACTTTAACCCCACAATAAAAAAATGTTTGACAACTCCCACAATTTCTTAGATATCGATCTCAAACTCTTTGTTCGCAATATCTATCATCTCTCAAATTTTCATAAAGATTGGAAAATAGATAGCGGAGTCATAAAGGTTAAACAAAATGTTGCATACTTTTCTGCGCTGCAAGCGGTGTTTGCTAACATAATGTCTAAGTGTTCACATTAATGTTAATGTTCTGTTTATTAACATAAGCGATGGCTATTAAACTTTCATTCCCCTGAGTAACAAGTATATCCAAGTCGGACGGGGCCGACTTTAGCTTACGCTCTCGTTAAATTCAAAAACGTTTTATAAGTTAATGGAAATAAGATCAAAAACTCTTAAATAAACAGGTTTTTGAACTAAAAGGATGTGCATGAATTCAGAAACTTAGCATATGCCCTAGTAGCACATTTGTTTTAGTCAAGCAAATAACCGGTTCATCTCCATTTCTTTCGTGTTTTGTTGTTTTTCAAATGAAATCCCTAAACTAAATATATACTAGGATGAAGTTAAAATATATTCTTAAAATAAAATATTTCATACATGAAAATGAAAATTTTATACTTGGATGTAGTATTTTCGTAAATAAAAGTAGAAAGGTCATCAAATATTGAAATAAATAAATGGAAAGGACTTGAAATTTGTTCAAATTGTTAACTTATCTAAACAACAAACAACCGGTGCTCTTAAAAACGTGAATTTCCATTCAATTGAAATCTCAATTACAGATCCCTTTCCCCCCATGCTGCCCATAGCAATGCCACGACACGTGATCATGCCACCGCGTGTCACCTTGCCTGGCGTGGACATGACACTGCAGAACGATGATCTGTGGAAGCAATTTCATCAAATTGGCACGGAAATGATCATCACAAAGAGCGGCAGGTAAGTGCAAAGGCAGCGACTTTGATGTCGCGCCCTAAAACCAAAATGAAAGTTGGATCGGGATTGGGCCTGGGATTGGGATCGGGGAACAAACAGAGATCGAGCGATGCATTAGCACGCTAGTGAAAAATAATACCCGAAACGCAGGGCAAAGAATAACAACGGCACTTAAAGCGCCTGAGCGCCGAGTGCGAAGTGGCCAGCGTTTGGATGAGGATGCGGATGAGGTAGCCGGCTGCGCTGTTAAACTCTCATTAGACGCAGGCGCCTGCAAATTGTTTACAGCGACGTCGCGACAACAATTTTCACAGGCAAACAAATGCGGAAGGATGCATGGGCAGGATGTGAAATGGCAGGTACAGCCTGGCTATCGCACGAGGCGTAAAACGTACAAGTTCACTGGCACTTTGCGTGTCCACCATAGAAAAATCAAAGCCATAGCGCAATCGCCCAGAGATATCGTGTATCTTGTATCTATCAGATGCAACTACCTAAAAGTGTCCGGCACTTGTTCGAATGTGCGTAAAGTGGCGTCATCGTAATTTATTGTAGGCCGACTATGGACGCAGAACGCAGTGGGACGTCCGATCGGTCGTCGGCTTTTTTTGAGTTTTCGAGCGGGACGGACAGACCGTTGGCCGATGCCTGGCATAAATCTTAGCGTCAAGGATACTTTGTCGTCATCTTTGTTGCTTTTAGCGTTTTTATTGTGGCGCCTGTCTGCAGACAACCTGAGCAATCCGAGCAGCATTCAGTTCTCAGCGCTGTATCTGTGTATCTGTCGGATACGCGAGCGCATGTCGCGTTGACAATGACCACAGCTTGTCGACAGATACGAGCAATTTCACACTTGGCCCGCGCGCGAGATGCCCAACTAGCGATAAGAGCAGACGGCAAGGGTTACCGAAAAAAACATTAGCATAAACTTTTGGGTTCCCAAAACGAAAAAGAACTGCGTACTCTCCCTTATTATGAATAATTCAGAGATACTTTTTATGCCCATCAAAAATGTTTTATGTTCGATGCAGCTCGGAGTTTGGTTAGATCTGTGGAGGAGCTCTTGGTGCAATCGATTTGAATTCTTAATGATTAGGCGCCAGAGTGCCACCGTGTTTCCATTTCCCTATGCCAAGTGCCGCTCATAAAAACTAATTAGTTGCTTGTCTGGTCTGGTCTTGCCACTTGACCCATTGAATCTTTGGGTGGTAAAAGCCCAGACGACCATTAAAAATTGATAGAATAAAGCGTATCATTTAATGCATGAGTTTTGTTTTCCATTCGGTAAAGTTAAATGAAATGACTTTGTCACGAAGCTTTTAGTGTGTGGGATTGGGGAACATTTCTAAAAAAAAAAAGTAAGCTCTTACCTTTGAAGTTCCTTCATTTTAAAGAACTGCAGACAAATGCTTCTCTTTCAAATTAGTGACAATAGGCTAAAACAATTACAGGAGTCCAAGTAGTTCAAATTTCACATCTCTAGCGCAAGCTAGAGACAAGCAAAATACCCATCCAAACTATCTCAAATCAAAACAATCCAAAATGATGTCATTTCGAACCGATTGCACCGAAGGACACGTGCTTAGCAGATTTGCCAATTATTAAAGACAAAAAGTGGCTAAATCTACAAATGGATCAAAATTGCCAAGTTTAATTTTAAAAAATTTCAAAAAAGCGCAAAAATGTCTTGTTCTTACAAAAATGATTGGACAGGTGATCTTCAGGGTTAATTGGCTTTATGCTGTTAATATAAAACACACATCTAGCACTATTCCTCTTTATACTCTGCACCAGAGGTACACAGAGTAGAGCTGGAGAAACATCGATGGTAACATCGATGCATCGATGTTTTAATCGAAGCTGAAAACATCGATGATTTTTTCCCACAATCGATGCATCGGTCACACTATTTTCTTACTAAATTTACTTGGCGTCTTTAAGAAAGTTAAGATATTCTCTTAAACGTGTTAGTATAATATTTCCTTTAATTTAAGACTTAAATATTTTCGTTTAACTGGGTGGAGGTGCGAGAATTCTAAGAACGTAAAGATCCAATTAATTCTATTTTTAGTTTTTTTTATTTTAGCACAGCAAATGTGCTTGAAGGTTTCCCAATATGTTGAATCTTTGGTTTCGTTGGCCACTGTTAAGTTTTCTGAACGACTCGTCGTCCTGAGTAGACATATGTAAGTCCCAAGATTTCTTGATATATTTTTAAGGGTTTGCTCCCTTTTATAAATACCAAGGTACTTAGTGTTTGTTTAATAGAGAAACCGTTAAGGTTTGTACAGCACACATTCCATCGAGACTATTGTTCTATACTGTAAAAATAGAATCAATTGGATCTTTACGTTCTTAGAATTCTCAAGTTTTTATTCGCAAATACGTATTTTGCAAACGTCTTGTTGGTATCAGCGCTTGAAAGTCACTGATGATATTCCCAGTCCATCGAAACAGTCTGTCTGAGTATCCAACGTTGCCCATATGTACAAAATCAATGTTATTTTCGTTGATTATGATCAATGAGGCGGCTAACAAGAACTTTGACCAAAATCAAAATAGGTCGCTAAAAACCATATTCATTATTTCTATTTAATCTCAAGCAAAAGAGTGCTTTGGGAAGGTACATTGACAGACTCTTAAAATTTGAAAAAACATCGATGTTTTACTTCCAAAACATCGAAAACATCGATGTCCAGGTCTAACACAGAGTATATTCAGTTTGTGCAAAAGTATGTAACAGCCAAAAGGAAGCATTTCCGACCCTATAAAACATATATATACTTGATCAGCATCAAATGTTTCCTTTTCCGAAAACCGATTTAAATTTTCGTCTATTAAGGTGGTTCTCTCGTTTGAACGTCTGATTTTTAAGCATTTTTTTGAATTTTTTGTGAGAACCAATGAAGAGATATAACTTTGCGGTTTTTATCAGAGAAAGCCGAAAGATATAGCGATTTTGATTACGGTTACTTTCATTAAATTTAAATTGTTTCGGTTACTGTATTGGTTAAGGTTATCTGTTTTTATTTCGGTCCGGTTACGATTCGATTACAAAAGAATCAGAAAATAGTTGTTCGCCACTTATTTGTGTACAAGGAACTGCTAGTACTACTTTCGATAACTCATATACACAGAGGATCTGGTACTCTGTACCAGAGGTACACAGAGTATATTAAGTTTGTGCAAAAGTATGTAACAGGCAAAAGGAAGCATCCCCAACCCTATAAAGTATATATATTCTTGATCAGCATCAACAGCCGAGTCGATCTAGCCATGTCCGTCTGTCTGTCTGCCCGTCTGTCCATATGAACTAACATTCAAAATTATTCTACAAATCGTTTCGACCTAAAAACGACTGAATCGTGGGTCATACGCGCATTGTAGAACACAAGGGCATATTCAAAACATGATTTACTGTGACGTACAATTCCATTTCTTAGTCTAAATATGAGAAATACTACAAATGTTTTGTAAATCATGTACATACTAAGCTTTGGAGTCGAGGATCTTTAGAAACAGAGGCTTTTATGGGCGGAGATATAATAAGTTGTTCTGAAAGTTTATCTAGATTCTTATTGAGCTTTGCTACCGATTAAAAACGACAGTCGCCCAAACCCGATCAGATAACAGAAGAAGTCTTTAGACCGTAGGTCAAATTAGATCATTTCTATAATTTTTTTTGAACCAAAGCGAACTTTTAGGTTCGTAACAGGTTCAGGTTCACCTTTAAATTTTAAAGAGGTTCGGTTCAAGGTTCGGTTCACACCAAAATAAATGTAGGAATTCCGGGTTCGAACCGGTTCGGTTTCCAGCCCAGTTCAAAATTTTAAGGTACTCATCCACTTGCAGGTTTTGTTTCTCAAAGTGTAGCAGTCGGTACTCCCGTAGAATTGGACATATGGCTACAAAATGTTGGGTATCCTATCTTTCTGTGGTGTTGCAAAGCGGGCATTGCTCGTTTTCATTTTCAAGATGAGGGCGGTAGTTCAAATGCGATATTTTTGCTACCGCAATGCCATCCTGGAATTAGTTGTTTGATCCAAGGTCGTATGTCAGACTGCTGTATGTGGTCCTTGTGCGACTTTGCCGTGCTGCACTTAAATAAGTTTGCCTGGTGAGGCTATCGATGCTTTCGTTTATTTCAATTGCCTCAGTTGTGATTAAACTCGTGTTAACATCAGCTAATTCTGTTACATTTTAATAGACACCATTCTTGGAAAAAGTTTTGGTAACAGTCCTATACATACTTCTTTTTGCTCAGCAGTAAGTGCGACATTGTATCTGGGATCTAAGAATCTAAGAAATCCAAAAATGGAAACGGTTATTTTGTTTCGGTTAAGGTTAACCAAAATAAAATCCGTTACGGTTTATTTCGGTTACGGTTTTGATTATGGTTTCGGTTTGATTTTTTGTTTTAAGAGTATACATAAAAATTTTCATAATTCGGTGTCCTCACAAATTATTGATTTAAAACCAGATTCCGGAGAATCCCCTTAAATCTTTCACCTTCCTACGTCTTTTTAAAACGAATTATTTTATATCAAGCTCCGAGCAATTCGGGTTGGTGGAACAGATCAGATAAAGAATTAAAATTTTGTTTTAAAACGAGAAGGCTAATATAACTTCCTATGTGCCGAATGTTTTATACCAGACATGCCCAAAAGTAGCATACGGCAGAGCACTCACAAATACTCTCATGGAAAAGCACCAATACATCGTTGTTGGTCATTCTGCATGCACGCGCAAACACCAATCAAATAAGATATAATAAAAAAAAGATCACAAAATCGTTTGCATGTGTGTCGTTTTTATGCCTCGCTCCCTGCATGTAAACGATTATTAATTTCCTATCTTCGGTGCAATTACAAAAACAAAACGCACCCAAAGAGCATACGGCTGGGCAACGCTGTTTTATACCCTTGCAGGTGCTGGTTTTGAAATATTGATTAAAGGACACTGACACCAATAATGCTGTTACGTGCGCTATCTGAGAATCGAAATCAAAGACTTTTTGAAAGGAAAATGAATAGTGTGACTCGAATATAAAAATACTTCGATGAATCAGCAGGTAGTAGACTGGTCCAATTAGAAAGCAGAACGGTATCATTGGTGCTGACGCAAGATGCGTCATGATCTGGCTTAACGAAAATAAATTCACTTTTGTAAGCTTTGCAGCACGAACGATATCGAGGGCATTCTACGATTCGTTCCTATGGCAGCTAATAGATATAGTCATCCGATCCGATTGGTTCCTACATATTAGCAGAGTGCAGTATAAACAAGGCTCTGTTCAAAATTACAGACAGGCCGACAATCGAACGGACAAGGCTTACTCGAATTAGCTCGACGCCCTGATCAAGAATATAATAGATTTAGGGGTCGAAAATGCGTATAGCTGTTTTTGAAATACTTTTCTGCAGGTCTCTAATTCGTCTGGAAGCTAAAAACAAAATTAAGACAAAACTTATTTTTCAAGCCTTATCAATGTCTTTATCCATTTTAATGCACCTCCAATAAGTAGCTTCACTTATTCTTGCACCTGCTTAGCGCCACTTCAAACTTCTTCACTGGCATCTCGCTTCTTGGTTAATTATGCGCAGACGCGCCAAAGATATCGATCTTAACAAATCGTTTGTCAAAAATGCACGAGCTCAAGTTCCCCCAGACACAGTCCTAAGAAGGCAAACACACTGTTGGCAAAAACAAAAACAATAATTGAAAATGAAATTCTAAACCACACGAATGTCGAAATATTTCTCGGTTGTTTTTATGGTCTAATGGAATTTAAGAAACCACCAGAAAAGGCAACAGAATCAAATTAAATGTGAGCAAACCAAAACGCCACAGAGTTCAATTAATTAATCATCGGGCCAGGAGGAATACAAAAATCATTGCCAAAAAGCCAGGAAAAAAACTGAACTCAAACTCAGGGAGAAACAGATGAAGGCGAAGAGCAAACACAGTGTTTTTTTTTAAGGCTGGCGCCAAGAGCCGTGACCACCTGCTGTGCCTATGGCAGGGCCTACGAATCCTTGTTAGCACAGGGCAAACGCGAAGGGGAAACGCACAATTAAATATTTGTAACGCCCACGATTATCCATGACTTCGAAGTTAGATATAAAAGTGCTGGCAGGATATTCTAAAATTTGGGTGTGCACAACAACAATTGTGTACAATTATAAAGATTAAAACTTAATATTGTTGTTCAATTTTGGTGTCCAACGTTTTATTATTTCCGTTTGATTTACGTTTTTAAAATTTTATAAGTTTAAGCCCTTGTCTAGACGTTAACGTACATGTAACACCGAGCCGGAGTTGGTTAGCCTTGAACCCCAGGCAAAATAGCTGTCTGCCTTTCGTCTACCGAGCCTTGAAGTCGCGCCTAGCATCTAGCATTCACTCAAATCGAAGAGGCGAGACTTATTTTACAATTGCGTTCTATCAAATCTTTATGATAAACTAAACTCATTGTAAAGTTAGATCTTTACCTGAATTCATAGAAAAATTGAATGAATTTTGTGATTTTTTAACCATTCAAACTACACCTCTTATGGACCCGTCTAGAGTTGTTAGCTATTAAATCTTCCTTATAATACAAACTTATATGAGAATTTTGCAAATTTAGCAATTTTCCAGACCGTTCGATTTCCACCACCCGTCTAATTACCCGTCTTCAGGACGGGTAATTCTGGACAGTTCGGTCCTCATATTTGTATTGCGCTAGGATGCCCATTCAGCAACTGCCTGTCACCGCTTCCACTGCTGTCTCAACAGCTCTCTGGGATGCGATGTATATAGAAAATACTGTTGGGTTGTTCGAGTGAGAGAAAAAATTGATTTTTTCACTTCACTGAAAAAGTTAACATGTTCTTCTTTAATTGTTCAGTTTTGTTCAGCAAGGACACGTGCACACATGCGGCTGAAAGATGAACTGAAGGCAGAACTTGAGGCTGATCTTGACAGTGCCTGCGTCTGTGCACAACAAGCACTCGATTGGTCTTTAAAATTCAATTGATAGCAGGGATTCAAACCGGTTTTGAACCGAACCAAACCGAACCGCTAATACCAGCTGAAAAACCAAACCGCAAACCGAACCGGCGTCCCTTCTAAAATGCTGAGCCGAACCGAAAACCACAAAGCAAAATGGTTCGGTTCGGTTCAGATCACAGACCTCTTAATACGCCTGTCATCGGACTACATTCCTTCGTCGCGTTTTCCATTTCTTTTACAAGATTAAATTCTCATTATTCTGTCGTGGTTCTTCACCTCAATCCAACTTTGAAAGCCAGCATATCCGACTATTCAAATGTTCTCTAGGATTCAATTTAGAATTTTCAAATGTTTTAAAGTTCGAGAAAAAGACACTTAAGGTGAGATTTGACATTTTAAAACGCGTTTTAATTTGAAACAGCTTTTCCTGGCAAAATATATTATGTTTAAAGGATTAGCTAAACGGCAATAGAGTAGGTTTAAACGAAAACCTGGGGCTTAAAACCTCTAAAATCCAATCCAAAACTATTACTTTATAATGCGTTCTAGCCGAACGGACCGAACTGTATGTTACATCAATACTTAAGAGCGATCCTTAGACAAAAATAAGTTTTTAATATCATTTTGAACTTGCCGCAACTTCAAAAGTCCAAAAATCTAGAAGTGTTTTAGAATAGATATGGTGAAACAAAGAGCGATCCAACAACATAAAAGATTTTTTAAAATTTTTCAAAATTTATTTGGGCTAAGCCGGCAAGGCTGAGACTCGGCGAAATTATGCACGATCCTTGAACAAAAATGCTATTTTGGACACTTTTCGGACAGCCTCTCTTTGAAAGTTCGGAGAAAATAACTTTCCGGACAGATTTAAGCTAACTTCGGTACGTTATCCTTAAGTATAGGCTTTAGGATTTGAGATTCGGCGGAATTACGGATCGTTTAAAGACGGGATTTATTGTTTAAGAATTAACAGAATTTCGGCCGATCTAAGAATATTAATTGCGTTCTTGGCATTTTTGGTATTGCCTTACCTTCGAAAGATCGGAATTTCATTAACTGTATTATAAATTTAAGCTGAACCACTGAACCGAACCGAAACCGCGGTTCAATTGTCTTCAAAAACCATGTAATAAACCGAACCGGTGGTTCCAAAATTGTGTGAACCATTGAACCTAACCAGGTCTTATTTTCGATCGGTTTGCATCCGTGATTGATAGCTCATCTTTGCATAATCAATCAAGCATGTTTTTATGTTTCCGCTTTGCTGACGTTGTAAAATATATTGCTCAGCCCTCAGTTCATCTTTCAGCCGCATGCGTGTGCGCCCTAAGAGTTGGTCAGTCTCTCTTGCTCTGTGAGTTGTTCAGTCGCTCTTGTTCAGTCTCTCTTGCCCTGTGAATTGTTCAGTGAAAGTTGTTCAGTCGCTCTTGTTCAATTTCTCTTGCTTTATGAGTTGTTCAGTGACTTGTTTTCTCGTTCGGGCATTGTTAAACTGTTTTTGCTCGCGTGTCTGATTGTTCAATGTAAGCAAAATGCTGGTTAAGAATACTTACTAAAAAACCCAAACCATTTTACAGTTAGCTAACAAATAGGCAGCATTCCGCAGAGTGATCAGCAACGAAGGTTTAAGACTAGTCCGAACAACATTTGAACATGTTCAGTGAAATGAACAACCTTTACCCAACACTAATAAAAAATTGCTGTCGTCGATTGCTCGCCAGCTCCGGCCTTGCCGATTGTTCCAGAATCCCAGAAGGTCGGGATGTGCTCAGCAAATTGCTGACGTCGATAGCTCGCGTGTTCTGATGTTTTGCAGCTGAGCTCCGATTGTGAAGAAGCTTCTTGACTTCTTATTGCTGCGCTCATCTCTCTTGTTTTATTTGAAGCTCGAGAAAAATTATACAGGCCTGTTCCCGTTTTCGATCAGATCATGGGACGGAATCTGGTAGCTGTTCCCTTTTCCGAAAAACGATCAAATTCGGCAACCTAAAGTCGAGTAAATCCAATTTTCTTGGCAACTGTGATTCTTTGCATCTTGAAATATTTTTATTTTAACATGTCAAATATTGTGAAGATTTTGAAGTATCTATAGTATATCGGCCTTCAATTTGATTTAAAATCATTTTTTTCCTCAGAAAATCGATCGAAGTAAATTCGGTTTGCAAAAGTTTTGCCGAATCAGCGCAGCGCAGGCTAATAGAAATTGTCAAGGCGCCTTATGGCTAACTTAATTCGAAACGTTCGAAGTTTTTAAAAATTCACAAAAACTACAATTTTAGAATGTTTGAAGTTTATTTCTTTCTAACCGTAAAGCTGCGGTGTCAGCTGGTGGTTGCCAATCCGGTACGGCAATACGACTTGTAAAGATGCGGGAGTAGGTTAATGCCAATCTGGTCTGGCAAGGCTAGAAGAAAATGGCAAGCTACGAAGTGGCCACAAAATCTTCAGAAAAGCGGGTGGTTGTGGGTGCCAAGCGGGTATGGCCTAGCAGGGGTTAGTTGTTGTTGTTGCTGGCGAGGAGATTGGCCAAGTTGGGTCTGGCCACGATGATGAAGGCAGACGGGATAAGATGACCAAGTTGGATTAGACCACAGAAATACTCCTGCTGTGGGTGGTGGTTAGCCAAACTGGTATGGCGGCTGTTGTTGATGTTGTTGTTGCTGCGAATGGTCACGGCAATCGATGTGTTGTTTGGCCAAGTAGGGTCTGGCCACGAGGGATTAATTTAAAGGCAGAAGCTTCAACAAATATGCGACTTATCACTTGCGCAAGTTTTAGTTCAAGAGAGATCGAGCTTACCTGGTGTGACCTTATTCTATTTCACAAATTTGTCTAACGCGTTTTCATTCGTGAGTCGCGCGAAAAGTAATCGCGTTTACAAGAATGTAAATGTATATGTATAAAAAGTGTTGCAAGCCAACACTAACCTTTCACAGTTAGAGCGATTCCTTACGCCTTCCGATTACCAGAAAAAATTGCAATCCAACTTCGTTTAGCGCACCGCAAATAACATACACTCAACTTATACAAACTATCACAATTATAATATTAGTAAGATGTTAACTACGGGATAAACAAGTTAAAATAGCGGGGTCTAAGGCAGTATGAGAATCTTCCAAGTTTATTAATCGGTAGATCTGTGCCGCCTGTTCTGGATATGTCCTTACTGATCAATATCAATTGTTGCTTTTTCTCTTTCACAGACGCATGTTTCCCTCCATGAGACTGAGTGTTTCTGGCCTGGATGATGAGACCAACTATTGTGTATTGCTGGAAATGGTACCCATCGGCGATTGTCGCTACAAATTCTCGGGCTCACAATGGGTGCCAGCTGGTGGTGCCGAACCGCAAAGTCCTCAGCGCATGTATCTTCATCCGGATAGCCCGGCCACAGGTGCACACTGGCAGGCCCAGCCCATACTGTTCAATAAAGTGAAGTTGACCAATAACACGCTGGACAACAGCGGACATGTAAGTGATCTCAAAGCTTTTGAAGTAGTCTCTAGTTACACATACTTATAAGCTTAACCCTCTCTCGTACAGATTGTGCTGGCCAGCATGCACAAGTATCAGCCTCGTTTGCATGTCATACGCACCGCTGATCTGGCGCAAATTCCCTGGGCCCCACAGCAGGCTTTTGTGTTTGCCGAGACCGAATTTGTGGCTGTGACAGCGTATCAGGTAGGTTATCCATTCACATTCACTTTTATTCAACTTGAATACCGTGTTATATGGGTAGCAAGGGTATGATGAGATTGGGAAAATGTATGTAGCAGGCAGCAAACCAAACCATAAGCTCATGTGTGACAATATAGTTGACCCTAAACCTGTTCCCAACCCAACCCAAGATATTATACCTTAAAAAAGCTAAACTACTGACAATTGATTTTTGTTTGATTAGATTCTGAAAATCGAAAGGAAAGTACAACGGGTCTGGAACGCTTGAAAACTCACCAAACCTATACATATTCGCAGATACTGGGCATCTAACAGTCCGGCTTGACCAACTTTCTTACTTGCTTTTTTTTTGCCAATTCATTGAGCACTGAATTTGCTCTTACTAATTGGTTAATTTTGGGCAAACGACAATCACTCACGCCCTGGGTAGCTCCGGCCAAAAACGTCTCAAATTAGCATGCTACGCCCTTTGTCTAGAAGTCAAGAGTTGTGTTGTTTTAGGAAGTTGGATAGCCACATCCTTGTGAATTTGAGCAATCCTGCTGTGTTTTTGTCTAGGTCTGGGTCCATTGACAGGCGACGTCAAGTCGGTCCGTCTGCCTCTAATTAGCCTCGTCGTCACAAAGTTGTCAAGTCATGACGACAGGCCACTCGAGAGTGGGACTCGACACAGAGAGTGGATTCTCGTACAGGGACCTGGTGTCAAGTGGCCCTGTTACTTAACGCCAGCAGCTACTGGACTGGGCAGTGCAGCAGTCAAGATTATGTAGCCTGTCCTCTTACCATTGTCATATTTCACGCAATACTTTTATCCCTTTTCACAGAACGATCGCATCACCAAGCTGAAGATCGACAACAATCCGTTTGCGAAGGGCTTCCGCGAAACTGGACAATCGCGCTGCAAACGCAAAATGTCTTCATCGCCCACTGATGAAGATCAAGATCAGACGCAGTCGCAGACGCAGACGGGTTCGCTTGACATGTCGCCAACGAAATCCAGCGAAGCAGCCGCAGGGGCATCCAACGTCGCAGAATTGGATGGGCCGCAAATTAAGCGCCTGAGATCAAATGGTTCCGCCTGCTCCTTATCATCGTCGCTGGATGGCGGTGGGGCGGGTATGGGTATGGATTCAGCTGGCGCCAATGCCATGGGCCCCAGTAGTGTTTTTATGCAGCACTTCCAGCAGAATATGCAAAGCCTGCTGCGACCTTCACTGGTGGATCTGGCCTGTACATATTTCGGACGTCCCCATCAAGAGTACCAGTCACCGCCGCCCTTGTATCCGCCAACTGCGTCCATTTTGCAAGCAGCTTTACCCTCACTTCCTGCATTGCCTCAGTGCATTTCCGGTGAGGCCATGTTGCAGCAATCAGATGAATCAGTGACAGATGAGCTGGAACTGGATGTTGTGGGCAGTGAGTTGGCAACACAGCCACCATTATTAGAGCAGCAGCCACCGGAGCCTTCAGCGAAGAGTAAAGGTTTCAGCATTTCAGCCATTTTGGGTGGCCGCAGTTAGAGGATATTAAGAATCGTTTTTAATTGTTTAATTTACTGATATTATCAAGATGTACAAAGATGTAAGCTCCACATGGCCTGATTAGACTTTAAGTTAGTTTGTAAGGTAACTCGTTTAGAAACTTTCAATATATGCCAGAAATTGGATCTTAAGTAAGATTGTCTTGAAATTTAATGAAATGGGTGGATTTTTAGCAATGGAATAGAAATCTAAAGGTAAATAAATGTGTGAAACAATAATAAGATTGAGGAATTTAGTGGATTTTAGTCGTCCCAATACATTTTCCTCAACAATACCGTGCACGTAGAAGAAGAAGTAAAAAGAAGGAGTACATATTTCGTGCCATTTTACCTGAACATTGGCACGCACGCGAAAGCACGAAATAAAATATCAAAATACGATCATGCGTTCGTACTTTAAACGACTACTGACTACCTTTACATTGCCAGTGAATTCGTAAATAGGCCAGCCTGAAAAGTAATTCTCTATTTATTCTGAACCTTGATGAACTGATGAATTTAAAATTTGGTTTGTTGGCATATTTTGGGACCACAAGAAGACTTACCGAAATTGGTTCGATTTGCGAAACTTTTTTATGTAGCTGCCATAAAACCGATCTGGCCCACTTACACCAAGTTTGTTTGAACTTAAATTTGGTTTGTATACGTATTTTTAGCTCCCTAGACGACCTACCAAATTTTATTCAGCTTATAACACTATTTCACTTAGCTGCCATATAACCGATTAATCAGACTTGAAAAATTTTTGAAGATTTTGTCGATTTTTATACCCTTGCAGAGAGTATTATAAAATTGTGCGGATGTTTGTAACGCATTGAAGGAAGCATCTCCGACCACATAAAGTATATATATTCTTGATCAGCATGAAGCATGAGCTGAGTTGATTTAGCCTTGTCCGTCTGTTTCTATGCTATCTCCTCCGTCAGTTTTAAAGCTATCCTCACCAAACTTTGCACGAAGTCTTTTGGTACAAATACGCTGCATATTTGGCGGAACCGGCTGAATCGGATGACTATAGCATATAGCTGTCATAGGAACGATCGGTCGAACAACTAGTCTTAGTGAGAAAAGCTTTTTTGTTTTTAATGGAAACGCCTTTATTAGTTTACTATCCTTTCCCATGATTTTACAAAGTTTGGTCGAAATCGGATGACTATAGCATATAGCTGCCATTGGAACGATCGGTCGAAAAACTAGTTCTAGTGAGAAAAACTTTTTTGTTTTCAATTAAAACGTCCTTATCATTGGCATACACTTATTTTATATACTTTTACACAATTCTACAAAGTTTAGCCGAAATCGGATGACTATAGCATATAGCTCCCATAGGAACGATCGGTCGCAAAACTAGTTCGAGTGAGGAAAACTTTTTTGTTTTTAATGAAAACTTCCTTATCGTTGGCATACACTTATTTTATATACTTTTACACAATTCTACAAAGTTTGCCCCCAAATCGGATGACTATAACATATAACTCCCATAGGAACGATCGGTCGAAAAACTAGTTCTTGTGAGAAAAACTTTTTTGTTTTCAATGAAAACGTCCTTATCAATGGCATACACTTATTTTATATACTTTTACACAATTCTACAAAGTATGGTCGAAATCGGATGACTATAGCATATAGCTGCCATAGGACGATCGGTCGAAAAACTAGTTCTTGTGACGAATTAAAAATCCCGCAGTGCTGGATACGCGCCTTTAAAGACCGACTTTAATATACTCTGTACAACCAAAACTGAATGCTCAGTATGTATTTTGCTACTGCTGTATCAGCTGAAAGTAGACCTGATGCAGCGAACTTCCTTTTGCTGATAACCTGACTATCGTTCATCCGATCGTTACCAATCCTTTCTCGGATCGATGAGGAATCTTGATTACTCAATAAGCCTAGAAGATACGACCCATCTATCCTCAAAACTTTGGGAGGTACGGAACTAAATCATAAGTTTCGGTACGTACCAGAACCGGAATCTAAAACTGATTCGGTACTTCCCTGAGATTACCCATCCAAAATTTTAAGCTTTAGGATACCAGAAAGAAGAAGCCTGTATTATTTTGGCGGATCTACAAGCGATCCAAGGTCATGAATGGGTTATAAGAATTAAAATTCAATTAAATGGGAGATTTATATTTTTGAAAATAAAAGATTAGAAAATGAGTATAGAACAAGATAGAACAATTCAATGATTGGAGTTTCAGAAAAAAAAAGTTAGTACCGTTCAAATTGGTAATCTTCGCTTACAAAAAATCTTAAACATTTTTGGGATAGTTTAATTTAAAACTAAAATATAGTCATTATAGTGAATATAGTTCGGAATTGCTCACGAGCTCGGCCTCTTTGCGGCTCTTGCTCAGATCCGAGAGTCGCTGTTCGAGAGCCGGGAGCACTAAACGGCTCACAGCTCGTGAGCCACAGCTTCTGGCTCAGAGCCGAGAGCTACAGCTCGAGAGCCGTGAGCCATCAACCGGCTCTAGGCTCGTGAGCCATAGCTCTCGGCTCGTGAGCCATAGCTCTCGGCTCGCGAGCCACAGCTACTAACACGGAGAACGGGGAAATGGTAGCCGACTCTGGCTGTCAAGCCAAAGCTTAAGGCGATTCTTAGCCTGTCGGTTCAATCCGTTTTAGAATTGGAAAATATCGAACTCAATGAACTTCATTGCATAAATTAAAAGGTCTCGGTGCACCTTTCGGCGGAACTCTTATATGGGACATATACTTCACATATATGCAGTTAGGGGCTGCGCTCAGAACCGAGACCTGTGTCTCACGAGCCGAGAGCTATGGCTCAGAGCCAAGAGCTAAGGCTCACGGCTCCCGAGCTGTAGCACTCTCAGCTCAGAGCCCTGTGCGGTGGCTCACGAGCCGGTTGAAGGCTCACGGTTCTCGACGTTGGGCTCTCAGCTCAGAGCCGAGTGCTATGAGATGAGAGCAAGAGCTGGCTCTCGAGAGCTGCAAGAAAAGAGCAATTCCGAACCCTGAAAATAGTACTTTACGATAATATCGAAGGGAGCCAAAACGAACAAATATGTTTCCCACTAAACGAGCCTAAAAAAGATCAAAATAATTAGAAGTTGAGTAACTTTTCAAATTTGGTTGAGTTAAGTTCTAAAATCCGACAGTTCTTGAGATATTATTACCAAAACTAATCTAGTATACATTCTCTTATCTCAGGGAACTGCTCGATCATATTTGCTAATTGGCAACTCTCAAGCGGTGCGTCCAACTTCAAAGTCTTAACGCCCACTTTGTTCTTTGCGGTAGGTAAATGAACATGTTGAGACTAGCGCCAGCCAACAGTTGGCATTATCAGTGGCCCATCTATAGGAGAAATCACAACTTCCGCTAGACATTAATCCCAACCAATTTACAAGATAAACGCTAGAATTTCAACAACATCATCAGCAGCAGCAGCAGTGGCAGCAGCACCAGCAGCAGTGGCAGCATCCATTAGCCACACAGCGACTCCGACTCCGACTGGCCAGAACATAATTTGTTTGCAATTAAATAGCTCGACAAGGCATGAAATTCGGTTGCATCCCTCCTCTTCCTCCTACTCCTACACTGTAAAATGCCATCCCCAGAGACTGGAAAATATTTATGAAATGGGCCGAGGCCGAAACGAAGCAGCAAAAAAAATAGACAATTTGTTATGTAAGTTGCAGTGGCTTCTTGTTGGTTTTTCCTTGGTTAAATCTTCAGACAGAGAACACAGAACGGAGCCAATGATGAAGTTTACGATGACATGCGTCACCACCCACGTCTCGACGAAGGGAAGGAAGGCGTGTGCATCGTCTCCGACTCTCCCTCTCCGGGCCAGCCCAGGCATTTGAAAAACAAACAACCATTTCAATTTACCACCAAATCGATTTCAAATTTTGCTCTAGGGAGACAGCCGACTGCGGTTTTATAGCCATTCCATTCGGAATTGAACGGGTGACAGATGTCGGCCGTGTGTCCCTGTGTGTATGTTGACAGGCGCAAGGTTGTAAGTGCATTGAATGATGCCTCATTAAACGGTTGCCCTGGCAGATGTCGCAGGTCTGCGTATAATTAATGCATTCTGGCTGTTGCTTTTTACGCTCAGCCACATTTCATCCAACTCTCCATGTTATGTTTTGAAATTAGATACACTTTGTCTTGCAACATTTTTGTTGTGTAAACAAAATGGGGGGGAAGTATTTTTCGAAAAAGTTAATTCATTTTGTGGTTGGGGTAGTTGAAGGCGGTGCTAATGAGTTGGAAAAGCATTTTACTGAGACGTACGCGTGGCGGCGGGCACTTCCAAATTGTAATTGCAGTTACCAACTAATTTGGCACTGATGTCAGGGTAATTACTGGCATTGAGAGACAACCGATCTTCGTGAAAGCTAACAAAAAGCCATGCTCCCAATCGGAGGGGTGGATTAAACAAGGGCCATTATTGGAACAAGCCGTAAAGTTTGCTCTCAATCTGAAGAATCGTGCTAAGCTTTTTTAAAGTACCGCTCCAGCCAGAATATGCTCTGCAGTTTGGCTCTAGATCAGCGATGTTCAAGAAGAGCGAGGCTTCGGCAAGCGGTCGGCTCGTGTGCGTGTAAATAGCCGATTGCGCTCGGCCCCTGTGGGCTATGGAGGAACATCACTGCTCTAGATTGACCCAACTAAATTGTCATTATGGAGTTGCATGCTGGACCCGAATTTTCGATTTGCCCAATAGAGCGCGATTACTTATGTAATCACAACCAATCTTTCGGAGGTGGATCAATAACTTGGAGTTCTTTAATTGAGTACAAAATATTCATTATTTCAAATACGTCCATTCCCAGCGGCGCAAAAGCACATAACAAGATCGATGTTCTCTCTATCACTTTGAAGGCTGGCAGACTTCAAGTATAGATTACAAGCCTGTACTTTCACATAAGCTTGGCCTTCAAAACAGGGATCGATGTAATCGGAAAAGTGGGCTTTAGATTACAACTCTATATACCATTTGAGTAAATGTTGGCGAGGAAGTATGCGTTCAGCAATTTTGAAAATTATAAAAAAAAATCGAAGGAAATTTTTTATATAATTTTCTAAGATGAGGCCGCTATACTATACAATTACCTTTTTTTTATTTTAGTTAAGTCCTGATCGATGGCTTGGGTGTAGAATAAAAGCGCGTAACATCTAGTGCCCACAATATTCATCAGCTGATCAACGCAAAATGAGGCCCACTGCCTATTAACGTACGTTACGCCTTCACATTTGATCGAACTTGGCGTGTTTTTTTCGGTCTTGGCTCATATGGTTGCCAAAAACAAACTACTAATCGAAATTTGCTGCTAACGCAAAAATATGTGTCCGAATATTACAAAAACAAAATATTGATAATCGAATGCACACAGCCTGCGAAAATTCAAAATTCACATTTTCCTTTGAACACACCTCGTATATATAAAAGTGAAAGCATGTTTGTTGTCCCAGGCGGCGAATAAAGAATTGAGAATTTCAAGTCCACAAATAGCACAAAATTTCTACTTGTCTTTAAGCTCCGTTTTTTAGGCTAGATGCAGGTATATGCATTGGCGTTGAAGGTTGTTCAATTTAATATTTAAATAGGATTTGCAAATGGCTTGTTGGTGTGACAGCAACTGGAAATGTACTGACAAAGGCTTTGCCATGGCGGCAGCAGAAACGGCCGTCTACACAGCCACAGCTACTGTTCATGTTCATATGTATTCTCTGTTGAATTTTCTGGTTATTAAAGTATAGTCAGTCCTCGACCATGAGTCTGCTAACATTCGTTTTGACCAAAAAATGTTTTAAAACGAACCCTTTTAAATTGTTTTGGCTGAGGATTAGGTTCGATCAGCTTAAATCAATTTTTTCTGGTACAGGTTCAGTTCGGACTTCCGAAAAATCCCAGAGACGCCGAACCGGTTTACCCCTCTGATTATAATACTAGTTCTGATTGGTACTCTAGTAAGCCAGGGGAGAATGTGCTTAAAAAACATTACTGGGGGTGACACAGAAACCTCTTCCAACCACTTTTCAACCGAAAACCAATTCTTAGGTGCCACAGAAACCTCTCGTATTTTGTTAGGATATTTTGGCAAACCAACCATTACACAAACCCAATACCAGCCATTATCTTATATACACACCGTTTAACTCGATTTTCAAAAAAGAATACCAAAACTCTCGAAGTTCTGTGGCACCGATGGATTTTTTGAGAGATATGCAAACCAACCGACGGCAAAGTCTCTAGAGATTTCTGTGTCACCCCCGTATGTGATTTTGGGGAATAATATCTTTACGAAATTTAAAAAAAAAAGTTAAGTGTCAATCTCTAACGGGTATTACAAGCAGGATTTTATCAAATTGGATGCATTAACAAAAGCGACACTTTGAGAAAACAACATAAAAACATTAAATCTTGTGCATCTACGATAAGGGCTACAAGCACACAAAAGTTCTGCGAATGGTTCGGTCTGGAAACCCAACAAATTGTAAAGGTTTTGATTCGGTTTAGCATCAATCCTAATGCATTGATTTAAAACATGATTAACAGAAAAGCTTTAAATACTACGTTTATGCTATGAAATTCATGATTTCTCTAATTTGAAAAATCATATTTGTTTTTGTTCATGCAGTTTTTATGAACTCACAGAATGACCAGCACACATATGAGAAACAAAAGATCTGGCAACACCAGCGCAGCGTTAAGTTAGCTGCGCCTCGGCATTTCAAGAGTTGACGGCAAGTTCATAGTCCACTTTCGTGAGTAGTCGAATTCATGAAATGGTGCTTATGCACGCACTTTCGGACCCATTTCATGAAATGATTTTGCCAAATAAGCATAACATAAGCGTAGTAAAAGAGCGTAGTTTTCTTTTTCAAACTAAAATGAAAAAAATATTTCAAAAGAACATTTAATTCATTTATTAGATAATGCTTATTTGGGTATGTTCTCGAGCCGAAGATGTTGCTTACATGGACCAATTTCTAGATTTAGACCTTGCTGGAAATAAAATGTTGGATTTCCATAGTTCCTACCAAAATGGTACAAACTTACAACTTTGAAGTAAGCCAAAAACATTTTTTTTTTTGCATTTTTAATAACACACTTAGAAAATCCAGAACATTATTCTTAAAATAAGTGCAATCGGTCTCAATAGTAAGGTAAATACAATACAAAAATACTTGATTCAATACTGAAGTCAAAATAAGTTCCAGAGTCAACCTCAATATAACCTTAAAACAAAATAATAGTTAAATAAACATCTAGAAAAGGTTTTTGGGTATAAGCCCTTAAATTCTACAGCTATTCCCAACTTGTTTTTAAAAAGAGGTCTCTGTATTGAATCCAACAAATTAACTAAAGGCCAAGGTGCTATTACGGTTGGGCAGAAATCTACCATCACTCCATAAGAAAGTGTTACAACCATTTGGGAATTTTAAGAACAGATTCTATTACAAATAATGTGTATTTTTCGTTGAATTCTTTTTGGGGCTGGCATTGAAGGTATGTATATTTTGTACTCAATGCAAGATATTATTGTTTGTTGTCGTTTTAATAATATTAAAAGTCTTTTTCGATTTTTAAATGTTTCATACTTATTTTAAGTACTTCCAAGAACAAAACATTCTTGAAATTTTAAGTACAATACGGAAGGAATTCTAACCCGATTGATCTAAGCCTCTGCAAGTCTTTTTTCTAGGTAAATATGTTTTCTCTTCTGTTTTGTACTTTTCAGTAGCAAACAATTTTTCCCTCTCAGTTTTTTTCACTTTTTTCGGAGTCAATTGAATCAGAAAAAAAGTTAAGGCAGACCTACATAGATTTTTATTCATCAAAAATATAAAAAAATGGCCTTTTGCATCTTATACACAAAACATCAACGCCTTCCATCTTGCTAAAATGATATCCCAATCCTCTTGGCCTCGTGTGATCTGAGCAGAAATCTTGAGTAAATCTTGTGGTTGCTTTTTCGCAAATGATTTACAGGTAAGTGCACCGATATTTATATGCAAATTATATGTCCAAACATAATGCTGCTGCATTTTGCACTCAATAGGCTTGTAAACAAAGCCCAGGACAATGCCCAGGACAAACCCTCAAAAGGATGCGTACTTGACGACGTCCATTGTGCGTTTGTTTTAATTGTTTCCTCGTATGGAGACGGCGAATTTGCCAAATGATCTGCATGTGTGTACCTTGACCTGCTTGTGTGGGTGATTTTCATTATCCTCTAATTGTTTGTGCCATTGTTCACACGATAGGTTTGAGAAATTACACGCTTTGTTAATTGTACCATCCCATTCCCGCTCAGCCCAAGCCCACATGTGAGCCCATTTGCATTTCCCTGCTCTAGTTTAAAACCCCGGCTTACAATCTCGGATACACAGGAAAACCTCTTGAGAATTCGGGCCCCTGGGTCTGTTTATGGCTTGGCACCGGCGACACGACCAGCAAAACGAAACCTTTCTTTGCCACGCTTTGTTGCATTCTCCTGGCCACCAATATATTTGCATGGCCAACAATGAAAAACTCAAGTACCGTGGCATTGTTTTGCTCACTGTTTGCTTAACGCCGGGCGCAAGGGATCAAGAGAAAAAGGCCAAGAAAACCTGTAGGATTTGTGCTTCCCTTTAAATCCTTTGAATGAATCAAACTGAAGAGCAGATGCTAGCTAAGATTTTCAAATTTGATTATTTTTATTTGAGATCTCTGATCAGTTTTCAAAAGCTACATTAAATAATTTTGAAAAAAAATCTTAGAGAAAAAGTAGACCATTTAAGGAAAGAAACAAAAAAACCGAAAAAACTTTTGGCCGCCCAAATTCTGCAAATACCCCACTGTGAGTCGGACAGACGGACATGTCTATATCGACTCCGCTGTTGATGCTATTCAAGAATATTTATTCTTTATAGGGTCGGAAATGATTGATTTTCATCGTATTGTGACTGGTGATGAAAAATGGGTTCAATACGATAACTCAAGTGTAAAAAAATCATACAAGCCCTCCGGTCATATGCCAAAGTCGACGCCAAAACTGAATATTCACTGTGGCAAGGTCACACTCTGTATTTTTTGGCATCAAAGGGGCTTGGTATTCTATAAGTTGCTACAATCAGATGAAACCATCACATGGGAACTCTACTAATCTTAATTGGTGCGTTTGAGCCGATCATTGAAACAAAAACGGCCAAAATTCGAGCAAAGGTATGTAATCATTTTTTGAACATGACAAATATCGGCCAAACCTTGAAACGCTGAAAGTTCTATCTCCCCCTTAGTATAACCCAGGCATTGCCCCTTTCGACTACTATTTATTTTCGTCGATGACGCATGCCCTTGAGGATCAGCAGGTTCGCTCTTTTGAAGAACTCCAAAATTGGACTGATTCGTGCATTGCATCAAAAGACTGTTCGAATTTTTCGATGGTATTCGAAAATTTCCAGAAAGATGGGAAAAAGTAGTGGCTAGCGATGGACAATACTATGAAAAATTAATTTGTAACCAATTTTTGACAATAAAGGATCGTCATGATAAAAAAATCCATTAAAACATATTTTTACAGGTAACATTTATCTCAAATAAAGAACATGTAATTTAATTAAATAGATTTTTTTATTATTCACAACTTAAAAACTCAGCCACGTAAACTTACAATAAATTTAATTAAAAATTTTTTATACCGCTACTCTGCTAAAAGCGAGTACTTGAGAGCAATAAAAAGTATCGTAATTTAAACTTACTCAGTTTCAGTTTCGTACTTGCGACTTGCACTTGCACATCTCTAATTTCTGCTTGTCGAAACTTTCGCACATCTCTAGAAAATTGTAATTTTGACCTGTGCCGCAATAAAAAAAAATAAAAAGTGCCTAAGCTTGCTTTCCAGCTGTAAACATTGCGAAAATGAGTGTTAATTTGATTTTGAACGGACCGGAGGACAATGATAACGATTCTTTTCACTCCTTCAACGGAAACGAATCTTCATTTGATAATATTAGCGGTTCTATCAATACCAACTTCAGTTCGCAAGACAGCGTATATGCGGCTTCCATGGAGGAAGTGGATGAAGTGACCAAGACTGTAAGTTATTTCATTCATTATCATTTTCCCGATATATCAAAAAGAAATAAGCAGTTGCAGGAACCGGCCGCGCAGGCCCAATCCGAACAGCCACTGGGCGAGCAGTTGGTATCCAACCTCACGAAGAATGGGGCCCAATCCAAACAGCCACTGGGCGAGCAGTTGGTATCCAACCTCACGAAGAATATGGGCTTTGGGGAACAAATGGCACCCAAAAAGTTGTCGACTCCGCACTTGGTGCCGCAATTAATTAACCAAAAAATGCCTAGCGAGGATCTATTTAATATGGATGTGCCTGAGCTAAACCAGCAGGCACCCCAGGCCATTAATTCGCAGACTGCAGCCCTGCAGAAACTTGCATTTACTGAGATTTGGCTGGAGCAGCAGCAGCAGGCTCAAAAACCTCAGAAACATTCGCTAAAACGCGTGTTCAGGGCAGCTTTGGATGGCTATTTCGACAAAGACAATTTACCAAAGATGGACGAATTGACTCGGGAGGAGCAGGAGAAAGGCGCTGCCAATAAGGATCTGTTTTTGGTAAGAACACGGCTCTTTTGTGAGTATCCCGAACATCTTTAACTAATTCCTGTAGACAAAACCATGCTGAATACGAGTTGACAAAGTAAAGTGATATCTAAGATTCCGTTTCCAAGAAATTGGCGAAAAACCATTTTATCGACTTTGGACCGTTCTAGAATTTTTGTAGGCCACACGAAGCATTAATTGGTGAATTTATGTAGCCTCAAATTACCACCACGGCTGACTTTGAAGTAGCCCATTCGATCCACCCAATTTTTGAGAACATTTTCAATTGTTTCGACACGTATGCCAGCAATAGCAACTCGAATCTCGTTCTTCAATTCATCAATTGTTTCAGGGTTGTTTGCATAACATTTGTCCTTGGCCGCTCCCCAAAGATAATAGTCTAACGGTGTCAGATCACAGCTTCTTGGCGGTCAGTTCACATCTCCATATTTGCTGATTATTCGATTTTCGAAGATCGGGCACAGAAGATCGATTGTGGCGTGCGCTAAGTGGCACGTAGCGCCGTCTTGTTGAAACCAAATATCGTCCAAGACTTCCGCTTCAATTTCCTCGAAGAACCAATCACTTAACATTGCGCGGTAGCGGTCACGGTGGCTTCTTTTTCATTTTCAAAGAAAAATGGACCAATGATGCCTCGAGACCAAAATCCGCACCAAACAGTGACACATGGTGGGTGCATTCTCTTCTCGACGACGATATGCGGATTTTCTGTGCCCCAGATGCGACAATTTTGTTTATTAACATAACCACCGGGGTGGAAATGATGGATGGAAAGATGATTTTCCGGTCAAATTCACCATCTTCAGCCAAACGATCTTCCGCCCAATTGGCAAACTGTAGACGATTCGGATGGTCAATGGGCTTCAGCTGCTGCACCAATTGAAATTTGTATGGCTTCATGGCAAGGTCTTAATGCAAAATTCGCATCAAAGAAGTGCGCGAAATGCCCAATTGTTGAATCCGATGCGAGTTGACGTCGATGGTTGCTCACGCACATTTTCAGCAACCGCAGCAATGTTTTCGGTCGATCGCACCGGACGAGGTTTATCCACCAATATTCCAGTTTCTCGAACTCGCTTCACGAATTGATCCACCAATTGAGTTTTTAAACCATTTTTTTTTTGTTAAATGTTTTTTTCAAATTTCGCACAGTTTGAGTCAAGGACTCACCGCTTTGGAAATATGTTTTTAATATTTCCCAACTTTCTTCAAGCGAATAGCGAAACATTTCGTAAATGTCAAAGTTTTTACTAAATATTAGTCGCTTTCCGAATGACACTTGACGTTTTTAAAGTCAAATTATGAATAGTTCAAAGGTCAAACACTAAATGGACCACCCTGTACAAACAAAAAGAGTCAGCACAACATATAACATATAATGTATGGCCTACTAGGACTAAAATCTGTTTAAAAATGTGCAAAATCCGCTGTCTACTTATTATACTCTGTGTACCTCTGGTAAAGAGTATACAAATATTCTATCTATATAAAATGGTAAAGAGTATACAAATATTCTATCTATATAAAATGGTATAAACAATGTTATATCGAGTGGCCTTTTTAAAGATCCTATAATTTGGGTTGGAAATCTAGTTGTCCACCTACAAAAATTCCATAATTAGTGCATATGTTAGACAGTTTGATAAGATGGTTTCAATAACTATCCGACAACGACAATGGCCTGTTGCAGATGGTTACGATTGACAAAATTGCAACAAATCAAGGAAAATTTGGATTCGAATTTCGACATCATTGGCATCGCTTATACCGGGTGTTTGATTTTTCTCAGTTGCGTTGATATGGGTATATGTAGAGGCTGCATAGCATCACCAATTTATGCTTGGTGTGGGCTACAAAAATTCTAAAACTAAGATATGACTTTGAACTGTCAACTCGTATTCAGCATGGGTTTGTCTATAAGAATTAGTTTATATACGGGATACTTTTCAATGTAGAATTGAATTCAATGTGGTATTGAATTAAATTTCCAACTTAATCCATTTTCCCAAAAAGCCAAAAGCTGTATCCTTGAAGAATGAGAAGCCAGAGGAGAACTACGTGTCACCTTTTGAAGATATGCCACCACAGCCGTCCCCCAACTCACTCCCATTTGCGGCTGGGAAGAAGAAACCCATATTTGTGCCAGCTGGATATGATTTGACCAACCTGGTGGAGTTTAAGGACCCTAATCATTGGGCTCGACGCCCACGCTCACCCCAGCCTAAATCGTTTTATTAACTACAGACATATCGAGTCCTGAAGCAAGTATGTTAGCATCTAAGCTGGTCTCGCTAATCGTCTTCAATATAAAAAACATTGACATTTTCAAAACAAAAAAAAAACATAAAAGGGAATGGGAACACGAGACTCCAAATGATTTCATTGTGCTGCCGATAAAATTGTCGCCAGCAAAATATGTGGCCCATGACTTTGATTTTGGCCGCCAACATTAATTTCCAAGGAAATTACACATACACGGGAGAGAGAGAGGCCTTATCTGAGCTGGCATATCTCTGAGACCAGGTCTGAGGCTCATTTGGCTTTGACATGCGAACGTTTGGTCTCTCTGGCTCTGTCTTTGGCTTTAGCTTTGGCTCCCCCTCCTAAATGAGAATTCAATAAATTTTAGCGAAAGAGCTTCCAGCAACCACCACACAATGGCCCCAACCGCCAACGCCGAAGACGCCGTCGTTAGTCTTTTGGCGACGTTTAACATGAATATGCAGTGTGGCTAATGTGGAGCCCATAAACACTTCCAGCGGCAACATGAATAGTCCCATGAACCAGCCCCCCAAAAAAAAAAGTAACAGATGTTTGTGCTGTGCCCCCAAAAACAGGTTGTCGGTCTACGTGTGTGGGTATCGGAGCGCTCTTAACAATTGTTTCTTAACGCGAATTGAAATGAAATGCCACCGTCGAAGATTGGCAATTTGGCCAATGCATATGCATATACTGAGCCCGCTTACTCTTCAAAGCTACCGCCTCATTTCCGTTGCCCGTTTGATAAGCATGGGAGTTGTAGATGTGTGAGCCAGGTTCGGACAATTGGCTAACAACTACAACGTGAAAACATCAATTACACGGGGACTGCGACTGGTCGCCAGGATTGCTGTGCGATCGTGGCGCTCAATCAGCGCATTTAACTTGGCGTTGGCGCCAGCGTTTAAGATGCGGCTCGCTCTGATCTGCTGATAAGACCAAGACCATGTTGTCGTGGTCGTCGTTGTCGTTTTGTTGTTGTTGTTGTTGTTGCTAGTCAGTGGGAGAGCGGCTCTGGGTTTGGGTTGGAAATGGAGATGGTGAAGCGCATGCTTAGCGCGTCGAGAGATGATCATGGAACAGGTTTTTGTGGCTGCCTGCATGCGGGAGATATGAGATTGAGAATTATGTATACAGGAAGGAGGAGAAGGAGAATGTACGCAAATGGAAGCATTAAAAATATGTTTTATGTGGATTTTGTATGTGGATAAAAGTGAAATGTGAACATTGTGTTTCAGGCAAAAGAAACGGTTGGAAATATTGAGAGTATTTCTTGAATATTATCCTTAAAGAGGAATAATAGAAACTGTTGGAGAATGTGTAATCGACTTTAGAAACTAGAAGAAAGTACGATATTTGACATTTTTCAGGCCCCAGGAGTTGAAGAACAAATTAATTTAGTTTTGGTTATTGAAACGATCTAATTGAAACTTTTCACTTTTGATTAGAAAGACCTGAAATTCACATTTTCTTCGCAATTGCTGAGTGAATTTTAATTAGTTCTCAAAAACTGGCAGGAATATTCGTAGTTTTCGATATTATCCAAAATCTGTTTGGAAATACAGTTTGCAATTCAAATCCGTCGAACATTAAATTTCGATGAACAGTGCCTTTCGTCTAGGTTGACTTTGGCCAACTTAACTACCCATCGGTGTTTATTTTCAGGCTTAGGGCAGGGACAGTGTTTTATTCTATTGATTCTATACCGAACCAAATGATTAAAATCGACACGACCCTACTAAAAGATCAGTACATATCGAAAGTCCTCACAATCAGGGATGCTAATCGGTTCTGCACAGAACCGAAATCGCGTGTCTTTTGAAAAACTGTGATCCATAGATAACGAATCAGTTCATTTTATGGTTCGCATCGTCTTAGGAGTTTTAGCTACATAGTCCAATACACAGCACTGTAGTTTGTCAGGGAGCATAAAAATTGGCTTCTTAGTCGGTAAAAAGAAACAAATTAATAGGTCGTATACACCAAGGGGAATGCTTTAGTCAGACCAAATACGCCCTTAGCTTATCCATTGTATTTAAAAAAAATATTTTTAAACCATCAAGAGATTGTAATTCAAAGTTCTTTCTGGTCATTGCTTTATTTTGCAAAGGCCTTTATTGAAGGCATCTTCCGGTGATGCCAGCACAGGACCATTCTTGGGGGATCCACTGTGGTATCTCTTGATGAAGAGAATGCCTTCTCTCCCTCACGTATTTTTTGTTGAGGGCTTGCTCCATTGATGAGCTTAGTTAAAAAGGATATACTACCGTTATAGGTAAGTTTATGTAATCCACTTCCAGTGGATCCTTTTTAAAAGGTTACCTTCTACTATGTTTCTCAGCGGGGACTCAGGAGCTACAACCTGAATAGAATCCGTCTATAACTAAATAGGTTACAACTTTAAGCTCGGTCAAAGGTAAATCGCCTTATTAACGGATGTTAACTGGGAGTCTAGCTGCGTTTCTACCGAATTCCCATTCAGGGAAAGAACTCAAGATTTTGTTGGGTTTTGCAATAGAGTTTTTATGTGTAGGTAAAATAATTTGAAGCGAAGCCGCGGTTCAGTATTCTCCAAAAGCTAATTTGTGATCCAAACCGATGGTTTAAAATCTCAAGGACCACTGAACCTACAATTATATACACAGAGAAAACACAATCAGGCGTGTTCTCGTTTCCGAATTCAATTTATCAAAATTGGTAAGAGTTGTGATTTCCAAGGAAGGATTAAAGTATTCGGTTGAAACGATTTGTCTATAAGAATGTCGAATGAAAATAACTGAAAATTTGAAGTTATAAGACGAATAACACATTCGGCTTTTTAAAGTAGGCCTTTTTAACAATTCCGATTCCGCATGATTTGATCAAAAACGAAAACCGGTCAGAATATGTAAAAACCACATGAAAATGTTGTTTTCCTACACATTTGACGGATTTTCTAACCACTATTTTTATGTAGCTTTTCTACATGCCGCGTTTACTTTTCTTACATATTTCTACATGCAACAAGTAGGTTTTCTACAAGCCACGTTTACTACACTATTACACACTACACTATTTACATAAGGGAGTGTGAGGCGGAAGGGGTACAAGACACAAGGTCTTCCTTCTGAAAAACGTACAACTTAAATTTTTTTTTTCACTTCTCTGTGATTCGAACTCACAACTCATTTACCTAGTTTTGGGAATTTAGGCACAATTGCCGGCATCTTAGCCCATACGACTATCAACCACTCGCCCGGCAATGCCGAAAATAACAGTTATAAAGGGAAGCGACAAGCGAAGATGAGCTAGACGTTTCGTGTAGATCTTTTTAATGTAGCACTTAGCATTTGAAATCCTTAACGTTTATATCGAAAACCTACATGTCACGTGTGAAGAACTGTTTTCTAAATAAATGCCTTTAAGCATCTTAATTTCCAAACGCATCGGTCTGTTTAAGATGCCTTTTTCTTCTGCTTGAGAAATTCAGAAAGTTAACTTGTATTTAGCTTGAAAACCTCTGCCGAGCGGTTGCAATTTTATTTGAATGCCACCGATGACCCTATATTTCTTGAACTGTGTTAATTAAGATGCTTTTTAGAAATCACAAAACTTTTGAAGAAGTGGAATTGAGAACAAGGCTGATTGTAAAGGCGCCAACAGCAAAGAGGTGTGGACGGGTGTAAAGTTTATTCAAAGAAAAAACTTTTCATTTGATGTTCCAAGGCTAGATCGAACCCACGACCTCTTGCACAGTGGTCGCGCACACTAGCCGCTGAGCCACCCGGCCACTTAAAAATTCTATATAAAGTTATTGAATTAGTGTTAAATTCGCTTTTTAGATTCTCGATCCCAATGTTTATTAACTGATTCACAAAAGCTAAGCGACATATTAGTAATATTAGAATAGATCATCAAAGTAACATTATTTGAGTCTTCTAAATGATCATAGAACCACTTAAGAACATTAAACCTTAAATTTTTTAACATTTGCCATTGGTAAACCAACCCGGAGCACCGCAAAAGTTTGTTAAGTTTTCAGCCCTTAAAATAAAGGAAAAGGTCAAGTGCGAAAAGGGGAAAGCAAATCTCATACAAATAATCAAGAAACAGGATCTTTTGGAAGTCTTTATAGTTGACCTTTAAAAAAGATTAGAAATAAAACTGATCGCTTTTTTGCTGAACCAAAATATGTCAAAATTTTGAGCGAAAGTAGACGCAAAAGTCTGTTACTTATCTAACGGACTCGAACAAAACCTTTGGTTCCATAAGTGCAGCACCGGTTTCGAACCATCGGACCGAACCTTGATCAAAATTGTATTGTTTTGTAGCCTGGGTCGTAGTCTAGATCCCAGAGATCCGATAAACAATTCTTAAGTTTTTATTGTCAAAAACTTATCAACTTATCAAATAAACTAACAATTTACTTTAGTATTTGTTAGTTTATGTGACAGATAGTGCTATCTAAAAGATGTAAGATCGGGCCATAAACTACAAGTTTGTGTTAACTTTATGGAATCGATAAAACGCCTCTAATTATTTTCCTTAGCAGCAGCAGTCAGAGAATTTCTCCACTAATACCGAAGAGTCGATTTGGCTACACACACACATACATAAAGGCGTTGTCTTTTGGTGCCGTTTTTTGCACTTGTGCTGCCTTGGAATTCCCAAACAGTCATAGCAAATATATTACTAGAAAGCCGCTGCTGATTTGCAGTCGATTGGCAAATAAGCACTAAATAGATAGGGAGTTATAGGAACAGCTTTATAGAATACCAGACTTTATTAAGGTGGGAGTGTGTCTTGTTTTAAAGTTATGAACGAAAGTAGCTACTTCTGAATTTTAATTAGGAATGGATTATTCAATTGAAGGTTAATGCTGTTCAAAAAGGTGCATCTATCATCGTTTTAAGGCAATTTTAAATATTCGAACGAGTTTTCTTTTCCTCGATGAAAATCTTAAAAGGTTTTAAAAAAATTCAGTTTTTAAGACTTTCGGGCTACCTCTAGTTGGTACGCCGTTCCCCACCCCAAGTCAAACCCTTTGTGGAATTCATGTTAACATCCCACTTGGAACACATTGTTTATTTACACCGCATTAAAATGCGAGAGGACAATCAATTCATTACGAAATCATTTGAACAATTAAAATTGCATAATAAATACTCGGCCGACAAATACTGATGGCAACTACCTGGAAATCCTAATTAACTGCAAAATATCACAATTCAACTTAGAGACAACAACTAAACGCTAATTAAATGTATATAAGGCACATCTGCCCCACTCTACCACTGAAATGGGAGCAGAGTGGAGCCGAACTAAACGGAGACGGTTGACGACGTTCCTAATATGTCCGAGATGCTGAAGCTGCTGCGTTTGGGCTTCGGCGCAGCCAAGTCTAACGATGCTGCGGTGGGGCCCACTACATCCACAAAGGTGTCGGTATCTGCTTCGGCTGTGGACTCGCCACTGGAGGAGGCTGATGACGAAGAGGAGGAGGAGGCTGGCGATGGCGGTGTGTAGGCCCAACTTGGCAAGCAGGCCATATGTCTGGCATAATCAATTGCGGATGGTGGCGGCGGTGGCGCTGGCACATAGAAATTGCCCTCGAGTGTATTCACAGCATAATGAGGCTGAGGCGGAAGGCTGAGCAACTCTTCGGCAAAACGCAAGCGTTTGGGTGATGGAACCGTCACTGACGGCTGGCAAGGTGGAGGAGGAGAATCGCTCAGTTTGCGTTTGCAGCGCGACTGACCCGACTCACGAAATCCCTTGGCAAAGGGATTGTTGTCGATTTTCAGTTTGGTAATGCGATCATTCTGGTAGGCAGTCACTGCGATGAACTCCGTTTCGGGAAAGACATAGGCCTGCTGGGGAGCCCAGGGTATTTGCGCCAGATCAGAGGTGCGTATGACGTGCAGACGCGGCTGATACTTGTGCATGCTGGCCAGGACAATCTGGAGTAAAGTGGAAAATTAGCAATCAGGGTTAAGCGGTTCCCTGCTTCCATCCAACTTACATGTCCATTGTTATCCAGTGTATTATTGGTCAGTTTAACCTTACTAAAAAGCAAAGCCTGCGATTGCCAATGCTTGCCCGTGGCCGGACTATCCGGATGTAGATACATGCGCTGTGGACTCTGTGGTTCGGCTCCACCCGCCGGTACCCACTGAGAGCCCGAGAATTTATAGCGGCAGTCGCCAATGGGTACCATTTCCAGCAGCACGCAATAGTTGGTCTCGTCATCCAAGCCACTGAGTGACACCCGCATCGAGGGAAACATCCGTCTGCAAATGGAGTTAACGTTAGGGCCGTTGTAAGTGACACATTTCTTGTTTTCAAGCTGATAAAAGCTTATCTCGTAATCATCTTCAGCATTCTATGTCGGCCAAGATAAGATCTGACAAACAAATAGTACACACCTGCCACTCTTGGTGATGATCATCTCGGTGCCTATGTGATGGAACTGCTGCCACAGTTCATTGTTCTCCAACTTGGCCTCCACACCGGGCAAAGTGGGCTGCGGTGGGGGCGGGGCCATGTGATGAGCTGGCAAAAAGTGTCCAGCAAAATTGGGCAACAGACCGCACAGAGGATCTGGGCGAGACAAGAGTAAGATTTGTGTGAGCCGACGGCAAAATAGTTAAAAGAGTTTCCTTCAATTACCTGGCAGACGTTGCATAATCTGCTGACGATAGATTTCATGGGCAATCTGTTGCTGCATACGCAGATCGGCTATGTTGGGCAGGGCCAGCATTTTGATGATTTGTAGGAATTGTTTTAGTTTTTAATTGTCTCCAATTTTTGAACTTAGACGGATCGATGCTCAAAACGAACTGCTCGCCACGCTCTGTGGATTGAAACTGATTCTCTGAGCTGTTCATGCTCAGACTAATTCGATTCTGCCAGAATCCGGTCGGTTCGGTTCTCTGCCGCTGCTACTGCTGTTGCTCCTCAGGTAGTTGCTCGACCTGTTTTCATGCTCAAGTGGCTTCCAGTCAGCGCTCTCTTATCTGCAGTGCTGGCATTGGTTGCTGCTCAATGGTGGAACGTTTTGTGGTCTCGCTCTAACTCTAAAGGGCACGCCATTTTGATGGCCCGATCTTTTTAGTTGAGTGGAGGGGGCAACTAAATGACGGGCACCCATATTGTAGATGTTGAAGACTATATTAATGGATTGGGGGTGCTTAAGTCTTTGAAAAAATTGAAACAAAATGTTATTAAAATATGGGCCAAATGATAGGAAAATGGACTTAGGAAAATATTTAGAAAATTATAATTTAGAGAAGCGAATACCGCTTAAGTCATTGGAAGAGATTAAATTTGAAGTATAGAAATTACTTCAGTATTGACGTATCAGAAATTATTAATAACTCTGAAATATTTACTGAATCACGAATTCTTGTAAGGTTAATCTTGACATCCACTAAAACATTATGAGAAAGATGTACTTGCCTTGAACTATACAGGACGCTTTAGAGGTTCTGTTTCTGAAACAATATCTATGGATTTAGAAAAGTTGTTGACATAGAGAGAATAAAACAAAAAAGTTATATCACTTCATTGATTTTATACCGAACTTATAAAAGGAGCATATATTCTTGATCAGAATTATAAACTAAACTTATCCGGCTATCTGCGGTCTCTAGGTTTATGTCTTTTCCAATTGATTAATCCATCTCGACGAAACTTTACTTCTTTTCATTTTGTCTTGTATCTTCTTCGTCTTATTTGGCCCGATATTTCAATCACAACCGTTTGACGGTCTCGGCCGCTGCAATTAATGCTCTGGCACCAGTGCGCCTCAATGCCTACCAGCACCTGATCTTTTCATCTTAGTTTCGGGCGTCCCTTTCTTCTTATTGTCCCGAATTTGTTCGTTTTGCTGGAGCTTCTTCATCCATACGAGTAACATGTCCAATCCAGCGCAGTCCCTGTTGTTTTATGCGCTTGTTTATATCAGTGTCCCCATAGAGCTCATACAGTTCATGGTTCATACGGGTCTTGGATCAATGGTCTATTTAAAATAGTTCCGAAACGATGCTAGAGAAATCGAGATAGAATTTTCCTTATAATAACACTACGACACAAAATTTAGACCCACCCTAATTGACAGTTGATCCCATGTAAAATTGGCCGCTGATTCCGAAAATGGTATTAACTTATACCGAAAGTGCATCGGTTTTCGAGATATTGCTTAACAACCCATTTTTTGGCTCTAAAAAAAATTAAGTGCATTATGTGTCTATTATCTTTGGCTGTAGTGCACCGATTTGTAAAAGCTGTGAATAGAATTAAAGAAAATTTAATAAACTTTCCAAAAAAAGGGTTGTTTGTTAAAATTGATTGAAATTCGGTTGAGTAATAAAAGGTGAAAGTTAAAATTTCATAGCGGCTATCTAAACGATTTTTTCGACTTGCAGCTAATTTGATGTTTTTGTCGATTTTAAAATGCAATTTTTTAGAAAAGGTGCAACAAGTTGCAAAACAGATTAATATCCTCGCATTATAAACAAAGACAAATCACATAAAACAAGAAATGCATGATAACACTTATAATATACACACCTTCAACTTTGTTTTCCATTTTGATTTACATCAATATTCGATATAGTTTAAACTTTATACTGATTTGAAATGTGCTCTTATTTTCAAGGCAAACAAAGTCAAAGCTTGTGGTAAACGATCAGCTGACTTTCAGAGCTGTCTAAATTCACAGTGTTTCAATTTCAATTGATCCACTATGATTTTTAACTGCACTAGGTAATACTCTATTGGAAAAAAATTTGGTTTTGCATTACACTTAAAAAAAATTTTAATATCTGCCAAAATTTTTGGCATTTGGACCAGTGTGCAGTGGTCGAAATTCGACCTTCTGCTTTCACAAAGTTTTTGATAAGCTAAAACAAAGCATGCTTTGCTCACCTATCTGTATGAAGGGTGTGTGCATTGGAACAACTTATAATTCGTTAAAAATCAACAAATAATTGCCATTAAGTTTTTTCGTTTGTCTTACAATGCTAAAAAGGGGGTTGTACTTTTGTATGAACAACTCTTAGCGTATTAATATATAGATGTATAGAACCGATTGATTTCATCAACACCTAAAAAATAAGAAAATTTTCAAAAATCATGTTGATGGACTCTAACTTCTTTATTCTATGTTGTCATCACCTGGGGGATAAGCGAATGGATTACCGGAACATGTTTTAGGTGTTTATTTACAGTTAATTGGCTTAAAATAAACAATTTTTTAAACATTATTCCTGAGAGGAACTTTAAATTGAATAAAGCAGAAATTTGTACACATCTTAAGGTAACTTTTTGACTATATTTTAATACGTTTTATTTGAAAAAACTATAGCTGACCCACTCAAGGAGCTCCACTTAAAAACGGGGCCTTGCGGCGTACTCGTTATCTCCGGACTGGATCATCCAAAATTAAAAAACCATACAGATTTCGTTAAAGAATTGTAAAATCTGGAAATTAAACGAAAGGGTTATGCAAAATAAAACTTTTTGACAAAAAAAATTGCAATCCGTAAGAAAAAAGCTTCGTTTAATTTCTTTAACAATATAGTTTCGAATCTTGTGTCTAAATTTGAGACCAATCGGCTTAGCCATTGTCGAGAAATTGAAAACACAATTGCGTTTAAAGTTTCAGCAGCTCCTCTTCTTTGATATGCAATAGGCACACATTTTGTGTTGCACCCAGCAGGAACTCAAATTAAACTGGGCGAAAAGTCCAATGAAATGTGGGCAATATGTCCGAATTTTTTGTGGAAATAAGGCCCATGACATTTTTGAGTTTAGTTTCGATGCTAACTACGATTAATTTTGATATGGGCCTTTTGTCCGTGAGCGTTTTGTCATGTCGCCGTAAATTTACTTGAAGCGTCCTTACAAAAATGCGTGTATCTTCCAAAATAATTGTCGGATTGACTTGAAATTTTCTGCGTGTGTACTTAAATATATATATATATATTAAAAAATAATAAAAAAAAACGATTTTAAAAAAGTTACTTTATGTGACCCCTTAAAAATACGGCTGTTTTTAACTTTTCATTTTATTGTAAAAACATTTTTCAATCAAATTAACCTGTAATTCACAAGTTTCTATGCTATTTCGTTCATTAGTCTTAAAGTTTTCTTTACCAAACATGGCACGAAGCCTTGAAATATATATAGGCTTCACATTGGTTCTGACCAACCGGATCGGATGGCTAAAAGCATAAACCACAGGCAACGATCGATTTAAAACCCTGTTCTGTTGAGAAACTATTCTGTTTTTAAAGGTAGCGCCTCCTAGCCTTGTGATTATTAATTGTGTATGCTCTCACATAATTCTACTAAGTTTTATCAAAATCGGACAACTAGTACAGCTATCATAGGAACGAAAGATCCAAAAACTGGTTCTAGTAAAAGTTGATATTAACCGTTTCAAGGTCAAGGATTGATTTTAATTCAATAATCAACAGAAATCAACAAAGATTTTGTACATTTGGACAGCAGGTTTGGTTACTCAGGCAGACTGATTCGACGGTCTCCCGGCAACATCTCATCATTAAGCTTCAAACGCTGACACCATCAACCCATTTGCAAGTACCTAGTTCTAGTAAAAAACTTTATTTTCAGTGACAACGCCACCAAAGCTTGGCATTTATTAATGTTTTATATTTCCACATAATTCTACCAAGATTGATCAAATTCGGGTGACTTTGTCGTTTACCTTCCATATAAAAATCGTGTTAGGGCTAATACCGAATTTCTAAATTTCAAGTCGATATCTCTTTATGTACGTCTGTAATTGAATTAAGACCCCCTAGACTAGAAAAATCTTACACTGTGGGGCGGCGACTTACGAAACAACGCATCACGAGATGATTGGAGAAGAATATGCGGAAATAACCAGCTACACTAAGAAGGCGAGAGCTAGTGATAGTATATGAAAATTTTCAGAATACCATTTGCTGAGCCTAACAGGCAATAAACATACCACATCAAGTTTTAGCAACTTGTGCAACTTGACAATAAAATACAACAGTTCTAAAAAGTAAAGTAAGAATATTCGATTATCCTAGGTATAAAAGGTGATAAAACTTGCATCACGGAAAAAAAATGCAAGTTGGATAGATAATAAAACACATCTTAGCTTATTGAAAGACAAATAAGACAAAAACAAGTCCTACAAAATAAAGCTGAAGAGAGAGGCTGCCAGATCCAATATAGACAATGCCAGCCGTGTTAAAGAAACTTACTAGTAATGGTGAATATCTAGCTGACCCAGTATTGAAGGCTAATAAGACGAGACTTTTTTGATAAAATTGTTCTTTTCACCGATCAATTCTTAGAGCAATCCTATGTATGAGGTTACAGATAATTGTGAAGCAGGAGAGCTATATGGGCGTATTTGACTAAATTATTAGAGCTGTGACCAGGTCGTCTGCTACTTTTTGCCATAGACCATTAAGAAACCTGATAAGATAAAGTTAAACACGGTTCAATCGCTTGATCTTCATCAACGGCAGATACATCTTTCGACTCTTTGTTTTTTAATATTTAATCCATTTCATAAATCGCTTCTCCCATCTGGTTCAAGTACCCTAAGCGTTATCTAACATCAGCATAGTACAAGATGTGCACCGCTACCGTTTGAAGAGATGCCAAAGATCCGCCCCTTGATAAGTGTCGTCTAATCAAACGTTTAAACGGCACTTGATGATGCTAGAGCACAACAAATTGCAGAGAACATCACGTCAGCGACATCAGATCTGGCGCCAAGCGACTGTCGCCTCTTCTTGGGCCACTTGAGTGTCAGTCACTTGTTGCCACTTGTTGCCTGGGACCCAGGAGCAACGGCGTCAGTGTCGGCAAAAATTCACAGGCAAGTCATAAAAATCATCACACTTTGTCCCAGAGATGCTGTTAAAGAACAATGGGAACATGTGAGTTTTATGGCTCGACGACCGCCGACTGTTAGCCAGCCGCTCGCTCGCTCACTCTCTCTTTCTCTATGGAGTTTTGGAAATTATTGTTATGATGGGTCTGCTCTACAATTTATTTGCCATTGTCCCTTGGCTTAGATCAAGACAGTTGTCCCGACAAAAACCACAACAAAAGCAAGTCCAAGTTATGGGTTATAAAAATGTCAAATAACAAGGCAAAATCCGAGATTCCATTCAATTTCCGGTAATTTGACTAGCTGCGCAATATTTCCGCTTATCCTGAAAAATGCTAAGTACACTTCCTCCTTCGGCCGTGACTCAGGCCATTAGCATTCCAGGAGCCAAGAGCCAGACGGATTTGTGTCATTAGCAAAGCGCGCGCGCGTGCGTTACTTCATTTTCATTCATTGCCTGGTCTGGAAATTCCCGGGGAAATTCGAGCTATGCTCACTAATTGCTTCTGTTTGTTTATCTTTACATTTTGCACATGAATCAGACATAGAGATTTATTGTTGTTGCTTTTGGTTGGTTAAATAATGTACATACAATTCACATTGTGGTTCTTTTTCTTATACCAAAATCGTTTCGTATTAGTTGTAATTTTTTTTTTGTGTAATTCAGCTTGGTATTTGTTTTATATAATTTGTTTATCACAGCTATACGTTTATATTAATTTGTTTATACAATAATTAGGGGACTGGGATTTGTGAAAAGGTCACAAAATGTTAAAAACGTAAAAATGAATAACATGAAAATCTAATATATGGATATGCTCCCCTCCCACTCCCCGCGCTTAGGATAGCTCAAATCCAGTATTACTGCTAACAGCATAACGCAGTTTATCCCTTAGTGTGGATTTCTTTTGATAATTGGGCAGCTTTAGCAGATTAAAACAGGTTGAAGAGGTAGGCAAACGATTGAGTGGATCCTTTTTGCGAATGGTGAAGAAACCTCGTATCACACTGCCAATAGTATCGCCAGTGTCTTCATCGTCACCCACCTCCACACAGCGTATGGAAAAAGGCGGCTCCAGATGGGCAAAACCCAGCAGCGGTGGCTTCGAGCAGCTGGTGACAAACTGCAGAGGAGAAGAAATAATTGAAATTGAGATTTTAATTTTATTGAGCGATTTCCTAGTGCTACAAGATAATCTTATAAATTAACGAAACGAAATTGAGAATCAAAATTTGATTTTATTTTTCAAATTTTTAAAATTGCTGTTTTCAGTTTAATTCTAATACTTAAATCGCCATTTTTTTCTCTACTTATAAAGCATGATTTTGGAGATAGGATGCATCTCCGACCACAAAGTATATAAGAGCGGGTCAATTTGTAAGGACCGAAAAAAACCGACCCGGAGTATAGCAAAATCGCAATCTACGGTCAATTCTAAGAAACTTTTCCCAAGAAACCATGGGTCTAAAAATCAATTTCGAGCCAGCGGAGGGTTTAAAACACACTTGGAAACAATAACCAATTTTTTTCCTAAATTCCCAGTCGGGACTTGACTGCATGCCAGCAAGCACATCCTTTTAGAAGCACGTTTGCATGGGTTGTGGTTGTTGGTTCAACAACGTAAAAACGCTCGGTTCTCTCTAATCCATGCCTTCCAACATATAGCAAAAAGAACATGTTTGGAAAAAACGAACGGTTATCAATCGTTCGAGCCTCATTTCGCAAATTGGTTTCCAATAGCTCGGGTGCTGTATGCATGCCATTAGAAGGGACGTTTGCATGTTGTGCAGAATTCTTCGCTTCTAGCCTACTGCCAAAAGGAACGTGCATCAGTTTTCGTACAGATTATAAGCCTTCTATTATACTGCAAAAGTTGGTAGTGCATTCTTCCTAGTAAGAAAAAGTGTGCCAGAAGGCATTCTTTTCGGAACCACGTTCCGACAAATCCGACTGGTTTATGACCACATTTTAAAAACCCAGAGAACAAAAAGGAGTTTTAGCTGGTAAATAGCCTCAAAGTATATAAATTACCACTGCTTGAAATGTTAAAACGTCTGAAATTCACTTAAAATATTAAAATCCATTGGGCAAATTCTCATTTTTCTGCCAAAAAATAAGTTGTTTGCTTAACATGCTTATTATCAACTAGTAGATACTCGTACATACCAATGTATTTCAATGTACTGTACTACATTTCAGTTGTGTACGGAAGTTCTTTGTAATTTAATTTTATACAGTCCACGAAATATTTGCCTCAAACGCTTAGAAATATTGTAAATAATGTTGTGCAGTACAATTCCTCTTTGATAGCTGAAAATCCATACGTCAGAAATGCATCAAAAAATTATGTACCATCGCGATAAGCTTTTAAACTCCGAAGTAGTAAGGACTCGAAAAACTAGTCTTAGTGAGAAAAACTTTTTGTTTTTAATGGAAACGCCTCCAAAGTACGTTTTTCTTAGTTTACTATCTTTTCCCATGATTTCACTAGGTTTGGTCGAATCGGATGACTATAGCATATAGATCCCATAGGAACGATCGGTCAAAAAACTAGTTCTAATGAGAAAAACTTTTTTATTTTTAATGAAAACGTCCTTATTACTGGCTTACACTTATTTTATATACTTTTACACAATTCTACAAAATTTGGTCAAAATCAATCGAAAAATTAGTTCGAGTGAGAAAAACTTTTTGTTTTTAATGAAAACGTCCTTTTTATTGGCATATTCTTATTTTATATTTTTTTTTAACACATTTCTACAAAGTTTTCTCAAAATCGGATTACTATAGCATATAGCTGCAGTATGAATGATCGGTCGAAAAAGAAGTTCTAGTGAGAAAAACTTTTTTGTTTTAAATAAGATTGCCTTCAAATTTCGTAATTCACGGTGTATTATGCTTTTCCATAGAAAAGTAAGGTCCAAAAAGTAATCTTAGTTAGAAAAACTTTTTTGTCTTCAATGGAAGATGCAAGGGTATACAAAACCGAGCCGAAGTTAACTTCCCCTATTTTTATTTTAAAGGTGCTAAAGATTGTACTACCTTTGGCTCTAAAAAATCGATTTTAGGATGCAAAGGGTTAAAAAATAATGAACATGAGACCAAAACAAACTATGTGATTGCAATTAACTGTATCTTTTTGCTTTACATTATAACAAAAATCATATATACTACGTTTATGCTGTGCTCATTTTGCAATATCATTTCATGAAATGGGTCCGAGAGTGGGTCATGAATTCGACTACTCACGAACGTTGATTATGAATTTGCCGTCAATTCATGAAATGCAAACGGGTTGCCAGATCTTTTGTTTTCTCAATATGCTCTGCTGTTCATTTTGAGAATTCATAAAAGCAACATAAACAGGAACAAATTTGATTTTGCAAAAGAAAGAAATCATGGATTTCATGGCATAAACGTAGTAATAGATATTCTGATGGGAAAATATGTCACGTGCACAATGTCACGTATCGATTCCTATTTTGCATTCTAAGAAAAATAAAATTAAGAAAATGTTTCAATCAAACTAATATAAATATACAGTAAAAGTGATTAAAATCATTTTAAAATTAGTCGCACCAAAAAATTTTGGCAGGTTTCACTGAATTCTGCTCTTATATTGATGCCCCAAAAACCACTTCCATTTTTGGTCACGTGCGTATCGCTTTTTGATTGGCTTTATCTTGGAACCAGCACTACGTCTGCTACTAACTTTACCACTAAACAAAGTGCTACGAAATAGCTATTAGTTAAGGTAGGAGAAGAAAAAAAAATAATTTATTTGCGACTTTTATTTTGATTTAAATGTGCACTACGGTCACCTTCGTCATGATGGAAATACCCATATTATTGATCAGCATGACGAGCTGAGTTAATTTAGCCCTGTCCGTCCGTCTATGCAATTTCTTCCGTCAGTTTGAAAGCTATCTTCACCAAACTTTGCACAAAGTCTTTTCGTACAAATACGCTGCAGACGGACATGGCTAGATCGACTCGGCTGTTGATGCTGATCAAGAATATATGTACTTTATAGGTTACATACTTTTGGTACAGAGTATAATGATTCTAATGATTTACAGTGTCAAAAGCCAATATGGTGAGTAAGATTACTTTGCCATCGTCCGTCTCTCTTCGAATATCCTTAACCACATCTAAAGCAGGATTGCTTATCATTTAACAGTGAGTTCTCAGACACATGCATTCGAATTTGATCTACCATTAAGTGGTACCGAATTTTTGTATGGTAATATTGCAATCGGCCGATAGTTATAGTCAGGAGGTGAACACATGAGTTAAGTGGGGCAGAATCTTAGGAAGTAGTACTTTTATGGGTTCAGCTCAACACCTAACCCAGCCGACTATCTTGCAGCATACCCAGTTGGGAGTCTACAGTCGGTGAATTTCAGATTGATTAAGCATTAATTGATTGTTTTCCAGATTATAGGCTATTCACACTGAGCACATCTAACATCCCACATTTTGATTTTAAATGCTTAATAACTATTTTTTCTGCCAACATTTTTAAACTTTTGTTTTGCCAAATTATTAAGTGGGGCACTGTCCAATAGAAACATGCTACAAACATGAACAATTTCAGACAGGAAAATTTTTATGACTCATGATGTTGGATGTTGGATGTGCTCAGTGTGAATAGCCTATAACAAGTTAGGAATAAGTTGTACGAAAGTTCGTTGAAATAAGAAACGAGACGGACTACTATAGCAATTATTTAAAAATGCTGAACCGCACCAAAAAACATCAAATGAAAAGTATTACCACGGAACAGCTAAAACGATTTGCTTTTATAAATACACTAGGGGTCGGTGAAACAATAGACACGATGTTCAGATTTCTGAATATGTTTTCTCCGTCATGTCTATTGCATGCCACTTTGCCAAAACAATGCTTGTAAATAAGTACGGGGGATGCCGGAAATAATATAGAAATATGACCGAAACCTAAGTTTTATTTTCCCGCAAAAACACACCGAAACCGAACCGGTAAAAATTACTGATTATATTACAAATGCACTTACCTTTAGGAACAGCTTGCGCTCTTCTTCGGTAAAGTCCTTCGCCAATATATCCCAGAGCCAACCCACCACACGATGCGAATCGTGAAAGCCGCCGTAGTATTGCGTATGCTTACGCAAATCCTTCAAATCTAACGGCACGGTATCTCCCGATATGAGTCGCTGTAACTCTGGTGGCGAGAACAGCGACAGCCACTCGGGATTGACTATGCTGCGAAAGCCACGATTAAACGCCTGCGTTTGCTCGCGTATCTGTGTGTTCATATGGAAATAGGCCATGTAGTGTATATACACCAGTTTATTGTGATCGTTGACCACCCGTGCCTTGCCACCCGGATGCAGTTCATGCGTCACAATCTTGCCCATCACATCCTGATCCACAGAGAAGGTTAAATTCAAATCGGACACATCCTGTTTGTAGTGCTTGATGAAGGTCAGACTGCGATAGAGTTCATTGTCCAGTGAGGGCAGCTCATCCATGCAGGAGTACAATGCCTGCTGGGTCTGGCCCAGCAGTTGGGAGAGAAAGAACGAGGCAAAGGGCACATCCACCACTATACCCTCGTACACAGCCTTGCCCAACATGCGACCCACAAACTCAAAGAGTTGCAAATGATTGTCCTGCACATAGGAAATGGGCGATGGATATAGTCGCTGGTCCGAGGTGGTTTTGAATAGATTTAACGAGGGATCAAACACTTTTTTAATGGTCTCCTCCAGGAATTCCTTAAAGACGCCATCCTGATCAATGCCCGCCTCGTGTAAACCCTGCTGATTGATGAAACGCACTCGTATCACACCCTTGAGGGCATGCGTGGGCTGTGCCGCCAACTGGCGATAGCCATCCTCTACTATCCGATCCCGATGGATGACTATCAGGGCCGAGCGAGGTGAAGCACAAGCACTCTCTGTAAGACCCATCACAGCCTTCTCGTTTTGCACAAATTTGCGAAACAATTTCACTCGATCCTCATGGGGTATAATATGTGGCATTTTGGCCAGCAAGAGCATGGCATTACGTTTGGCCTTCTCCAGATCATTGATGAAAGTTGAAGGTTTAACCTCGGGTATGAGCCAGTGATTGATGGGAGTAAAAGGGCGACGACAATCCCGGCGATAGAGACACAGCAGTAGAGTGTGCAGAGAGACGAATACCGGATTGTACACAGTATTCTTGCCTCCTGAGGGGGGTGAGGAGATTGATTAATTTCAACATAAAGACGACTTTTAGATCTTACCCAAAATATTATCATTAATCAGTTTGTACAACATATTGTTAAGGAAGTAGGTAAGCATCACATAATCATTTAAGCGAAATGGACTCTGCTCTGTATACATTTCATACTCGTCCAGAATTCTGTAAAAATATAAAAGAAATCTTAGACAATTCAATAACTAGTAAAAACACACAAACTCACGTCACATAGTGCGTCATGCAGTCAAAGAACAGCATCAGCAAGGCTATCTGTGGCCTATGCATACCCGCCTCACATCTCAGTAGCTCCAGGTAGTCCTTCATACCACAATTGGGTCCCACCGAGGTCAACAGCAGCCAAATGTCATATAAAACATTTTCGTTATAACAAATCCCAGTGAGTATGTCCAATTTCATTTGAGGCAAAGTATTTAGTGCGGCATAGTACATGCCACAAATGCGTGACACCTGCAATACATCGGGATGATCCAGCCGACGCCATTGCTGTTTGCTAGGCTTACAGGAGAGATTTACTCCCCTTGTGGAGCTGCGCTCCAGTGCACGACGCAGCAAATTGGAAGTGGAAGGCTGTTGTGGCGACTGAAACTCTATGCGTTCATAATTTAAGTTGATATCCTTGAGTAGATCACCCAGTAGCAACTTGATGCAACGATTATCCCACAGCATATGAAATTGTTTCTTAATTAAAGCAACATTTTGGTTTTGGGCCGGCTCCGAACCGGGTGTATGCCAGCCCAGCAGCTCATGCCATTGGGTAAAGACACCTTTGGTGGTCACTGTGTTGGGTATCAGTTCAAGCAGTGTGGTGGTCGTTTCCTAAGAAGAAAGGAGAAAGTTTAAACGTAAATAATAGCCTGGGAATGATATAACAATAGATTTGTAGTTATTCTTCTGGTACTTTCTAAAACTTTTGTTATGCTCTGATTCTATGCAATTCAAAAACATATTTTGAAACCAAGAACTAATAGAGGTCTGCGCGGTATCAGATTTCCGATTATGATCAACCCAATTTCGCGCCAAATTTTAAAGGGTTTCCCGAACTTTCCGAATATTCCATCCTGTAAAGGATTCTCCAAAATTTTCCAAGGGCTTTCAAACTTCATTTATGTTACATAGTTGGAGAAAATAATTGAAATTGATGGTCACTTCTTGGTCAGAAAAGTTTAGTGTATTTGCCAACTTCGGCACAGACGAAGTTAGCTTTGCTTTCTCGTTTGTTTTCATTTTAAGAAAACTGTTACTGAGAGTCATCAAATAGATATGGAAGCGTATGAAGGTGATTTGCACTTAGCATCAACCTGTCAATTTTGGTTTCCAAGCTTTAAAAAGAGATGCATTTTCTGGGGAAGACATGTAACGTCCAGAATATATATCCGGTGGGATGAATGTGAAGCGGTACTATATGAGCCATTCCACTTCCAGCTTCTCTTTTTATTATTTTTCGTTGCAAAATACTATAAATAGTATAGTGTCTAGCTCTTCTACTTTTTGAGATCTGGGTGTTCATACAAACGGACGTTTGTACTACTTGTCAAAATTTTTGTCAGGGGGCATTAAAACGTGTTGACAAGAGATCAAAGAGAAAGAAATGTCATCCCGAAAGCGTTTATGCATGATACAATTATTACAGGTACCATGATGAAATTAGTATAAGGTGGTCCCGTCCGCAAAATCTCTCCCTTATTGTAAGTTGACAAATGAGTGTGAGCCTACTATTTTCATGTGAGTGAGTGAATCGGCCACATTTACTGTGTTTAACCCTTAGACTGGCAGTGGGGTACATTTGCTGACTACTGTAGCAACTAGAGGTCTGCATGAGTGCACTCAAATTGTGAGCAACAATGAGTACTCAAGAATATGACTCCATTTTTTGAGTACTCAAACTTACTTGAATGAAGTTTTTCCGCATTCGGTCACATTGAATGTGAATTTTTGAATACTCAAAACAACTGAGTGTGAATGAATGAAAATAACAAACGAATTTAATGAATGAGTGAAAAGCAAAAAACTTAGTGTACTCAGATCACTCAGTTTTAGAAAAGGCAACTTTAGAAAAGCAAAAAAATAATGTTTTATCCTAAAACAGCTATGTTCACTAAGAAGCTGGGTTAATGCTTTCTAGACAGCCATGGCAACCATTCCGAAATTAGGCTATGGATCCAGTGACCTTTAGTGAATTGGTCCCAACGGCGTTGCCACTTCTCGACACTATGCTGCCTCGCTTCCTGCTGCTGGGTACCATTGTTATGTTGATTTGAGCCACTCAACCCCATGCAACGCACTCTCCACACCGTACGGTCATTTGCCCGCACTTAGACGGTACGCCTTTTATGTAGGTAGAGAACTTTATGAAACGATGCCAGATTGGCGCCGCATATAAAAAGTGACTCTCGTAACACTCGCATAGAGCCGTCTTCTCCCCTGTTTTGGTCCGCGCGTGTTCAGCATGATTTTACCTTAAGCGCTGCTTGATTTTGATGCCTTCTCTCCGACAAATATTCTGAGAACCATAACCTGGTATCCAGCATTACTTTAAGGTATTTAATGGCTCTTTTGGATTTAATAGCCGTGCCATTAACTCTGACCCAAACTGATTCCACCTTCACTGCCTCTGCCTTTTGCGCCGCTAGCTTGAGTACTTGAGTAATACTCGCACGACAATATATGCAAAAGGTCATTTTCTTTTCTTCTCAGGTAAGGGTTAAAGCAACGAACAAAAAATCCGAAAAAATTTTGTCCGATACGAGCCTACTCTGTTGACAGCCTGCCAAGTACTGACAATAAGGGACTAATCGAGAGCATAATACAATTATACAAGGTAGTCCACTCGGCTGCCGAAGTCGTTCGGTTTGTGGTCCCTTATTTTCAGTGCGTGCCTGCTTGTCGAACTGAAAGGTTGTGTGCGGACGGTTTTTTTCAGAGCTTTAACCCTTAAGTGCCAAGCAGAAAAATGTATTTTTGCAGTTTTTTTTTGGCAGGCACGTGCTAGGCGTAATGTTTGTGCATATACAAAAATGTATTGTGAAGAGAACTTTGTGGGAGCATTCTCTGGGCTGTAGCCTTCTTGAGACCTCCAAAATTTGCGATACGTATTTCAGTGCTTCACAGTGGAAGTCGTTATCAGGCGCAGGAGGACTCATGAAACCTTCATTGACATTTAACAACAAAATAAAACAATTAGAATTAATATTTTAACATATTGTAAAAGATACATTTAAAATAACAGAAAATGTAAAACGGACATTGTTAAAGGCCGCTGAGCAGGTCGATATCAGTGTAAATATAAAAAAATTTTATTTTAAGATATGTATATTCTTTAGAATTTAGAGCTTAAACAAATAAATGGCTGTTAAACAACAAAAACAAAGAATAATGTCAAATTCAAAACTAATAAAAATAAAATTATAAGCACTACAACTCTTGTCATAACTAAGGAAACTTTTAGCCCCATGCACCGTGCGCGGGTTAATCGACGCACTGTGTAGCCGTTTCACTCACACTCACTATTCAACGCTCTTTCACTCGCACTTATATTAAGGGACTATGATTTTGCCGAGTGGACTACCTTGTATAAGTGTATCATGATCGAGAGAGCAGCTCTCATGACGGGACCCACCTAATACTTATTACATCATGACAGGAACGGCGGATATGTCAGTGTGCTCTCAATTTAGTCCACACTATTTCAGTCTGTTGCTGGCATTCCAAGTGAAAGGTTGTCACACTCTCTCTCCGATTGCTGACGGAAAATTTAGGGAAGGGGTTTTATGTGCACAGCCCACTTTGTTGTTGCTGAAGTTGATTTACATCAATTTTGTGAGCGCCCTGCGGTAAAGCCTTATAAATTTGTGCGTGTGTTAATTCATTCATAGATAGTGAGAATGTCGAGCCATCATTGTTGCGTATGTCGAGGTAAAGTCTCAAACATTGCCTTGAGACGCGTTCCGCAAGATGACGAAAGAAGAAAAGCGTGGTCGGAGTCAATTGGAGTTTCACTCAATAAGTTTAGTAAAATATGTGACAAGCATTTTAAAGATAGTGGCTTTTATTTGCCAAAATGTGGAGTAACAAAACGCCCGCGCCTTTTGAAATGTGCGATTCCGAAAGGAGTGTTTCAGTTCACGAAACATACTGCGTCGGAAACAAAGCCCAAAACAAATGACTTCAATTCGCAAACTGAGTAAGTACACCCTACCCATCTACTTTGATATATTATTTTGTTAATGTGATCGCAATTTCAGGAAAGAAATCGTGGATTGTGGCATAGCATTAGATAATTTGCGGTTGAAAATTAGAGTTACTAAGTTGGAAAAAGAGAATGCGGACTTAAAGCAGAAAATTGCAATATTGGAATCTATGGAAATTTCCCTGAATAAAATATTCACGAACTCTCAAGTCCGACGATTGGCAAGTGAAGGGAAACATCTAAATTGGAATCCAGGCATTGTGTCCTAAGTGATTTGCCTTCATGCTACTGGGCCACGCGCATACCGACATCTTTTAAAAAAAGGATTTCCCTTGCCTAGCGAACGGACGCTGCGAGAGTGGTCGCAGAAGGTGGATGTTCAATCAGGAACTTTGGATCTTATTATAGTGCTAATGAAGAACGCAGTTGATTTAGCTGATGAAGACAAAGTTTGACGAAATGAAAGTAGTAGCTGTGTTCGAGTACGACCACCCACGAGAGGCAGTGAATGCTCCAAACAACTACGTTCAAGTCATCATTTTACGTGGTCTTCGGAAATCCTGGAAGCTGCCAGTATTCTTCAATTACGACACTCCTGTCACGGTGGACAGACTCTTTGATATCCTTTAAAAATTGTATGGAGCGCGATATCACATTGTGGCGAAATTGCAAGCTGTGGAGACACATTGGTGTGTCAACTAATAAGAGTATTGAATAACCAAATAATAAAAAAAAATACTGATTTTAAATGTACTGTCACTAATTTCAGAAAAATGCTGGTTTGCGCATCCATCAAACCCACAAATGAAGGTCTTCGCCTTTGCTGATCTGCCTCATTCAATAAAATTTGTTCATGCATTTAAGTTTTAATTTTGAAAATCGTTTTTTTTTCACACGCACTAAATCAGCGTGCGTTTTCTACATCTTGCGTATAATCCTTCTTCGTTTGTCCTTGTACAATTTTCCGCCACCCTCTTAAATTAGCTTTTAAAAGTTCGCTCTACTTACAGTCAATAACGGATAGGCGAGTGCCTTGCCCTCCGTCTGGCTCTCAATGTTAAACAGATTAACAATGTTGCCCAGGAATGCTAGAGATTTGGTGCCAGACATGCTGTGTCCAAACTCCTCGAACCATTCAAAGTTCTCCGATATGCTCAGAGCTCGCTTCAGCAGACCCAGGGAGGCAAATTGTTCCAAGCATTGCGGCACACTCTGATGCAAATGAAGCACCAGGGCCGGCACCGAAAGTATCTCCGAGAGAAATTGTGACAAGAGATTGCGACTGAAATCGCCATCGATGAGTGGGCGCAGGCATAGCGTTATAATGGCCACCAGGGTCACTGGCTTCACAGACAACTCCTCGCGGGCGGTGCCCTTTAGCAGAATAAGCTGAGTGTGGAAACAGATTGTTAACAATTTCAGTTGTTTCCCAAAGTTAAGCATTCCTTAAAACCCACCCTCATGGTCTTGTAGAAACCCTGCTGCACCAGATGTCCTTGTATGTTGCAACACACCTTCTGCATGGCAGGCTGCAGTCGCTCAAATTGCGCATTCCTCAGAATGGCCCACGACTTGGTGGCCGTGAACACAATCAGTGTGTGCAAAAACAGCGCCAGCGAGATGCTGTCGGCATGATTCTCGGGCTTCAGCTCGAGCAACAGCTGCAGGCAATGGCTGAGCAACAGCTTGATGTGGCCAATCCAGGGTAAACTGCGCTCCTTGTGCAGACAAAGGGCGGCATATGAAAGCTTGGGATTCTCCAGTTCCATGGCTTTATTTACATAGCGACAGATGGCCTCCAGACGTTCGCGAAATTTGAAATCCGATTTGTCCAATTTGATTTGGGTGAGATATCGACGCAACACGGGATACACGTTCAGAGCCAAGTCCAGTTCGGTGGCATCCTGCTCGGAGCTGGCCATAAAGATGGCATCAAAGTCCTGACTGCAAGTGAATCGGTTTAATTTCTCTCTATCGCTCTCTTTCTCTCTCTTGTACCCTCCCTTGAAGCGAGGGGGAGGGAACTTACATGATACGCTTGCGGTACTTCCTTCTGGCCGCATACCCCTTGAGTGTTGACTGCAAAAGCTGGGCTGCCTGTTCGCGTCTCTGGATTAGGGCTCGTTCTTCTCTGGCTGCTTTGGTCTGCTCCAGAAAACTGCCCTTCTGCGATTCTGTTTGGGCAAACATTTTTTGGTCGATTCCTTCTGATTGAAGTTGAAGTCAGAGTTTTCGTTGGGATTTTGTTATTGTTATTGTTGCTGGCCGCTGGTGGAAAATTGTTGTACTTGCTAACAGCTGGCACTGTGTTAATCTTAAAGCTTCGGAATCATTATGCTATTAAGCATTCGCTAAATGCAAGGGGCCCAATTGTAGTACTAACTAACAAATTAATTATGTATTTGGTGTTACCGTTCCCGATATTTTATGGATTGATAAAAAGTGCGATATATCGATATTTATCAATAGGGTGACCACACTCGCATCTTTGTGGTATTTTGGCTTGGCCCTTGAACGGTCACACTTGCCACTTTCTTCCAAGCGTTCGGGTCGTCGCGTGAATAAATAGTTAATTAATAATAATAATATGCAGTAAACTGCAATATAAAATGCCATCAAGTGCAATTCGAGCTACAAGTGAAATGTCCAAGCATTCACCCAATGGCAAAGTGTGGCTATAAAGTGTGCTCTCTCGTTATGACTTTGCAAAACCAACAACAACAACAGCAAGCTGAAAAAAGTGCTAATGAATAATACACACACACATACCCACACATATATGTATATACGCACGCATATAGCAAAGGTGAAAATTATAAATGATAGCATATCATATTAGCAAAATGAATATGCTGGGACTCGAATATCGTGGCCAGCAGCAGCAGCTATAGCAATCCCAGTTGTAAATTGCAACAGAAAATAATTTCAAGGTTTGCAGCAGGCGAATAGAAAGCAAAAGGTAATTGAAAAATAGAACGATTTTGGCACAAGCGCAGTGGCCCCCGACCATGGAGATGGGTTGGCGGTGTGGGTGGGGCATGGCAAGCGTGCGTGTGAGTGTGTGTGGTAAAAACAATAAAGCCCCGCTGCCCCTCCGCCCTTAAACATAGTGCCTACCAACCAAAAACAAATCAGTACGGAAAACGAGTGTGTAAATGAAAACAATTCTGACTGTGTGTGTGAGTGTGTAGAAGAAGAGCTAAAATTTCAGCCTGCCTTGTAATGTGCCGCAATTTTGCCTCATGCATTTGCTCTGTGTCACACTCACACACAGACAAGGTCTCCCCCCAGCATCATCTCGGCATCAAAAAAAGGCGCGCGCTCGTCATTCCCGTTTTTGCTCTCCTTAATTTCTTTCCCTTCTTTTCTTATTACGTTTTTTTTTTGCAAGCTCCACCATTTTTGCTTTTGCTGACGCCAGCGCCATCACTCGCCATCATCATCCTACTCAGTTCCCCCAGTGTGTGCCTGGCGTGCGCTGCATTTTTATTTAGTTCTTCATCAAACTGAAGATTTGTGTTCGTTTTCTCAATTGTGTTGTGTATTTTTTGTTTGTATTCGAACTAAAAGATAAGCAAAGGCCAAAAAAAACATGCCAAACGTATTCGACGATCGCGGTTGCTGAAAAGAAATTCGACGCAAACAACGCCGCCGCCTCATTGTGAGTTGCCGTCCGCCCCCGCCCCCTCCCCCTCCTCTCGCCCCACAGACTCAGTTATTGAACTTTGACGAAATGCCAGCAATTGAAAGCCGTTTATTTTTTTCAAGTGTGGGTGTAACATTTTACTGTAATTCTAAAGACACCTAACCTCAACCAGCTTAGTTCCGTTGAGCCCATATCACCAAGTCTGGTGTGATCTTTAAGCCCAAATCGTGAGTGTTTGTTAGCCATTAAACACAAATGTGAAATTCCTCCTCCAACAAACAAACGAAAAAAGTAAAAATTCCTCTACAACGCTTTTTAAAACAGTAATTGGGCCCCGTTATGTTTTAATGCTCACTTACACACACACGCACACAGAGACAGCTGCATTGCTGAGAGCGTCGCCTCGCTTTTAAATTATAACAGTAGATGAAAAAAAATCGAAGAAAGTCGCTAAAGCAACAACAATAACAAGAAACAAGCTTCGAAATGAGCACAGCAAAGCAATGGAAATTAAATGAAAAGCGCGAATTACAAAACCTAACCAAACTTTGGGATGGGTCTGTCTGCCTCTCCTCCACCCAAGTGCAATCGTAGAGCTAATGAAATGATTTTTTATTTAAATATGCCAAACGATTATGATTATTGATTTATCGTCTGGCGTCGTCTCTCGCTCACGCCATCAAATCAGCTACCAGCAAAAGGTGTTATATATTTGTTATTTATTTACTTTTCTGATAAGGCGGCCAAAAGCAGAGCCAACCCCCCTCCCCCTGACTCGGACACACACACCCAACGCTAATTTCCATTTGGCAATTGCAAATTGTTGTTGTAAATTTATTAAATTAGCGCAAAAATTGATTTGATTAACTTGGTTGTCATTCGATTTAAGAAATTTTTCAAGTGATTTATCAGGCATCACGTGGGTAGAATTTAGTAGGGGGATTCTGATATCAGCAAATGTAATCTTTTGGAACAAAAATTTATCAATTCGAACGAAGTTTGTACACCCTTGCTCATGATACAACAACCAAGGTACGGCGCTCTCAGCTTAGTACTCAAAACGCTCTTAGCCCACTACGCAAAACGTTTGTGCTTTGCGGACTCTTGGTACATAGTACCCCAGCAAGCACTTTTTGAGTTCTTTGCTGAGGGCGCACTCTGGAAGCGCCGTACCTTGGTTGTTGCACCATGGATTGAACCATCCCAGCAAGCAGTATGTGCGTTTTCAGACACTTTTGTGACACTTTTTTTATGAGCATTCACCGTCATAATGTGCACAAAAAATATTCCGGAATGAGCGGTTTTTCTATGAAAACGGTCGCAATTAATGTGGAAGATTTCTGAGTCTGATCTGATACTTTTTTGACACAGTTATAAGTGCTATCACCCTTCCAATGAAGCATATAAAAACATCATAAAAGACACATAGAGTTACTTTTCTAAGCACTTGAAGCAAAACATCCAACCAAAGCAAAATTTTCGATTGCCTGTCTACTTCAACTCCGAAAATGCCAAGACATATGAGATTTTTATGAGCCCGTGCTTAGAGAGCACTGAATATGTTCCGAAAACCCTTAAATTTACTTGATTACCCCAAAAAAGCTCTTAACCTCGGCTCTTTTCAGACACATTATTTGCCCTCCGAACTTTTCTTGCTGGGTATCTTGCAAAAATAAAGCACACAAGTTCTGAAGTCTTTTACAAAATACAGTAATTGCTCTTAAGTGTTTAAAAAAACATTCTCAAATTCATCTTACAACTGTATTTTTTGGATCCAAGAAACCAAATATATTTAACCTAACATCAAAAACAACTTGCAAAGAAACATACTGTAATGATGAATGAATATGATAATGAAAAGTTCCTTATATAAAATTGGCAAACGACTTTATTGCTACTTTTGACATAGACTGTCTTAAAATTCTAATGTATTAAAGTTTTTGGAAAACTATCATTGTAAAGAACTTAAAAATGTCGCATTTGTTGAATGTATAAGCTGTTCCTGCCACACAAGTACCAGTCGAGCGCGCTTTATCTAAGGTTTGATTTCTCCAGCCAAAAAACCAGTAAAGGTGAAAATTAATTGAAAGACATATTAACAATTAAATAAAACTAAGCTCAAATATTAAATTAAAAACATCAAAACTCAAAACTTCAGTGAATGGTTAATTATCTTTAAATTTACATTTTTTTTTTAAATTTGTGAAAAACCACTCATGACTGAACCCTGGTTCGAACCTGAACCTGGGTTCAGCGATCTTCTGAACCCGCTCCTCGATCCCGAAACCAACGAACCTCGGAGTGAACCCCTCCCAATTCTTAGGAGGTTTGCAGCCCTGGTTTATATTGTTGTTTGGGATAATTTTGCTGAAAAAAGGTTTGCCAAATTACCAGTATTTTAGCCGTTTCTGCCAAAAAACCTGAAAAATTGCCATTTCTCCGATATTTTTCAAGTTTTGAAGCACTAGATGCCATTTTTTGGGATAGTAGTTAAATTTTTTTTCTCTTGTATGTATCTATAACTTTGCCGAAAATATAAAAACAAAATTCCAAACGGATTTTGATATATGGACTTCATAAAAAGGATCCTTTTTTTCAAAATATCAGGTTAGGGTGAGAAAATTGTGGGTATCAAAAAAGTACCCTTACGATGTGATGGGGCCAAGTCTTTTGGTGATTTTTTTAGTTTCGGTATGTACTTCAAAAATATCGGGGTCCGAAGGCGTAACCAGAAAATTACCTTTAAAAAGTTGCACAGTGTTATATGTGTTTGTGTATGCATGCAATTGCTTTCGTTTAAAAAGATTCCGCCAACATTCGTTTCATATACTGGGTGACCCGTTGTAGAAACTCTGCTAAGCCCATCCACTTCGCATCATTTAGAATGTCTAATGTTTAGAATATGAGTTGGACTTAAAAAAGGTTGGCTAAGACATAAAGTTCAGTGTTCTCTTAGTTTTGGACGTCTACACAAATTTTTGCCATATTTTTACCCTATTAAACCACTATTTAAGCATACATTTTTAGCTATTTTAAATTATCTGAATATGGGTTTAACGACCTATTTTGATTTTAGTCAAAGTGAATGTTAGCAGGCTCAAGGTCGAGGTTTGATTATAGTTCAATAATCAACCAGAAAATTCAACAGAGAATACATTTGAACATGAACAGTAGCTGTGGCTGTGTAGACGGCCGTTTCGGCTGCCGCCATGGCAAAGCCTTCGTATTTTAAATTATAATATGCTATTTTTAGCCATTTTCAACAGTCGATTTAGCTACTTTTGGGCTTCAATAGTTGGCATCACTGCCTGCAATAATTGCATCAAGAGCCGCACTCAATATATCTCTCTCTTTGAGTTTTAATGTGTTGTCGAATCTTATTTTGCCTATAACTCTGCTTTTGTTCATCTGATCGTACAATTAAAGGATAAAAATATTAATGAAGGTCGACTTATAAAGATTAATGCTTCCTAATCAGATTTATTCTCTGATCTTATATTAATTAATTTCGTTAGAAATATTTGATTTTGCGAACTCAAATATCTAATTTATGGTTTCTATCATTCTTTGTCTTTTCTATAGAATCGCAAGCAAAAACAGAAATCGGCAAACAAAATTTAATTATAATAAACTGAAGATTATAATTACATCCCATACATTTTTTTGCCCAACTTAAAAGACGTGAGCCCGAGCAAGCAACAACAACGAGATGAAGTACAGCACTGGAACAGACAGCGCGCTGCCATCGAGCAGCAGCAGCAGTAGCCTAAGCGCCAGCTCCAACCATGCATTGAATGAAATGCAGTCACAAAAGAAGGAGCTGACAACTACACCAACAACAGTAACAACAACGACAAGCGCCGCAGCAACCACTCCGCTGCCGGCCGCTCAACCCAATCCCACTTCCACTTCATCTCAATCCCAACCTGCTAATGCTTTATTCTGCGAACAAGTGACCACAGTGACCAATCTCTTTGAGAAATGGAACGATTGCGAACGCACTGTTGTCATGTATGCCCTACTTAAGCGTCTGCGCTATCCCAGCCTCAAGTTTCTTCAGTATTCCATTGATAACAACCTGACGCAGAATCTGGGCACCTCGCAGACCAATCTGAGTAGCGTGGTCATTGATATTAATGCCAATAATCCAGCCTATCTGCAGAATCTACTGAATGCCTACAAAACATTTCAACCTTGCGATGTACTGGATGCCATGTCCTCCTCCTCATCGGACAAGGACTCCATGCCCTGTTATGGCAGTGATTTTCAGATAACCACAACGGCGCAGTGCGATGAACGCAAGTTGTATGCCCGCAAGGAGGATATACTGCATGAGGTGCTTAATATGCTACCCCTGCTGAAGCCGGGCAATGAGGAGGCCAAACTGAGTTATATGACCCTCATACCGGTGGCCGTTAAGGACACCATGCAACAGATTGTGCCCACTGAACTGGTGCAGCAGATATTCTCCTACCTACTCATACATCCGGCCATCACTAGCGAAGATCGACGCTCGTTGAATGTCTGGCTGCGCCATCTGGAGGATCATATACAGGCGGCGGCCGCTGGGATAACGAATCGTAGCTATTTCCTGCAACCATCGCCACAGCTGGTGACGGGCAATAATTCCACGGGCAGCTCGTCGGCCACTAGTTCTTCGGCAGCCTCCTGCTCTTCGGTGGCCTCCTCTTCTCTAGGTAATGTGGCCTCCTCCACGCTGCTGCGTTCCAATGACTGGCAGACCATTGCCCCGCCCAGTAAGCAACTGCAGAACAAACTAACTGGCGGCGATTGGCGGGGATCTGGTACCGGCTCTAGCGGATCGATCAATCCACTCTGTGATAATTTAAATGGTATTACCCTGAACGAATTAGCTTCTAGTCAGAATAGCTTAGGTCTGTCGCTGGAGAGCAGCTCCTCACTGGTCAATGGCGTGGTGGCAGGAGCAGCGGTCGGCTCCATGCTGGGTATAGGAGGAAGCGAGGACCATGACACCTCATTTAGTAAAAATGGCACGGAAATTCTGGACTTTGAGCCAATCAATGAGGCGAGCGGCAGCAGCAGCAGCATTGGCAACATTCTCTGCCAGCAGCAACAGGTGAGTAAAGCAGGTGAATTGAACGAATTCTTCAACTAAATTGCACATTTACAGGCGGCCGCTTCTTCCTCCACAACACAGCTGCTGCAGCCTCCGCCCTATGCTTCCATATTAATGGGTCATGTGGGTGACCAGTTCGGGGACATCAATCGTTGGAGCCTGGACAGCAAAATTGCCGCCCTAAAGACGCGTCGTTCCAACAGCCTGACCACACAAACCATTTCGAGCTGTTCTTCCTCGTCGAACTCCTCGGTGATTACCGTCAATGACAACTGCTCCAATTCCACCGAGAACTTGGCTCAGTTTGCCAACAAACCGCGAAGCTTCTCCCTCTCCATTGAGCATCAGCGTGGAGCCTTGGCAAACAGTGGCTCCGACACGCGTCTGGATGATTTTAAGCCGAGCTACATCAAATTCCAGACCCGCAATGTGGGCATGTCCGGCATTGGGCTGTGGCTCAAATCCCTCCGCCTGCACAAATACATTGAGCTCTTCAAGAACATGACGTACGAGGAGATGCTGCAAATAAGCGAAGATTTTCTTCAGAGTGTGGGCGTCACCAAAGGAGCCTCACACAAGTTGGCCCTGTGCATTGAGAAGCTCAAGGAGCGGGCTCACATACTCGGTAAAGTGGAACAGGAGCTGCATACCGGACATATGAAACTCAGTACGGCTGTCGAGGAACTGACCAACATTGTGCTTACCCCCATGAAACCATTGGAGGCAATTGGGCCTCCGGAAGAGAATATTGGTTTGCGTTTCCTCAAGGTCATTGATTTGGTAAGCAATGCCCTGCAACAGGATCCTTATTGTGCTCAGGATGATGAAACGCTGGGAGTGTTTATGTGGATACTCGATCGTTCCATACATAACGAGGCATTTGTGAGTCATGCCAATCAGTTGAAGGATCTAAAGTTCAAGCTATCCAAGCTCAAGATGTCAATGGTGCCCAAGCTCCATCATGTAAAGACAACGGGTGGGGCAACTGGAGGCGCCAGCAACATTAACAAGCCCAGGTAAGCGAAACCAGACAATGGTGAATGCTCAAACTAAGACTCGTTTTCCTCTTAATCTTTATGGCAGGTGGAACGGCAAGAGTCGCAAATGTGACGCCAAAAATGGCAGCAACGATCGCATCAATCATCGCAAAAACTCCAACGATATGTTAAACTTCTCCCTAAACTGTCTGCAGCATCCGCAACAAGCACCGCCGCCACCTCCCCTTCAGCAACAGTTCGACTACAATGGCGGCTATGGTGGATCACCGCATCAGCCGCAGTACAAGAGCTCCTCATATCCCAGCTTCGTGAACAATCCTCAGCAGCAGCAGCAGCCCAAGCCGTCGCTTCATCATGCCCAGCAAATGCAACAAATGCTCCAGCAACACAACCATTTTCCAGCCTTGCCACAGCAGACGCCGCCACAGTCCCATCGTCGATCTCTAAACAATCTTATTGTGGTGGCTGGTGGACCACAGCAGCCACAGCAGTTGATTTTCAAACCTGGCCAGGGTGTGCTAACCAACAATAGTCCGAACGAGGGTCTACTCTTGGAGAGAAATCCACAGCCACGCAAACCAAGCTTAAATGGCCTCAATGGAAATGGCAATGGAGGCGTGGCGGAGCAGCAACCAAAGAAGACCATGGCCGCTGTGGTAATGGTTAGTAGTCAACCGCAACAACAGCAGCAGCAGGATCAAAGCGATCCAACGCTGCAGATTCTTATAAACAATAACAACAACTCATTGTTGAACAACAATCTGATTAGTCAGCAGCAGCAATTGCTGGTGGCAGCAGCTGCCGCCGCAGTCAGCAATGGCAGCTGTCTGTGTGGTACTGTAAACGGTGGTGGTATAGGTACTTGCAACAATCATCTTTGCCAGCCCAGCAATAACATTAATCTGAGCATGTCCGCTTATGAATACAAAATGAACGATTTCAAGAGTCTGGAACAGCTGGAGACGCTGTGTCGTCAAATGACTGAACAGGCCATGAACTGAGTTCACTTTGGGGATAATTGGCTGCCAGCAACAGAAGTTTTTGTGTTCAGAGATCGAACTAGCAATGTGCTTAGTTCTAATTGTTCTGCTTGTATATGTTGTTTTTTTTTTGTATGTATGTTTGTGTCGCGTCTCTAGTTGTACCCCAAAATTAGGTCTTATTTTTTGTGAACGTTTTTAGTTGATAAGCTCAAATGTTTGTTTAAATGTTAAGTTTGCTAATCTGGCTGAGGTGGTCTGAACTAAGCAACGGCTGGCCGCTGCTTACACTACTCTCCAATTCAACTCCCCCCAACTTTCAGTCCTCAGCCAGTTTAGGCCCCAACCCTACCCCCTACACATGTTATTAATGTCTAAGTTTGTTTGTAATTTGTAAATGATGTCGCCATTTGTAGTTCAACACAACTAACACACATTCACAAACACACAGGTTCGGCGGTTCGTGTTAAGATCGGGATTAGTCAATTTCAAAATTGGTTTTTTAAAGCAAACCTATGACAATATTGATCTTTAATACGGTTTTGAGACGATAGAGAAGAAATTTCGTTTTCTATTCAAAGATTAGCCACAAAAAAAAGCCTTCAAAATAACGAGCAAATATTGGCAAAACTAGTCTTATAGGGCCAACATAAGCCGGTCTTAAATAGGTCTAGAATTAGAACCGATTCGGTTCAGTTTTTTTTGGCGGTTTGAAAAATTACAACCAAAAGCTCAACACATTTTGGAAATTAGTTGCATTTTACGAAAACTGATTGCGAAGTGAATTAAAGTGGATGAAGTACATCCGATCTTTAATTCAACAAGTGTTGCAGCAAAAACTGTTCAATTCAATAAGTTAAGAACCAAGGTTCAAAACAGTCATGACCAGCCTTATGCTCTTTGGGTGCGTTTTGTGCAATTACAAAAACACAACGCACCCAAAGAGCATACGGCTGGGCGTGGCTGGTTTAAACCAAAACCTTGTGTTCGGTGCTTCCGGGAACCAATCGTTTAGGTTAATGATGTGTTCGAGTCCGAACCGGTTCCCGACTCTGTTTTAAAGAATTGACCTTCTTGGGTGTTCTTCTGATTCTTTGTTGCTTCAAGTAGTTCGGTATGTAGAACGCATATAATCAATGATATTGTTTGGTTATCCAACCAACGGAGCAGCAGCACTCTAAATCTTTAAAATCAATTGCTTTCAATAATTTGTTGCTCTGTGTAGCAAACGCGCATCTAACGTAACTTCCTCTTATTCTTTGTTTGCTTTGCTTATGCGCTCTCTTTTGCTCTCTTTTTTTGTTAAAATATTCTAGTTCGCCTGCCCTTGGCCTTCAGCTCAAAGCGCAGCGAATAACATAAATCAGTATCGTTTTCGATTCACTGAACGTCAGTTATTGATCTGACGGATCGCAAGTCTCGCTTTCGTTTTGTCGTTTGTCATAACAGCACGGATCAATTCGGATTCGCCTGCTTGTTAATAATTAACTTTTATAAACTTTTATAAAAATGTATGTAACAGACAAAAGGAAGCATTTCTGACCCTATAAAGTATATATATTCTTGATCAGCATCAAAGGGCGAGTCGATCTAGCCGTGTCCGACTGTCCGTATGAACAAACAGATCTCAGAGATGGTAAGAGATAGAGGTTCGACGTGTATGGGACAAAAACTTCTTATACTTGTAGGCAGATCAAGTTTATTTTAAATTTTTGCAACGCCCCCTCAATTTAGAAACAACCTCATAACTCTGTCAGTTTTCGATCCGCCAAAGTTATGGTAAAGATCGGATGAACAGTTGTCGAGTTATAAGGAAAACAAACAATTATGGCAGCACCGGTCGCAACGGTGATAGGCACCACTTCACAGGTACAGAGTATGGTATAGTAGGGCTTGGCCGACTTTCTTCCTTGTTTTTTAATGGCTTGACACAGCCCCAAAGGGCCAAAGCCGAGCTCCTCTCAATCTCTTGGCTTGTGTGCTTCTAATTTTTCGCCCAAGAGAAATGGACCTACAGTTTAACGACGAATCGGTGCGGCATTTTGAGCAACTTTTTCATGGCTAATTACTCTGAAAGCTGTTTTTCAAAGAAAAAACTTCATTAGATGTTCCGAGGCGGGATAGAACCCACGAACTCTTGTTCAGCGGTGGCACACTCTAGCCGCTGAGCCACACCCATTCTACAAAAAATTATGTACCTACTTTAAAAGCTCAAGAAGCCCAGCTTAACGCCAAATCTGAACGTCACAGATTGGGAAGTATAAGGAGCTTGAAATAAGCGTCTTAGGCAATACATCGTTGGTTCCACCCTCAACAAAGTATTAATTTCTTGTCTGCATAGCTGTTTAAGGGCTTATTTTGTCCTATCAACAGCAGACTTTTCTCTATACAGGATGGAGCTTTGACATTAGGGTCAAAAGTCAAGTGCATCCAAATTGAACAACGTTTAATATAAGGCGAAAAATATGCCTACGGTTACTAAATCTGGTATAAAAAGACTCGAACCCGTTTGAGCAACTGAAATCGATTGCTCAATGCCAAGTGAATTCAATTCGAGAGAAAATTACAACGAGATCCAGTTACCATAGATTGTCTTGTTACTTACATACAAAATAATATAACTTAACGCCAAACATTAACGTTTACACGAAAACCGAAACAGACCCGTGTACAAATTATGTCGAAAAGCCATTAAAAACTTATCGGCAGAGAGAACACTCAAATCCACTCACTATTTTTGTCCAGAAGCTTGCAACGCATAGAAAAATCTTTCTGTTTTTTACACAAACTATTCTCTCAGTTTTGAAGCTATCGAATTGAAATTTTGCACAGTGTCATGTCGGAACCCATTGGATCGGATGACTATAGAACAGCCATGCCCAGCCGTATGCTCTTTGGGTGCGTTTTGTTTTTGTAATTGCACAAAACGCACCCAAGGAGCATAGTGGGCATGGCTGCTATAAAATATTGCTACCGTTTCGCACACCAATATACACTCAAATTTTTCCCCGTTCTTCGTTAAAAGCCACACTCGGCAAGTTATTCCGAATGCTTGCCCAAGTAATGCATCAGTGAGTTTTAGAGAGAGACACAGAGAGTCTCTTCTTGGGGAACCGTGTTTTAAAGGAGTGGTCGGCAAAAACACAATGACTTTTTGGCATTTCGTATGTGTACGAATCAGCAGAAACGATTATCAATTTGATCTACCATCATTGGTATTGAAGCAGGGCAACAAGAGCTGAAAGCGCATTGATAAAGCTTCACTACGAGCTTTTACTGCGTCAAAGACGCTGCCGCAGAGCAGATTTGCATACACAGTAAATAGATTAAAAGCAGCGATGTTGGCTATTTACACGCACACGAGTCGAACGCAGGCCGAAGTCGGGCATATGAGCGTAAGCAGCGCTCTCTTTGCTTGCATTCGATGCCCAGACGTCGAGCAGGGCAGTTCAAAGCTGGACTGTGTCGCTTTGATATCGCACACCAATACACTCTCACTTTTTGGTCTCGCTCTTCTTGAACATCGCTTTAAAGAGAATTTAAAGAGAGTATTCACCAAAATTTTAATCAGAATATCTAACCGAATCGATTTTCGGTATCGGGTCTTGGTTATGGTCGTATTATGGGAAATGGACAAGCAACCTATGTCCTATACACTTAAAGAAAAGCTTTCGGCCAATACAAAATTCCTTGACCCAAACCGAATCTCGTTCGTAGAAAAACGAGAAGCCTCTAAAACAGGTGTTGGCAATGATAGCAGAGAAGTTGCTAGTGGCAACTGAGAAAAATTCGTAGAGAAATGTATGCTCTTCAGTTGATGATGCCGAGTCCTGCTCAAAAATGTTGGTTTCTGCTTTTTTTAATTATTCAATTTCATATTTCAAGTTGATTGAGAATCATTGTTAAACAGCCTAATTTGTATACCAAAAAGTCTTAAAGATCAATTTAAATAACTCAAAATTTCGATCTCGAACTGAACCGCCAGGCCTGCACATATACAACACACACACAACCAACCATATGTCTCTCTCCCTATAGGAAAATTTGGCCAAATTTGATCAACATTTTACGCTATTCTGACGACGACAAAACAAAACATTTAAAAATCATTAAAAAAAAAAAAGAAAAACGTTTTATAGTAAAAATTTATATAATGAACTCTGCATCGTGACCATGAGACTGACTAAGATTACTTTTCGCAACTATAAAGAAAAAACAAAAACTAAATGGAAAGAAGGGAAATGTTTGCGCGAGAATCAAAACTTTGCTTGCTGAAATATGAAGGAGGAGGAGTAGTAGGAGTAGTAAAAGGAGTCACCTAAGGAATATGTTTACATATATATACATATATACACGCATACACATAATTTATTTTAAATTTAAAGGAACATAATTGCTGAACAAATTGTAACGTTTCAATGTTTTTTTATGTTGGAGAGAATCGGAACTACTTTCATATTGTATCCCATTTATACAAACTATTCTTATGTTCTTTCCTTCGCTTTTAGTCAATTGTATATCAAAACTGTCAAATGGCAAGCCAATCGATTATGTTATGTTTTAAAAATTAAATTTTATATATGTAAATTTAAATGTGTAAGTTCAAAACTAACGACTGGCAAAGCTGAATTGAAAATAACAAACAAAAAACGGTAGGCAGCCAAAAAATAATAATAATATTTACCCTAAGAACGAGACAAAACTTGTAGCTTAATTTTAATGGAAAACCGACATAAAACGAAACAAAATTGTATAAAATGCTGCTTCAAAAAATACTTTTAGTTTGTTTTTCGAATTTGCCACATTGTAAATAGCAGCTTATTGATATATATAACACATACATATATATATTGTACGGCCAGTTGGGAAATGTAACAAATTACTATAGCGAGTTCAAAACACAACAAATTCACCAAAAACGAAAACTAAACATACAAAAAATGGTTTAATGTAAAGTTCAACTTAGAGTCAGTTAATAAATGTTTGCAGCAGAGAACAAAAAAAAAACCAAAATGTGAGCATAAACCAAGCGTGTACCTACCTATACACACACACACACAACACATACAATTACAATGCATACATATATTTATTTTAAATAAATTATTTCAACAATTACCTAGCCAATTGTTTCCTCTTGACAGCTTGATGTACCTACGCAGGTACGTGAAGCACAGTGGGATGAAGTAAACTGAATCGTATAAAGAAAAACAATTTACAATTGCTCAACTTTAAACTGTTTTTTTTTTTTTTTCAAAAGAATTTTTTTAATCCAGCGGTGGACAAGCCATTGCTCCCGAGAGTAATTTTGCGGCAACTGGCAACGCCGTCGCATGAAGCGCATTGGTCCACCTAGAGCATCAAACAGATCTCAGAGATGGTAAGAGATAGAGGTTCGACATGTATTGGACAAAAACTTCGTATACTTGCAGGCAGATCACGTTTATTTTCAATTTTGGGCACGCCCCCTCCCGCCCCGCAATTTGGAAAAAAGGGAGTCTTTATAGATCTGCCAAAGGGTTGGTAAAGATGAACGATAGTCAAGTAATAAGCAAAAGAATGTTCGCTGCTGCAGCGCAGTAACAGAGCTGCTTTCGGCTGCTTCTGTAGCATCAAATTTCATACTGACAAATATTTATAATCATTGATTTATCGATAGATCATCAACTATATATGGCGCGTTTTCGACCGGAGGCACCGGTTGACCTGATCCTGCGCAAAACGGTTCACCGTATGAACAATTTTTTAAATCAAACTTTGTAGAGAATTTTGTATTCTACAATATTGATAATAAATACAAATAGCAAGAATCCCATAGGAAATGAGATATTTACAAAAAAAAAGCACAAAAAAACGTTTTTTGTGACCTTTGTCCTTGAAATTTAATAGTTGCGTACACCCCACCATATGTAGGTTTTGAAACAACTTTTAGGGTGTCAATATACAAGTATTTACAGACTTACTGCTGGGTATCTCGAATTCCGAGGTGAACTTACTATAATGACTGAACTATAAAGGCAGCTTAAGTATTTTGTATGTCATGAGCAAAAATATCGAATTCTAAATTTGATGAAAGTTAGAAATGAAAGTTCTTTCTTTTTAGCTTGTGAATCGCAGTTCTACAAAGAAAATATGGCACTGGGAAGGAAAATGTATGGATGGTTCAATTGATTGAAGGGCTCTTAAGATTTAAGTTTGTATCTTGCTGACTTCATCTAACGAGGTTAAGCTTAAAATGCCTCAGCAATTTTTCGAGCCTAGCGTTCCCAAGCGCTCGAAAAAAAATGTTAGCTCCAATGTGTTTTTATACCCTTGCAGAGGGTATTATAAAATTGTGCGAATGTTTGTAACGCATAGAAGGAAGCATCTCCGACCACATAAAGTGTATATATTCTTGATCAGCATGACGAGCTGAGTTGATTTAGCCTTGTCCGTCTGTTTCTATGCTATCTCCTCCGTCAGTTTTAAAGCTATCCTCACCAAACTTTGCACGAAGTCTTTTGGTACAAATACGCTGCACATTTGTCGGAACGGGCCGGATCGGATGACTATAGCATATAGCTGTCAAAGGAACGATCGGTCGAAAAACTAGTCTTAGTGAGAAAAACTTTTTTGTTTTTAATGGAAACGCCTCCAAAGTACGTATTTCTTAGTTTACTATCCTTTCCCATGATTTTACTAAGTTTGGTCGAAGTCGGATGACTATAGCACATAGCTCCCATAGGAACGATCGGTCAAAGAACAAGTTCTAGTGAGAAAACTTTTTTGTTTTTAATGAAATCGTCCTTATCATTGGCATACACTTATTTTATATACTTTTACACAATTCTACAAAGTTTGGTCGAAATCGGATGACTATAGCATAGCCCCTAGGACGACGGCAAAGAGAAACACATACCCCAGGCGAAACGGAGACTATAGCATATAGCTCCCATAGGAACGATCGGTCGAAAAACTAGTTCTACTGAGGAAAACTTTTTTGTTTTTAATGAAAACTTCATTTTTATCGGCATATTCTTATTTTATATACTTTAACACATTTCTACAAAGTTTTTTTAAAATCGGATGACTATAGCATATAGCTGCAGTATGAATGATCGGTCGTAAAAGAAGTCCTAGTGAGAAAAACTTTTTTGTTTTAAATGGGATCGCCTCCAAATTTCGTAATTAACAATGTATTATGCCTTTCCATGATTTCACCAAGTTTGGTCGAAATCAGAAATCTATATGGTATAGATCAGATAGAAAAGTAAGGTCCAAAAAGTAGTCTTAGTTAGAAAAACTTTTTTGTTTTCAAAGGAAGCTGCAAGGGGAAGTTAACTTTCCCCTATTTTTTTATTTGTTACTTACCTTGTCTGGGATTCGAACTCACTACTTACTTACCTTGTCTCGGGAACTTAGACACAATTGCCGGCAGCTTAGCCCATACGACTATATAAGCACTAGCGCAGCGGTGCCGCAAATCACATTTATAAAGGGAGCGACAAGCGACGATGAGCTACGTTTGTTTAGAAGTTTTCTAGATGAAAAATGTAACTTTTCTGTACTGATTTGGAGCTACATTTCCGTTTAGAATTTCTACACGCGCGAGTAGGTTTTCAATATCTAAACGTTTATGTAGAAAACCTACATTATCGGAATTAATTCAGAAATCTTAATGTTTTTTACTTGTCATGTAGCCTTTGCATTTGGACACGCAGCATTTTACTTTTCTGCATGCCCCGTTTAACTTTTTTATTTCTACACGTTCGTGTAGTTTTTTCTAAACGCCACGTGTAGCTTTCTGTTTTCTACATTTTCGTGTGAGATTTTGCAGGGTGAACTACGTTTCGTTTAGGATTGTCGTTTCTACACGTGGCGTGTAGCTAATTTTGTTTCCTTTGAGTACGGATTAGTAGTTGAAAATCGAATAATCTATTCTTGGGTGGAGAAAATCGGTAATCGACCTACTTCTGGTACAGATAAGAATTGATTTTATATCCTAATTTTCTTCCTGTGTAGTTTAGACTGTGCGTAGACAGCCAATCAGTCAATCAGGACAATCTTACATGTGTCGATCAACATTATTTCAAGCTCAGTTCAATAACATTTATTTTCTTAAATGTTTACAAAAGGTGTAAATAAGGTTTTTGTGAAAACTGCAAAGCTGGATGACCTGCGCCTCCCCCCCTAACAACACAGGTTGCCATGCGTTGTTTGCCCATTTCTAATGTTGTTGTGGAAACTAAAACAAATCTCAGAACGAAGTGAACTTCCCTACACTCCACACGAAATTGTTTAAGCACAAAATTGTACAGATATTCAACCGAAAATGAGCCGACATCATCGTTATAACAATGTCCAGCTGAAGAAGTTGCCGCTTGACGTGCAACAGCAGCAGCAACATCTGATGAACAACACTGAACCAGATAAATCTGAACAGCTGCCTATGTGGCCCAGCGAACGTATAGCTCCTGGAGGTTCGGGTGCTTTTCACACACCCAAAGTGGAGTACAGCAAAGAGACATCGGATTTGATTAAATGTAGGTAGTCCATGTTCCATCTTCAGACTTTTTTAATTTTTTTTGTGTTTTAAGTGCTTGTCAAAGAGTCCAAGATGTCCATGCTGATGCGTAAACAAATCGATGAGAGCCTGCGCAATGGTGAGCCCCTGCCACTACCAAAGCCTCCACGTCCGAATACCAACAACGATCCGGATAGGGAAACCTTGGCCATTCTGGAACGTGCTCGTAATGCCAAGCGCAAGAATCTGCGCCAGATTGTGGACAGTGGAGCGTACAATGGTAGCTATTATCGACCGCCCACCGACAATCGAATGGTCAGTGAGAAGGCCAAGGCCAAGTTGCAGTTGACCATGGCTGGCACACATCTGCCTGATCCGGCTGTTAAGCCCATGCGTCGTCCGCGCGAAGAACGGCTGGTGACCGAGGAGGATATTATAAATGAATGTGAGTTTTTAGGGGGAGGTGCGTCAAACTTAAATAAGAGTAACCCTTTGGTTTTCTTGCAGTGTTGGATCAGATCAATGAGCGAGCCGATTGGTTGACCGAAATGGAAGAACTTGGCCAGGGTAAAAAATATCGTCCAGAGATCCATGATCAGATAGCCGAACGCTTGCATCGCATACGCGCCTTGGAGACCAAATTGAAGATGAAGAACGATGGAGGCTATCGATTTGTGGACTAAAAGGTCTCTGCTGAATGAAATGAAATGTGTTAAAATGTTGTATTGGAATCTAGTTAAGAAATTATAAATATAAAGCAGTTACTTAAAAGTTGAATATCTATATTAGCTCGCTGCAATTGAATCTTGTTTACTATTGCTGACCGAGATCGAACCGAAACACGAAAAAACTAAAAGCATAGTGGCAGAACCCTAAGTCTTTCAAGCAACATTCCTCTGATTAATTTAATCAATCAATTCTAAAGGCCTAACTTTCATTATGATTATCAATTTTTATCAAGTGCATTAGATTCAGAATTAAGAGATCATACAATTCTGATATTTACGCCCTTGACTGCATTCTGATGCATAATTTAATTATCACCAGGTTCATCCAGCTAAAGGCAAGCTCAACTTTTTTATTGGAAATCGGTTACGGTTATATTATGGGAAACGGACATAGGTCCGTTTCCATACAGTTAAAAAAGTTTTCGGCCAACACAAGTGCCTTGACCGAAACAGGATTTCGTTTCGGTTGGATATTTTTAGTAGGAACTTGCCTTTCCTTTGAGAACACTGCGGCTAGGAACACCCTGATCGATCGCTCGACCCTCAATTAAAAAAAATTGAATTTTTTAAGTAAATCAATGTATGTATCTTTAAAAAAACCCCTAAATCTTTCAAATTATTATCGGATACTGGTATAAAACTAAGCTTTTAATATAGCATTAGTACAGTCGAATTATTCTATTACGTTAAAAAGCCTGGGAAGAGTCGCTCGGAGGTGGAGTCATACTGACCTATTAGCCTTTTGTCCTCAGTGTCAAAAATTTTTGAAAGATGCCTGCTAAATCGAATATGGGCACTCAATGAAGTCAAATGCAGGATTCCCCCTCCAGTTTGGCTTTAGGAAGACGCAAGGCACACCGGAATAGCTGAATTGTGTTGTCTATTTTATTATTGATGGATATCAAGCTAAAAATACGTGGCGACAGTGTTTGTAGACGTAAAACAGCCTTTTGATAGAGTATGTCACTATGGTCTTCTGTACAATATTAAAAGCTAAGTTCCTCCCCAACTATTCCATCTGTTGCGAAGTTTTCTCGAGGAGAGAGCATTCTCTGTGATCCTTCACAGAGCTGAGTCAAGCGTAAGGTGTATGAGAGAGAATGTTCTCTGCGGAGCCGAACTGGTAACTGATGGGCTAACTAGAACCAATTAAAAAGCTGAGCTAAAAATAGAACTACTGGGATCTCATTCTTACAGTTCTCAAGCTTTAATTCTCCGCTAAGGTTAAATAAATAGGAATTTGGAAACGGCTTGATGGTGTATCAGCGGTTCAAGCTCACTGATGAGATGTTGCCGGGAGGCCGTCGAAACAGTCTGCTTAAGTAACCAATCTTCTGTCGCATTTTTACAAAATCTTTGTTGATTTCTGCTGATTATTGAATTATAATCAATCCTTGAACTGGAGAGACGGCTAACAACCACTTTGACTAAAATCAAAATAGGTCGCTAAACCTAATATGAATTTTGTCAAATATTTTTGAGAAAGTCGGGCTTTAAGCAATCCTTGTCCTTTTTAGAAACCATTGAGTTTATCGCACACTTCCAATGGGATGGAAAGTATTGGAGTTGTGCCAACAATAGCACGAACTGAACTCACATTTATTGGGGCTTTAGCTGTTGGTTCTGCATTCTCTCTTCGTCCAGCGAGATGGGTCTAATGGGATATAGTTGGCCAGTATCTGATAATAGGTCAGCTAGAGTGGTGGCGGGGAAATCTACGTTAAATTCATCTCCGACGCAACGCTCTTCTCTTGCGCCCGTCAAGGCAAGGGTTTCTTTAAAATATGTGTGTGTAAGCAGCTTTCAATACATTTTTAGTTCCTTCAGGATTCGTCTGCGTCGGTTTGTTAGCTCCAATGAAGAAAAATGTTTAATCAACAAAGCTGACTTTTTAGTTGTTTACTCAAATCGGTTAGCTTAATAGAAACTTCCTTTGATTAGTGTAGCGTTTATTCAACTTATTCGCTGTTACATAATAAATTTCAATTTCGTTCTTTGTCGTATAATTTGTAATAACTTAATCTGGCACACAATTAATACATTTACTTTACACACACACATTGTAACAATGTAAAAAGCCCAAAACGCAAATAATTTTCCTTGTTCCGTAACGTTTTTCCATTTTTTTGTTGTTTTTTTTTTTGTGGTTCGACTTTAGATTTTGGCAAAACGAGCGTAAAGTACAATAAAGTTTGAAAAATTCATGAGACTTAGTTTAAATGTATCGAATAAATTAATTGGAGTATATTTATGGGTATATTAATATATATATGTATCGTGTATATAGCGGCTAAATATCTGTTCTGTTCCTATGCACTACGCCATGTATATAGATAAATTGTAATGCTCCACTCAAAAATAGATACACATTTCTTTTGTGTTCTGCACTTGTGCACTAACCAACTTCTCCTCCATCTCTCTAACTATATCTCTGGCCTAACAGGATGGCATATGACAGCGAAATTCGCCAGCTGCCTCAGCAAAACGATTTCGTATCAAATAACCACTTATAACTTCGGCAACCTCATGCGGACGGTCCTCGTGCACGGCATGACCGCAGCGAGCCAGAACCTGCATCTGAAAGCGACCCTGCATTTGACCCACGGTTAGAGTGCGATCCAGACCATCGATGCTGGCCAACAGAAGCTGTTTGGGTAGGCGCAAATTGAGGAACTTGTCGCTGAGGCCAGAGAACCAGCCGACCCAGTATTTTTCCGATTTGGACAGATCTATGCGCCAGGTGTAGCTAAAAGGGGAAAAAAATGAGTGTATATTTTATTTTAAAAGGACATAGCCAAATAAGCCTGGGGAAAAGTGCCCCAGGAGATTTTTTTATATTTTAAATCAGGGATTGTAGCTATTATTTTGAAGGGTATGTACGCTGGTTGACAAGTAATTTGCAGACATTTAACAGTGGTTAAAATTTTAAAATGATCACTCTCCAGATTTGACAATTCCACGAAATTGTGTATAGCTGATGTGTCTTTTAACCATCTAAATAGTACAAAAAATTTCCGATTTCTTAAGTGGTGCAACAATGTCCAATATACAAAAGACATAAAGATATGAATATGTTAGTCAAAGTGCTTGTTAGCAGTCTCAAGGTCAAGGACTCTGTAGTTCTGCTGGTGTAAAGACACTACCAAGCCTAACGACCTGATGCATCACTGAGCTTTAATCCGCCGTTAACGACAGGTAATGCATCACAGCGCTAGTCTAATACTTGAACTATAGAGTGCAGCTGTCACCACACTAACGACCGGTAATGCAAGGTATTTCCGATCGGTACGTTTTGCGGACATAAGCACATTTGTCGGAACCGCGGAGCTGACGAGTACCATCTCTTAGGGGAATGCAATATCCCGTTATGCCATCATAAATTTAGTTTTTAATAAAACTCTACCGTGTGGTTTTAAAGAAATTCAAGGATATAGGTTTGACCCCTTCTGGAGGTACCTTAACTATTTGTACGATAAACGCGATCTCTTGATATTATGTACCCAATGACCCTGTCCGTGTTTACTGAATTTTGTAGATTTTTATCTTGAAGCACTAACAATTAAGTTGAAATTGTTTTCGCTTTGTGTTGCTAGTACAACAGTACCCACAGAACGCGAACCTAGGCTATAATTGAAAAACTGGGTATGAGGTGATGCTTACATAAGTCCCTTTTTTCATAATTTAAGGGTCTCATTCCGTGTTTTTTTTTAGTGTCGTACTGTGTTATAATTCAATAATCAACAGAAAATTCAACAGAGAATACATATGAACATGGACAGTAGCTGTGGCTGTGTAGACGGCCGTTACGTTCATGTTCATATGTATTCTCTGTTGAATTTTCTGTTAATTATTGAATTATAATCATTCCTCGACCTTGAGCCTGCTAACATTCACATTGACAAAAAATAAATTCTTTTGGAAGTTGGCGGATTTATATGGAAGGTAGGTGAAGGTGTGGTCCAATCGAGTCATAATTTTATTAGAAATTTACATTTGTCCGGTCAAATATAAATGCCAAATTGCAGTGCTGTATCTTTATTTTTGGACTTCTTGGCAAAAATAAGGCCATTCCGACCACTGTGCACTGTGTCTCCAAATTTTTATATTCTGCTGCTAATATAATGTGACTCAATTACAGCATCAGCTGACAAAGGATCTTTTTCTTCTTTAACCATTTCATTTATTTATATATTCATTTATTTCTGTCTTTAACTTCGCCGAGTCTCAGCCCTAAAACCTTTATGTATATAGTCCCCGTTCGCCCTCAGGACTGCGTGGAAAGGTGTTTTTACCGAAGTTTCGAAGGTAAAGCAGTCTGAAAACGTTTCAAAAACTACATTTCTTTTCTGGGACCGCCCTTAAATTCACCTTATGTCAACTCTTAAAGCCCTTGCTTGAGTATATCGTCACAACTTATCCTGAAGTCTGTTCGGAAAGCCATTTTTCAAACTTTTGAAGTTGCGGCATATCCAAAACGATGTTCTAGGGATCACCCTTAATTCCTCTGAGTCTTAACCCTTAAGCCTATTGTGAAGTCTAACATTCAGAAATATCCATAATTCTGTTAGAAAGTAATTTTTTTTTGACCCTTGAATCTGCAGAAGCTTAAAAAACTATAAACCTAGGTAAAAGTAAAAAAAAGACATACTATTTCTTCTAAAATAAGCTTGGGTCCGTTGGGTTCGAATACATTTAAAGTATTAGTGAATTAACTAAATTTGTTCTAGCTTATCGTTAAAATATTGAAATTCTTTCAGAAAAATCTATTTCATATCGAAAAACTATTTAAGATGTGGAAGCTCACCTATACTAAGTGTCTTTCCCCGAACTTTTGATTCAATATTTCAAAATTTCAAAATCGAACCATAAAGAACATTTGAATAGTCTGATGTGCTGCCTTCGTCCATAATGATATCACTTTAAAAGCTGTACTCCTGGCTAAAGTTGGATTAAGATAAAGAAGCTCGACAGACTAATGAGAATATCTTCCCGTAAAGGAAATGAGATACGCAAACAAATCGATTAGCAACTTCCAAAGAAGGAATGTTAACTTATGAAAGGCATATTAAGGGGTCGGTGGACATATTAAGAGGAAGTGTACGGAATCACATATTTCAAAATGGTTGGGTGCTACATAGATCCGGCATCGATAAGGACTTATCGTAACTTATCGATTAGAACTCCCCAAATTTTTACGTCTTGAGACTCGTCAGCGAACTGAACCGAGCCGTTTTCATATGTGGTTTTCGGTTCGGTGTAGCATTTTCGAAGGGACGCCGGTTCGGTTTGCGGTTCGGTTTATCAGCTGCAATTAGTGGTTCGGTTCCGGTTTGGTTCGGCTCGGTTCAGAACCGGTTTGCATCCCTGATTTATAGTGACATTAAGGTCAGCGCTGTAGACGTACTGAATATACTCGATAAGAAGCTACGGAGATGGGAGATGACTATTGAAGAAGTTGATATAACTAGAGTCAAAAAATTAATTGGAATTCTTTAAATTCATATTTTAAGGTCGGACTTCTGTTCTTTTCAACAGCAGCTATGTATCAGACAGACGTTCAATTTAAGGCCGATTTCACATCTTCTGAATAACCCTATCAGTCACAGCCCTAAGCTCACAAATAACAGAGTAAATTCAGGGTTTATCTGTCAAATGGCAGCTACTAGAAGATATGAATTTGGCCCTAAGTCTGCTATTTGTAAGTTTATCTATATAGAAGATGAGTAGACGTGCCTTAATATTGTACTAAAAAAGTAACCATAAAAATAAAATTGTTAACACCCTCCTGGCGTACCACTGCTACAATCCCCGATTCAAAATATTCGGCTATGCCTTGTGAAAATTGAAAACCCCTTTGCTTACTTCTTGGCCGCTTCTGTGGCAGCTTTGGTGGTGATGGGTTTCTTAAAATCCGCACTGCCAGGCAAAGCGGCTGCTCCCTCGGCACTTGCATCGGCAGCCTCATCGCCTGTTTGGCCCACCTCCTCATCTTCGGATATACTAAACTGATTGGGAAACATGCTATTATGATGTGCCTCCTCCAGCACATCATCGGCCAGGGGTAGATCATTCGTTGCTAGTTGATTCGTTGTGCAGCTGTCAAAAAGAAAAAATATAAAATTTATCTTTGGCCAATAAAATGAATCATGCAATCCCACTTGATGATTTGTCCGGGCATGGACACTTTGGCACTGTCCACATTGCGCACTTGGCCGCTGCGTATGCACCATTCGATGGCATTCGGTATGCTTTGAAAGTATTTCGGACGCGAGCGTAGAAAGCTTTGCATGCTGGCCAGCGCCTCCATGGCCGTTCCCTCAACCACATCTATGACGGTAATGCCAATTAGATTGGGTATCAATGCCATGTGGGCAAAGTGTACGGCAATAGCTCCACCCATTGAGTGGCCCACCACAAAGAGTGGTGGCACCTCCTCGCCATATAGCTTCACAATCAAATCGCCAATGTCCCTAAGAGTAAGCAAAGATTATACATGATTTCAAAGCAAGGCTTCTGCCGCTCACTTGGCTAGCGTGTCGGCCGACAAGTCGTCCTCGTCATCCACCTTGCTGTCACCATGGCCTCTTAAGTCGATGCACAGGCACTGACAGTGTATCATGGCCGTCACCTCCGACTGGTAAATGGATAAAGAAATTATAATCCCACACGAACACTCAGACAGAGAGACAAACACATACGCAAAAGTGCGCCCAGGTGAGTGCCGAGTAGCCGCCACCATGTAACAGCAACAGAACGGGGCCCGTCTTTTCCGGCTTCTTGGTTCGATAGACACGAAAAGTGCCTTGATCCAAAGTGACATCCTCCTTGTCGGCAAAGAACTCATTCCACATGCCCGGCTTGTAATCACGTATGCGCGACTTCTTGAAGGAATCTCTGTAATTAAAGAGGCAATTTTGTATAAATTAGACACCACCCCCTCCCCTTACCAATCCACAGACACTTACGCTCTCCCAATGCGTCCACTCGGGATAGTGGGTGGTAGTTTGCCTTTGAGGATGGTACGTTGTAGACTCGACATGGCTTTGAGATTGTCTGTGCGATTTTGGCTAGGCCTTGAATTTAAAATTAAAAGATCACAACTCTTGCTCTTTTTTCCTAAAGGTAAGTAAGTTATTTAATGCTCGCTCTCCGCTGCTGGCGCTTATTTGTGTGTGTTGGTGTCGCTTGGGCGCTTACTGATCAATTAATGGCAATAACTGCTGACACTTTGCGGTTCTTTTTGCTACTTGTACATGTTTAAAACAATTAAAAGTATGTTTATGTTGCACAGCAATAGCATACACACACACACATCGATAGATCATTAGAGATGAGCCTAACCTGTGACAAGCAAATCATCGAAATCACTCACTGTATATCGGCAATAGGCAGAAGCTTTCGTTATTCAACAAGCTGGCAGCACTGTGGTTTAAATATATAAGCGGTTACTTACCAGAAGGTATCTTATCAGCTGAGTAAATAATTTGTTGTTTCATTGTTTATGCCAGCATGCACTTTTTGGTCAACATTTTAAGACAGTTGCCGTTCAGGCCTAGCGGATTAACAAGTGAAATTACCTGATACTGAAAAAAAGCATATAGAGTTGGATTAAAATATTCAGCTTTTTCAAAATATCATATGTTAATAGAAGAACCCTTGCTGCTTTCCTTGTAGACCGATCTTAAGGATTGCATTGCTGGATTTCCAAGTCTGTTTGGACAGTACTTTTTCTGTGCTTGCAAGGGTCGCCAGTTCAAAAAATAGTTCAAATTGATAGTACAGTCAGACTAGTCGGGCTTCTCTGACTTTATTTCTTGTTCGATGCATGAAATATTGACCAGCCAGATTTTTTATATGTGTAGGGTACTGTCTACAACATCGGTGGGCACGATATTTGATTTTCAGAGTAGTCCAACAACAACAGAAAAAAACAGCCCTTTTTGGCGAGGTTCCTGTCGGCAAACCAGACACACTGCATGTATTTGTTTTTGCAGTCGTCTCTGACGCAACGATTCGCAATAGATTTGTTGTTCTTTTCGCTTCGAATTCGGATAGCTTGTGTGAGGTAACGAGGCGATTTTTAATGCATCTGCGTGGCGCAGCGTGGGAGCAATCAGAGCAAAAAGAGCAAGGCCGTGCCCACCGATGGTCTTAAAGGTTTAAGTTCAAATTTGCGTCAAATTGTGTCATTGGGAACGGCCGCCAAATGAGAACACGCAAATGTTTTGCCCCCGGGCCCGGACATCTGAGAGGGGCCCGGAGACAGGATTTTTCCAAAATTGAAAATAAACTTGATCTGCTTGCAAGTATAAGCAGTTTTTGTCCCATACTCGTCGAACCTCTATCTCTTACCAGGTCTGAGATCTGTTTGTTCAAACGGACAGACGGACGGACGGACGGACATGGCTGATCAAGAATTTATATACTTTAAAGGATCGGAGATGCTTCCTTCTGGCCCTTACATACTTTTGCACAAACTTAATATACTTTGTGTACCAGTGAATCCCGAGTATATCAGTTGGGTTGGCCCGCACCTGTTTTTTGCATGCAAAAAAATCCACGTTTTGCGCGACCTAATTCGTTGCATTCCCTGATAACATTAAGCCCAGTCGCACCGTGTAAATATAAACTCTAGTGCTCTCCACCTTATCAGAAACTAAACAAAAACGGAAACATCAGGGCCCAAGTAGCTCAGTTTTTTATGGAAATCCGAAGCGTTCGCATCTAGAACTGGCACGCTGCTCCAAGATAAGCAAAAAAAGAAAATATATATATACAAAAAAAAACAGAGGCTCGCTGCTCAAGTGTTGTGAAGAAAGAGATAAGAAAGTTTTCGGGTATGTGTGCCATAAATAGAATTTCAAAGTGCTTGAAAATGCCGCCAATGGCCAAATGTGTGGCAACACCATTTAAAGTGTTTATCAGCTGTTCGTTTCGTTCTATCTCTCTCTCTGCCGGCGGATTGCACTGCGCTTGTTTGTTCCATTTAACCAATTAAACAACGCAATTTTCATCAATTTAAGTGCAAATGCATTGCCAGCTTACTTCCCCAAGCGATAAGTGCCATGTTGGCTAATCTTTTTGTGTTTTAATAGGTGTTTTGACATTGTGATAAGGTGAGAGCCGCTGATAAGCTAAGCACAAATACATACATATACACATGTATGTGTGCTTTTATTTGTTTACAAAAGGTTTATGGCCCGGTAAATTTTTTTTTAATACGCTGAGTCAGCTTAACGGGTGTTGAGACACGTTTAATCTAAAATTTTTCATATTGCTCCGCAGTTGAATGATGGCAGCCAATGGCAATGGATCTTTGGGGGAAGAGTATGTGGCCAAGCAGCAGCTACTACCGGCGCATCCAATCTATGAGCGTCTGCAACAACTGGGCAATTTTTTCAAGGAGCAATTCGGAGCAGAGCCGGAGTTCTATGTGCGTGTGCCCGGACGGGTCAATATCATAGGCGAGCATGTGGACTATTGTGGCTATTCGGTGTTACCCATGGCTGTCAATCAAAGTATCATCTTGGCTGTGGATCGAAATCCCGTCGAGAGTCAATTGCAGTTACGTAACTTGGATGTGGCCAAGTTTCAGGGGTTTCAATGTGACCTCAAGGGCATGAGGTGAGTATTTGGACAGAGCATGCCTAACTCGACTTACTCCAATTCCCATGACTATAGCATTGAACTACCCAAAACTGGAGGACCCGCCTGGTATAATTATTTCCTTTGCGGCATCAAGGGCATTCAGGAGAACTTGGGCCATAAATGGCAGCCTCTGGGCATGCGTATTGCAGTCAGCGGCAATGTACCGCTAGCCGCTGGTCTCTCCAGTTCCAGTGCCATGGTCAGCTCAGCTGTATTAGCCACCGCTCATGTGCAGCGTATGCAGCTGGATCGCAAAGAGTTGGCCTCCATTTCGGCCAAGTGTGAGCAATATATAGGCACACATAGCGGGGGAATGGACCAGGCCATTGCCTATCTCGGCAAACAGGGTTGTGCTCATCACATTGAGTTTCATCCGAAACTGAGGGGCACTCCGGTCACCCTGCCGGCAGGCAAATGCTTTGTGGTGGCCAACAGTCTGGCGCAGAAGAATAAGGCCGCCTCCTCGGATTACAATGAGCGGGTGGTCGAATGTCGTTTGGCCACACGCTGGTTGGCCAAACATAAGAACCTACCCGATTGGCAAAACTATATGCGTTTCATTGATCTCGAAGAGGCTTGTGGCATGGATAATGCCACGTTTGAGCAGCTGATCAAGCAGCAGTTGACCAAATGGATTTATACCAGGGCGGATATTTGCCAAGAGCTGGGCATCAGCGAGCAAGAGCTGGAGGCGAAATTTTTGTCGGCCAACACAAGGCACATGGAGCAATTCAAGCTGCGTCAAAGAGCTCTGCATGTGATTCAAGGTGAGGAGTAGCCTGGTCCAGATTTAAAAAGTTCTAGAAATTGAAAATCCTCCCGACGGATTCTGAAAGATTGACATTGAAAAATATTTTCCAAATTTTTTTTTGAAGTTTTTGTTGTGGAGTTAGGACCAAATCACTCAAATCTTTAATTATAATATATAATCTCTAACAGAATCGGGTCGCGTCGCCAAATTTCGTCAGATATGTGAACAGTTGGCCTTGCGCCCCAGCAAGGAAGATGTCAAGCAGCTGGGTCTGCTAATGCGTCAATCTCATGAGAGTCTGCGGGAGCTGTATGAATGCTCGCATCCGGATGTAGAGCAACTAATTGACATTTCGCAGAAACAGGATGTTAGTGCTCGCGTCACAGGAGCCGGGTGAGCTAGTCTTATATGCTTCTTATCCCCCTACATCATATAAAACTCTCGACTTTTTAGCTGGGGCGGCTGTATAGTGGCCATGTGTGATTCCATTAAAGATGCCGAGGTTTATATCAATGCCTTGAAGAGGGACTACTATGCTCAACTACCGGCCCATCTGCTGGAGCGTTATCAGCCAAATGATTTCAATGAAGTCGTCTTTGCCACCTTCCCGGGCAATGGAGCCGAGTTGTTTGTGCAATGATGAATATCTAACCAACTTGAATTGTATATAAAGAATTTAGTCACACACCATTCCCATAATTTCCAACAAGTTTTTATTAACAAATTCTACAAACTAGGACTATTCTATCGGCGACTTAGCCAACCGGCATTCTTGAATAGCTTATAGACCTGTTCTCGGGGTATTTTCTCCGCCTCGCGATGCACCACCGCCATTTCCTTACGTGTTAGCAGCGATTCCTTGGCCAAATTGCCAGCTATGACCGGATCATTGAAGAAACGTGAACTCTTGGATAATTCCGGCGGCAGTTCTGATTCCCATTGTGCATTTCGCACCACCGATGGATGTGCATCGGCTGTAGCATAACCTTGATAGGGCGATGCCGGCTCTAATGAATGTGCTGCACCCAAGGCCTGATGATAAAAGAATTGACCACAAGCTGGCCGCACACTCAATGCTAGAGCCAGACATCCAGCAATTACTTGGCAGGCAGTCAGCATGATTTTGGCTCTGGAAGGGAGACGGAGGCTGGGTATTATTATACGTCGGGGGGGACAGATTTATGACCGCTGCTGCTGGTCAGTGGCAGTTTTTAATCTACTCGTACAAGTGTTGGGCTGTCAGTTTCGTGCGTCATAAATTATTTACGGGAAAATCAATTATCTCGCATATGGCCCAGTGCAGTTTGGGGGCTTTGTGAGCCATTGTGCGACTGGCGGCTTATCCATGAACTTTTTGCAACTGGAACTGAATTTTTTTTTTTGTATTATTATTGATAAGACTTGGCGCGCAGACTGCAAACGTTTAATTGTCAAGCGTGTGTAAAGTGTTCCAATTGGAACAATGAACAAAAAAAACTTGAGATACTTTTAGATAGACTGGTAGATACAGTGGATGCTCGCTTATAAGAACATTAAATGGCAGAACGTTAGCATGGAATTATATTTAAGTCTAAGTAAATTTAAGAAACTTTTAAGATAGTGCTTAGGTGGGGGAAAATGAACAAGAAATGAAGATCAACAACCATTAACTTATTAAAAAGTGAGATCACTAAAATTTTTTTGCAAATTTTCGCTAATTTTTAATAAATCAAATTTGGTGAAAAATTTACATCTTATACATATTTCTTATATTTTCTGAACCCAAATGCGACGCGTTAATTCGTCAAAACTGACAATTCAATTCGAAAAATTTGTGTTTCTTGCAAACCTGCATATTTCCTAGCAAAAAAAGAAACGCTTTGAGAAGCTACATCACCCATATTTGTTATACGATCTCATAAATACATAAGTTCGGATCGGTTAGTTTGGAATACATCTCTATTGGAACTTCTTTTGTCAAGCGCTGCAGCTAAACCGAACAAAAATCCACAAAGCAAAACGGTTCGATCCATTCGACCTCTTAACATTCTTGTCATAAGACTGCATTCTTTCCTTGGAAGTTGCTAATTGATTTGCGTGACTTTCCTCTACGGGATGATATTCTCAATATTCCGACGTGCTTCTTTACCTTAATCCAACTTTAAGGTGAGTACTGAGAACGTTCGAATTTTCCTTCAAGAAATTTACTAGATATTCCTTTTTCGCGTGAAAGAGGCCCAAAAGAATACGCTTCGACCGCAGAATGCACACCACCCGCTACAGTCGAGCCAGCTCTGGTGACAATTTTCAAAATACTTTTGTGTGTAAATTCGAACGTTCTCAGTACTCACCCTTAGCTAGAACAGTTTTTAAAGTCGCTCACCTACTTCATCACTGTCATAACTCAAAAAAAAACCATTTCGTGAAAATCGCGTTTAAAGTTCTCAATGGATTTTACCTAACGAAAATAGTTAACTTAGTTTTAAGTCAATCTTTGACCACATTGACTAAAATCGAAACAGGTCGTTAAACCCATATTCAGATACAATAACTGAATTGGCTCGCCGCGATGTCTGTCTCGGTCTTCCCTCATCCGAATGTGTGCTGCTATCACTCTCTCTGTTAAGTGGTTGTTTTGTGCACACACCACGGGTTGGTCTGACTGCAACCCAATAACAGGCCCATTCCAGTCAAGCGGTCCCGCAGACCGAATGTACTCTTCACAGACCGAATCCTAAAAATGTTATTATGAAAAGGTAGCGAGAGTAGACTCTAATGTAAACAGAGAGTGCCAGTGAGGGAGACAATGAGAGAGCGAACCTAGTTGGGTGCTTACAATACAAACGTCCCAGTCGGACTTTGCAGCATGTGGTTCCCAAGAGAAGGCCATTTTGCATACTTCTTTTTACCGGGAAAAGTCACTACATTATTATTTTAGAGTGATAGAAGTTAAAAAATCTGTATGAAATGGTCACTACATTCTTTTTGCAAGCGCTTAGAAGGCAAAATGTCACGTTAGCATGAAACCGTGCCTTCTCTGGGTTGTGCCTTTGACATGCGTAAGCAAAAAGGAAGAACGAAATGAAAAACCCGAACGCTCTTCTAGCACGCTCTTCTTCATGTGCTTCGAAGGCAACAAGTCGCCACAATATAAACCGTCCCTTCTATGGGTTGTGCTTTTGGCAGCTATTAAAGGGAAGAAGAAATGCGGAATGCAAAGACAAACGAAGCACGCCAAGGAAGAGAATGTAAAATAAAGAGAAACTACGGAATAAGAAGAAAACAAGAAAGAAAGTCGTCAAGCCCGACTATAACATACTCTGTACCTGTGAAGTGCTGCCCATCACCGTTGCGACCGGTGCTGCCCATAATTGTTTGTTTTCCTTATAACTCGACAACCGTTCATCCGATCTCTACCATTCCTTTGGCGGATCGATTATTAATCCTAATTACTAAATGTGTCCAGAGGGAACGAATCTTCTATCTATAAAACTGTGGGAGATATGACGTTTTTTCCAATTTGCGGGGGCGGGAGGGGCGTGGCAAAGTTAAAAATAAACTTGATCGCCTGCAAGTATAAGAGCATAAGTCCCACACAAACTCTACTCTACCATCTGAGATCTGTGCGTTCATACGGACAGACAGACGGACATGGCTTTTGCACAAACTTATTATACTCTATGTATGACGTTTTATTCTTTGCTGCGGTCAACAGCGACGGTCGCAACGGTAATAGGCAGCAATTTACAGAGAACGTTATAGTTGGGCTTGACCGACTTTTTTTTTATACCCTTGCAGAGGGTATTATAAAATTGTGCCGGATGTTTGTAACGCATTGAAGGAAGCATCTCCGACAACATAAAGTATATATATTCTTGATCAGCATGACGTCTGTTCGTCTGTCCGTCTGTTTCTATGCTATCTCCTCCGTCAGTTTTAAAGCTATCCTTACCAAACTTTGCACGAAGTCTTTTGGTACAAATACGCTGCACATTTGTCTGAACCGGCCGGGTCGGATGACTATAGCATATAGCTGTCATAGGAACTATCGGTCGAAAAACTAGTCTTAGTGAGAAAAACCTTTTTGTTTTTAATGGAAACGCTTCCAAAGTACGTATTTCTTTGTTTACTATCCTTTCCCATGATTTCACAAAGTTTGGTCGAAATCGGATGACTATAGCATATAGCTGCCATAGGAACGATCGGTCGAAAAACTAGTTCTAGTGAGAAAAACTTTTTTGTTTTTAATGAAAACGTCCTTATCATTGGCATACACTTATTTTATATACTTTTACACAATTCTACAAAGTTTGGTCAAAATCGGATGACTATAGCATATAGCTGCCATAGGAACGATCGGTCGAAAAACTAGTAGTGAGAAAAACTTTTTGTTTTAAGTTCTAGTGAGAAAAACTTTTTTGTTTTAAATGGGATCGCCTCCAAATTTCGCAATTAACAGTGTATTATGCTTTTCCATGATTTCACCAAGTTTGGTCGAAATCAGACATCTATATAGTATAGATCCCATAGAAAAGTAAGGTCCAAAAAGTAGTCTTAGTTAGAAAAACTTTTTTGCTTTCAATGGAAGCTGCAAGGGTATACAAAACTTCGGCCGAGCCGAAGTTAACTTCCCCTATTTTTTTTTTTTGTTATTAATATTGTGTAAAATATGGACTGAATCAAGGTTCGAACCCAAAACCTTCGTGTAAAAACATTGAACCTTAAATTTCTGAACCTTAACCATTGGAAAATTTTGGTTCGAACCCGCGAACCGGAATTCCGAAGATATCTGATGCCTTTTTCACGAAATAAGAAAAACTACATTTTCTGCTTAGGAAATAAACGAACGAAAACTTATTATATGAATCACTTGAAAATATCTTTTGATCATTTCACGAACCCTGGGTTTAATATTAAACACAATTATATTCTCAATTTTAGTTTCCTTTTTTTAAAAATCCTCTTTTTAATTTTCTTTCCCTCGACAATTGCATTAGTTCTTGTTGGCAAGCCTTCACTGCCTTCAACATTTTGTTAGCGTCATAAAACTGCATTTACATAGTCAAAGTCCACAAAAAGCTTAAGCCAAAGTCAAGGTTAAAAACGCCCACTGCACAAGATCAACAGCAGCGGCAGCATTTGGAGGCTGTGTTACAATTCTTTTTTGAGATTCACCCACGCACATTCAAGCACACTCACTGCACTCACATTGAAATCGATATACCTATTTGGAGTATTGTATTTATTTGAATTCAGTTTCCACTTTAACTGGAACACCTGGACTGATGTTGTTGCGACCGTAAACTGATCATAGAATAACGTTGGGGCGAACTTTTATGCGCTTGCGGTTGAATGCCACAGCGAAACGAGTTGAACTCAACAAACTGCTTTGAGTTACAGAGTCAAGAATGAGTGGAAACGGATTTTTTCTGTTTTAACTGCTTAAAATTTTATTAAATTAATTATGGTTGGAGCTGAACTGAGCTAAGCTGAGGTAGTTTAGTGCAATTGCTGACCTAGGCCTAGGCAAACACAACATTTTGTGACAATTAAAAGCAATGATTTTTTGTCTCGGTTTTCTCATGCTCCACTAAAATGCCCGCCAAAAAAGGTCACGTTGCCGGTGTTACGCATGGAAGTTACAGATTGACGACAAGTCTACTTAGAATCCGAGCAAAAAGCCAACTGTGAGATTTTTGAAAGTACCGATTGACCCTGAATTTTAAAGTTGAGTCTAAATCTCAGAGATCTGTGGCTTGGCGGCGCGGGTGCACATGTTTAACCCCAATTTGTTTTGGTTGTTGGTTTTGTTTAATTTTTTTTTTTTGGGGTTATTCAACTGAGGCGGAAGCTTGGTCTGGGACATTTTAGCCTTGAACTTTCCCTCATCTCTTGCTCGTTTGTAGGCGTCGCAGGTGCGTATCTCGATTTCTGGTTGGTATTTACATTGTTTTGAAGTTTTTGTTATTGTTTTGTCAGGGAGTGGTCGGCTGGTTGGTTGCTTATTTATTGGCCGTGGCAAATTTGATATTTAATTAATAGCCATTTAGCCATTTTGCAGTTGCATATAAAATAAACAAATTGTTTGGTTTGGGCTTTGTTTGTGGTTTTTTTGTGGTCGTTAATGAGCTTGGTCTTTGAACTTTGCTGTTTGGAGCTTTGCTATGAAGTAAATTAATGTAAGGATCTGACTGATAGCGCATCCAATTCTTGAGAAAATTTTTTGAAGCAACCCTTATACGAAGACAAAGTCTATAGACAAAGTAAAAAACTAACGATTGATAAACAGAAGCTAAACTGAAGTCTTAGCCTTAGTCTTGTGGTAAGCTCTTCCAAAACAAGTCTGCTGACTCTTTGAATCTAACTTATTCTTTAGAAAGTAACGCCTGCTGCCCTACCTTGATCTGCAAACAAAATGTTCTTACTTTAGCAAAGGCAGAACAAATGATGGACTGAGAATAACTCATGTTTCTATCTTTTTAACTAGTCATATTCAATTTGGAATTTGATGGTAAACGGTAGAGGCAACGCCCGAAACAAAGGAGGTTCCTAAAGCCTATCTTTATCAACTGCAGACTTTGATATCAAATTGGTAAATGCTTATCCACTTATCTAAGTTCGATGGATCGGAATCGAACAAAACTATGATATTTAAGATCGATTAGTGCAGCGGAGGTCAAGAAATTTGATTTTGGGAGCAATCCAGCAACAACAAAAGAAAAAAAACCCCTATTACCGATTCTCGAGTCCATAAGCCAGACACGCACTCCATAAACATATTTGATTTTGCAGTTGTTGTTGTTTTCGCTTCGAAGGGAGGTAATTGCACTTGTCGTTCTGCCTCCTTGTGTGCGGCGACAACAAGAAGCGAAGCAAGTTTTAGGTCTTGACTTTCTATTATTGTTATCATATAAGTTAAAATCTTTCTTTCACAAAATTAAGTCAAGTTTTCTAAATTTAATTTACTTTGTCAAGCGGTTCTGCAATTAAAAATAAGTATACGATTGATTGATCATCGTATATTTAGAAGGATCTAAGAAACTTTTTTTTGACGTTTCGTTAAATCGTTTTAATACGACTCAAGCCAGAAAATGTTCTTTCTGGAATTGCGATAGTTACTAACAGTGTGACTAAAATAGTCAGCAATTTAAATATTAAAAAAAAAATTTCCTTTGGATAATATCCAGCGATTTTTTCAGGTCAGAGAAGAGTATCTTCGCATTAAAAATTGTTTCACGTTTTTAGCTCAATGAGAACACTTCCTAGAAATTCTTGGAATCAGCTGATCCGTTCTGAAAGATGGTAAGAGATAGAGGTTCGAGATGTATGGGACATATACTTCTTATATTAACAGGCGTATCAAGTTTGTTGTCAAAGTTCGCCACGCCCCCTCCCGCTACCACAATTTGAAAAAACGTCATATCTTTAACGGTTTTGTAGATAGATGATTCATACCTTTTTGCACATTTATTAATCAGCAAAATGTATCGATCCGCCGAAGGAATCATGAAGAGCGGATGAACGATGGTGAAGTTATAATAACAAATTTTAATGCAGTAACAGTTGCAAATGGTCATTTGAACCTATTACCTATTATCTATTGAACCTATTAATAATGCATTAGTTTTAGCCGGCAATGTATTTTAGTGCGTGAGAGCGAGACAACTGTATGGTGATATTAATGTAAATTTAATGAGGTTGTAATTATTCTTCGATTTCGATAGAAAATTAATGCATTGAATTGTACTTTGAAACTAATTATTTTGTCAATAATTTGTTTTTATCCTCCAAAATGGACAAGACTGGACACAATTTGTTGCTAATTTCAGCATGCTTAAAATTATATGCGGCAAGCATATAAAGAAATTTGCGGCGACTTGGTTGATGCATCGCGAGCAAGAAGGCTTTACTCACAATTTGCTGCCAGAGATCATGGACGAGGACACGACATTACACAAAACTGTGCTTTGCATGAACCCACACCACTTTGAATTGCTTCTAGATATGGTAGAGCCATTTATTCAGAAGCAGGTAACTGACATGCGAAACTCCAAAGAACCAGCAGAAAGGCTACAAATCATATTTGGCTACAGGTGAAAGTGAGGCGTATCTCCAATTGCTTTTTCGAATTCCACCATTCTACCATTTCAAAAATTTTAAAGAAGACAATCCTTATTCTTTTTTCCGTGTTGATCAAGATGTACATGGCATTTCCATCTTCAAGCACGGAATGGGAAAAGATTACCAAAGATCTATTAGTAAGCTCGACAGCAGGTCAAGATTTAGATTTTATGTCTCCCGCCAGCTTCTGCCGAAACTCTCACTTCCTTGGTTTCCGCTTATACATTAGACTCAATAACAAGAGCGCAAATTTGCTCGCTGAAAACTGATTTTGTCTTTTTGTTTGTTTTTTTCCGCCAAATTCGAAAAGTGTGACCTTTCGTACTGAAGATAGAAATGCTGAACTGAAAACATATATAGCTGAACCGTTCATACGCATTTAATTAATGAAACCATTAACATCGTGTCATAGATACTCTGGGCGGGGGCCATGCCCATTACGCAGACACGCTTGTTTGTTGTTCTCGCAAGAATCCCCGTTCGCGCCCCAAAAAATAGTCGTTTGTTGTTGTCGCGCCACCTGCACACAACTTCTATGTGTCTCTATCTCTCTCTCCTATTTCTCCGCAAACTCGAACACACAACAAATGCTTACTACGGCCGACGCGTGTCGCTCCGCGGCACACACACACAAAAAAAAAATCGGTCTTCTCTCTATCTCTTTGTTGTTATTGCTTGAATATATTTGGTGTAGTGTATTGGTTTTGACGCGCTGGTAAGCTCGTTGGCACCCTTGACCCCCCTGCTCTATTGGTTTTTGGCCACTTTGTATGGCTCCTACATTAAATTGAGGGCTATATAGTCAATAACTGTAGAGCTTGACGGACTTTCTTACTCATTTTTTTTTCAGAATTTACTTAAATGTTTGAAGTTCATTTAAATTCATTATAGACCCATGGTTTCTTGGTGAAAGTTTCTTAGAATTGTCCCTAGTTTTAAATTTTGCTATACGTTTTTTTTGTTTTTTTCTCCCATACAAATCGATTCCCCCTAATATTCATGCCTCTTCAAAGTCTGTTAAGTAGACGAACAGAAATGTATTAAAAATCCTGCCTGCATACAATTCATTTGTCTTATGTCCCAATTTCAGATCCAGCCATTTTTTGTGAAGCTTTTTAGATTTTAGAAATCGCCTCTTCATAAGACCAAATCTCCGATTGTTTTCCGTGGCTCTCATGTCAATCAAGAAATCATACACATTCGGAAATAACTCCTGAAAACCTTCTTTCGCTTGACATTTTGAAACCCATTGTAGACTCAATCTTTTTAAAGTATTGATTCTTAGGGTTCCATTGGATTCTTCAATGAAAGGTTGCAAAATGTAACTTCTTTCAGGTGTGTTAAAGAAATTATACAGGCCTGTTCCGGTTTTCACATATTTCTTCGATTTCAAATGAAAACAAAATCGAACGATTTGGTTTTAGCTGTTCTGGTATTCGAACGTTTCATTTCCAAATTGTTTCCGTTGACTACACTTTCACCTTAATCAACTGGTGAATCAAAACAATCCAATAAATAATCACTGAAAATAGTTGATAGTAGTTGAATATAGGTGTTTAAGATGTCGTTTCTATTTTTAAGGATATTAAAGAACATTTTCCCAGCGTTTCATAAGCAAGTGAATACCAGAACAGCTTGAACAAAATATGTGAATTCGATTTGAATGGCACATTGCAAAATTGAAGCTATTCATAAAAATGATTAATTTTTATATTAAAAATAATTTTTAAGGGAATGTAAAATTGCAAAAAGTAGATAAATACACTAAACAATGGTACAAAATAAACTTTAAGCCATTATTTTGACGCCTTCATGTACAAAATCACATTTACTTTTGAATTCATCGGCTCCAATCAATGTGAATTCAAATCGAGTAACTCTATCGAATTGTGAATACCGGAACAGGTAACCAAATCGAATTCGAGCAAATTTAGTGAAAGTGAAAACCGGAACAGGCCTTATAGACTGTTTTTATACTGTTATACCGAAAAAAAAGTCGGGCAAATTTCAAGCCTTAAAAGAATGATTTGATTCCGGCAGCGGGATTAAAATTCTAAGTACGAGTAGGCTTGATATTGAGCCGAAACGCTATTGTCATAATGGTGACAATTCTGCATCGATTGCACTTTGTTTCATCAAAATCGGTTCAGAACTACGGGCGCAATCAGTGCCGCCAGCTCGAAAAACGTGGTTTCGAGATAAACGCGTTTAAAGTTTGCTGTTGCTAGGCAAATCGGGTCACTTTGGGTCATTAAGAGACTATATCTTCTAAAGTATTTCGAAATTCTCAAATTCTCAAATATGAAAATATGCATAAAAAAAATCAAAAAAATGTTTGCCAAGCAGCAATAATAGTTCTGTAACAATAATATTATTATTATTATTTATTATTTTAAAATTGCCTCTTGCGCAACTCAAGGAGAAACGAACAAAAGAATCTTAAAACTCTAAATACAAAACGATTTTTCCTGAGTGCCTTTATTTTTATTAACCTCTTCAGTTATGTAAAAGTTGTGACTTTCTTTTATAATTTGAACGCCTAAGAAATACATCCAACTGAAGAGTATTTTCAGACATATTTCTCATACTCTATACTTAAATTTTTGTATATTCCATTCCCTTGCCTTACTCTTCATACTCCATACTCATCTTTCGATAACTTCCATTCTTAGTATACCTTTCCGAATGTCTTGTTTTCGTTCTAAATTTCTCACTCATCCCTTTCGTTTATTAATCATTTCTTTTCTTCTTCATTTCGTTTTTATACCTAATTTTTCCATGGGTTTGAGTTTATTACTCCCACTTTGAAACGGTAAACAAAGTTAAAAATTGATCATTTAAGTACAACACTCAAAAGGCAGATCAACTGAATATTATGCAAAAAAAAATTTATTAAAAACATATTTCGGAAATATCTTACCATCCTCCAAGAATCCAAGAATATCCCTAAATATCAAGTTCAGTTTCCCCCTTGTTTTTTTTGGCCACAAATTTTGCATTTATTTATTTTATTTGTATTTTACCTCGACCCACACGCAGTTGGGTGCCGCCAGTGTCTATCAAGGACAGTCAATGCGATTTCAAGTGCACGAATTTGTGGCACAATGCAAACGACTATGAAACACACGCGGCGTATGAGCAACATCCGCTTTAGCAAGAGAGCATATTACGTATACGCCATACATGCTGAGTGAAAGTGCCCCTGTGGGTTGACCTTGAACCAGTGAGAGAGTGAGAGGGAGAAAGAGAGAGCCGACATGTTCACCTCCACCCTCAGGTGATTAAATGGCTACCGGCTTTCAAATGCACTTTTCAGAGTCAAGCGAGAGAGCGAACAAACTCGCCGCAGTTTGCTTGTGTCTGTGAGTGCATTCAGAGGCGGCGACGGCTCTCGCATTGCACTTGGATAAACTGAGTCAGTTGTCGTTGTGCAGCCCGCCGCGCGGTTTGCCTCTAGTTCTTTGCACGCAATTCGCATAAATGTGCAAAAATTGATGGCAAAAGCAAATCAAATTATACAACAATATTACCAACTGACCTGCACTCAATTTGGATTTGTGTCAACCAAACACTCACCGGCTGGTGCCATGTCTTCCAAACCAATCCCACAAAAATGCTGCAGCGGCAGAAACTAAAATCTGGCACACGGTTCGCCAACCAATCGCCAATCATAACCATTCCCATTGCCAAGCAATCAACATCAAATCGTCCAAATGGCCGAGACAATGACACAGGCAACCGCCATAACAGGACCTTCGAACGGCGCCACGACAATGACCATCGACAGTCAATACGAGGAGAATGTTGAACATTTGCGCCAGTTGTTCAGCCAGAACAAATTGGTGTCCTTTAGCATTGCCCACATCGAATGCAGTGCGGGCAGCAGCAGCGGTGATAATTACATGTCTGTGGTGAAGCGGGTGACAATCAGCCAAACGGTGGACAAGGATCAGGCAGCCAGTGAAATGGGTAAATTGAAAAGTGCAGTGCTTGAGTTTTTATTGATTTTAAGCTGAGGGGTATAACTGCTTACCAGTTGGATTAGGGACAGAGGAGTTAACCACTTAAACCAAATTCTGATTAAGGGCAACAATTAGTCTATAAGCTTTACATTTGTTTTTGTTTGCGGCGGCGGCAAACATCGGCATCGGCATTGCGTGACCTTGTGCCACGCATTCTAAATGCAATACACCCATACGTATACGTAATATACATTTGCTAAAGGTCAACACGCACACTCGCTAGCTCACGAGTAGAGCGCAAGAGCGAGAGAGTGGGAGCGGCGGCTCTCACCACACATAAAAACCAAATTCATTCATAAATTTCTACGATGCGATGTAAACAAAAAACAGCTGTGGCTCTCTCATGCTTGGTTTGTTGTTGTCGTTTATTTTCGTTTCAATTTTAGTCACAGTTATTATCAAACGGCAAATTGCCAGCCTCTCACGCCGCCAGCTGTATCGTTGCGAGGAGGCCTTCAGCAATGAGATTAATGTCTACCGGCATTTGGTGCCTCTGCTATGTCGCTTCAGTCAATCGCAATTATTCCCGCTGTGCCACATAGCCGAAACCCATGACCAGGGGGAAAGTGGAGAGCCGATTATTGTGCTGCAGGATCTCAAGTCTTTGGGTTTTCGCATGCAAAACCGCTTGGCGGGCTTGGAGCTGCGACATTGTTTGCTGGTGATGAGGGTAAGTTTGTTAAGGAAAATATATTAAGTAATTCCTAATGGTGGGGATCTCTTCCAGAAACTAGCTCAATTGCATGCCGCCTCGCTGGCTGCTCAGCAACTGGAATCCTTTCAATTTTCCGAGCAATGTGAGCACATGAGTGAGATTGTCTATTGCCCACATGCGGCCGACTTTTATTCCCACATATTGGACACCTCGGTGCAGCAGGCACTGGACAGTCTGCACGCCTCGAATGCAGATGGCAGCCTAAGCTCACCCATACGTCTGATTGAGCAACTGCAGCCCAGGTTATTTGAGCAACTACAGCGGCGGATCAACGAAGCAGCCAAGTCTCCGCTCAGTGTGGTTTGCCATGGTGATTTGTGGGTGAATAACATCATGTTTCGCTCTCAGCCGGAGGAGGCCATCTTCTTTGATCTGCAGGCCATGCGACGTACATCGCCTGTATTTGATATACTCCACTTCATCTACACCAGCACCAGGCGGCAGCTGAGGGATGTCCACACCGACACTTTGCTGGCTGCCTACGCTGAGGCTTTGGCCCGAGAACTTGGCCAACAGCTCAAGCACACGCCAGCAGCCCAGCAGCTGGAGGCGCTGTGTGAGACGTTCTCGCTGCAGCGCCTCAGTGCCGAGTATGTGCGTCAAGTGCACTACGGTCTGGCCATTTGTATGTGGATACTGCCAGCGGTGACCTTTGATCCAAACAACTTACCCAATCTTGATGTGATAAGCGAACTAAATCGCAGTGGCAAGGAGATTAAGTGCACCCAGAAGCTCACACCCGAATACCATTTGCGAATCAGAGAGTTGGCAATGGAGTTCTATGAGCATGGCTATCTGGAAAAGCAAGCAGAATCTGAGTATTCATAGTGATGTAGTCTTAAAATCTTAAATTAAAATAAATCACTGCGCCTGAGAGGGATATAATCCATCCCAGGGGTGGCCCAAAGTTGAAGAACATTTCAAGTTTGATGATTGAAAAATGTTAAAAGAAATCACGGAAAATATTACAACCGATTTTGAGTAAGTTAATATATATTTTCAGACCCTTCTACTTTCCAAAAATCATTAAAGGAATAAAAAGATCCACCATTTGTAGTATCCATTGCTGTTAAATAATGATTACTAATCATAATCATTAGATAATTACGATTGTTTTTTTTTTTAAATGAAAAAAAAATCATTAAATTACGATTGTTTTTAGATTCTCTCGATTACTAATTGATTACGATTAAAAATAATCAAAAATAATCGGGATTATTGGCGCTTAACAAAAAATAATAAAAAAAAATCCGAATTTTTTTATAAATACCCGGCGTCGCCCGGGTTCTTATGATTCTTAAGAGAGCGATTATATTCAATCTAGTGCAGAATGCATGTCGGTATAAACATTTTGGACCGTTCGATCTTTTTTTTTATATGCATGTTTTTTTGATAATTTAAATTTTGTTTTTTTTTTTTTTTTTTTTTTGTCTTTTTGGTTTTTTTTTTTTTTTTTCTTTTCCCCCCTTTTTAAATTGCTGTCTATCAAATCTTCACAATAATCCAGTCTCAAATCAAAAATTTTCAAATTTCGTAATATTTTGGACCGTGTAATCTACAGCTTCCATTTACCAACGTAATATAAGCACTAAGCGCTTTCATAAATACTCATAAGGTTATTTTGCAAATTTCGCGATTCTTGGACTTAGAAACCTTCGCGGGCAAGCGTTGCGCAAAGTTTTATGGCAATCGAATGAACGGTATAGTCTAGACCCCTTTCTTCAATTAAGATACCTTCGCGGGCAAGCGTACTACCATTCCTCAAAGCTTCATCAAAATCGCAAATTTTGCAAAATTTGGCAGTTCTTGGACCATTTTCCGCCCATATCGAACCACTATCCAAAGATTTACCGGAACCGAAAATTGGTTAATTTTCGCGGTTTTTTGACAATTTTCTGCAAATTTCTTCAACTTAGAAACCCTCCCGTGCAAGCGTTCAATTAACGATTTTTGGACCTTAGAAACCTTCGTGGCCAAGTTTCTAACCATTAACCAAAATTTCATCGCAATCGGATGAACGGTATAGTTTTTGAATTATCGCGGTTTTTGGACTATTTTCCGCCCATTTCTTCAAATCCGAATCCTTCACGCGCCAGCGTCCAAACAATCTCAAAAGTTCTATAACAAACGAACATTTTGCAAATTTCGCGGTTTCTTCTACTTAAAAACCCTCCCGGGCAAGCGTCGATCAATTTCCGTTTTCCCAAAGCGAAAACGAAAATTTTGCAAATTTCGCGGTTTTTGGACCATTTCACAGACATTAGACATAGCCTATGACACTTTCCTGATCGACATGAACTTACTGTGTATAATTCGTGAAGATCGGTTCAGCGGCTTAGACGCCCATAAGGGACAAACATACAAACATATTTTCACTTTTATATACGAGGGCCGTCCCAGAAATAGCCGACCTAACTCGGACTCCACCTCTTCCTTGATGCCAAATCTTTTTCCTCCGAGCAATTTTTTTCAAGTTTGGAAATAAGAAATAATCAGAGGGAGCTAAGTCTGGCGAATAAGGCGCGTGAGGTAGCAATTCAAATTTTAATTCATTAATTTTAGCCATTGCAACGGCAGAGGTGTGAACCGGCGCATTGTCATGATGGAACAGCAAACGCAGCACCCATCTTGCGCATAACTTTTTCATGTCCAATTTTTCGGTCAATATGCGATGTACAGCACTTTTTGAAATGCCTACACATTCAGCTAACTCACGAACTTTCAATCGCCGGTCACTCAATACACATTTTTTAATTTTGGCCACCATTTCTGAAGTGGTCACCTCATTTGGACGCCCATTACGATGTTCAGCTTCGCAGCTCAAACGACCTCGCTTAAACTCAGCCACCCAATATTTTATTGTTGTAAACGAGGGAGCAGAATTACGTAAGGTAGAATCCAGCTTCTTTTTAATATTGGTTGGACTAAGACCTTTTATATGAAAGTATTGTATCACATAACGATGACCAATTTTGTCCATGTTTGCAAATCAAAAACAAGCGTTCTCTATTAATATCGACCAAAAAAACTGTGCAAGTTAAAGGCACAAAACTTCAAACTTAAGCTTTTAATAGTTGATTCTTCCCCTTTATAATTTTTTTTTTATTTTCCAAAAACTTTTTTTTGTTTTGTCTTTTTTTTGGGGCCCCCTTTTTTAAAATTTTTAATAATTTTTTTTTTTTTTTTTGTGGGGTTTTTTTTTATTAAAAATTTATAAAAAAATAAAAAATAAATTTTTTATTTTTTTTTTTTAAAAAACTTTTTTTTTTTATTAATTTTTTTTTTATTTTTAATTTTTTTTTTTTTTTTTTTTATTTATTTTCTAATTTAAAAACTTTGTTTCTTTTTTTTTTTTGAAGAATTTTTTTTTTTTTTTTACCAAAAATTTTTTTTTTTTTTTTTTTTTTTTCCCCCCTTTTTTTTTTCTTCCCCCCCCCCCCCCCCCACCCTTCTTTCTTCCTTTTTATATAAAAATTTTTTTTTTTTTTTTTTTTTTTTTTTTTTTTTTTTTTTTTTTTTTTTTTTTTTTTTTTTTTTTTTTTTTTTTTTTTTTTTTCCCTTCCTTTTTTTTTTTTTTTTTTTTTTCAAAATTTTTAATATTTTTTTATAAAAATTTATTATTTTAAATTTTTTTTAATTTTTTTTTTTTTACTTTTTTTTTTTTATTATTTTAATTATTATTTAATATTTTTTTTAAATAACTTTAACATACTCTGTAACTGTGAAGTGCTGCCCATCACAGTTGCGATCGGTGCTGCCCATAATTGTTTGTTTTCCTTATAACTCGACTATCGTTCAACCGATCTTTACAATTCCTTTGGCGGATCGATTAAGAATCCCGAATACTAAATATTTCTAAATATGAGGAAACGAACCTTCTATCTATAAAACTGTGGGAGATATGACGTTCTTTCGATATTGCGGTGGCGGGAGGGGGCGTGGCCAAAATTGAAAATAAACTTGATCTGCCTGCAAATATAAGAAGTTTTTCTCCCATACATGTCGAACCTCTATCTCTTACCATCTCTGAGATCAGTTTGCTCATAGGGATAGATGGACATGTTTGCACAAACTTATTATACTCTGTGTATCTCTGGTACAGAGTATAAAAATCGTGTGGATACTCAATACAATAAAATTAGCATTGGTTCCTATTAGTAAATAGGAGCATACCGACGTTTCCTGGCTATAAAAATGCGTGCCTATCCGAGATTATGTTACCAGTTTCGCTAAACATACGTTCCTGCCCTTGAATCGGAAAACTAAATTCAACTTGTTGTAAAAACCTATCCAGATTACATTAAGAACTGTCCAATGCTCCAGTGGGCAAACTGTCTTGGGAGCGTAAGGCTTTTTAAAAAAGTGCTTTACTTTTATAACGGCATCATCATTGGGAGTGTAACTTCTTTTGTCAGCTTGTCTTTCATAAATGACACCAAGAACCCAAGGAAGAGTTTGAGGTGAGAACAAACCTGAATATCTCATAAACTATTTGGAACTTTACTGCCTTCATCTATTTTGTAGCGATTAACCAGGCCTACAAAACACTTCTTTCGACCAGCTCCAAAAAAAAACTGCTTCATGCTCAACATCACGAAAATTTGATTAGCTTTCTGCTTTGCAGTTGGCCTTCCTTCACATTTCTTCAATAAATTCAATGAAAACATCATTCGATCGAGGGGTATGCCAGTAGGAACTGCAGCACTCGGTGGTGGGTTCCTTTATTACCAATAATTGTTCATTGTATTTTGTATAACTTAAAAAATGTTTTGTAGAAAAAAATCAAATTTGTAGTTCTTATATAAACGCAGAGCAGAGTAGTCTAAAAGCCAAAACAAAAACAGAGCGGACAAATCGCCGGATCTGTACCGCTCATAAAAGCAACATCAAATGTGTGGAATTCCAAAAATCGAATGGTTATCTTTCTCACTTATTGCCGCCACCGCCCCAGCCAAGGAATCCCTTGACAAAGCCAGTAATGGAGGGTCCCTTTTTGCCAGGTGATTCCAGCTTATCCTCCAACGAGGGCAGTTCCATGTAGTTCATGGCCAAATCGAAGAATAACGGCTTGCAGGGTATGGGCTCCATTTCGGGTGTGAGCTTGAACACATTCGGTGTCTTGGTGTGTAGGGATTGGTCCTCCTTGTATTGCGATAGTCGCTCATAGAGAGGTTTCGTTGTCTTCTGGGATTTGGTTGAAGAGCCGCCGGCATCTTCGCTGGTGTCCTCCTCCAGAACGCTATAGGCATGCGCAGAGAATTTGCAGCCATCGATAAGGGAAACGACTTTCTTCAGCTCTGCGTCTAGCTGGAACTCGGAGCTGGATTGACCCTTGAGAGCTTCAGTTGCATAGTTGGAGGCACGCTCGTATAGCGCCACAGCTTCCTTCCATTTCTTCATGTCTATGAGCGTGAGGGCAATGTAATAGCAGCGGAAGGCCTTGAAAGTGATGGCCAAATTAGCCACCTCGCTTTGATACTTCACATCCTCCTCCATGCCGTTGATCTGTTGCATTTCCGTGACATTCTGCAAAATGATCTCATAAAGGCGGGCCAAATCCTGCGAGCGCACGCGTTTGCCATCGCCCACAATTTGTGTTTGCTGATTGGGATCAACAAAGTTGAGCTTGGCCTAGGAAAGAACAACAACAATGAGTGAATAAATGCGATTCAGGATGGCGGGGAATCTTTACCTGCTCCACCAGACACAGATTACGCTGAAGCGTGCGGCTGTGGCGTATATAGCTTAAATATGCCAGCAAGTATTGCACTCCGGTCACCGTCTGGCCCGTGGTCAGCGAGCGCAGCTTGGGATCTTGCTTGATCTCATCCCTAACTGCTTGTATGGCATCCTTGCAGTCCATCAGAATGCGCTCAATCAGCTCAATCTGGCCATCCAATTTGGTTGTCTTGGCCAACGACTTGTCCAGCTCCTGGGCGCTGAGCAAGAACAACCGCACCTTCTCTGGCCGCACCGTGACCTTCCGGCCACGCCAATCAATCGTCTGTAAGCCCTCGCTGCTCTCGGTCTTCGTTTGACTGACCAACACATCCAGATTTTCCAGCACGCCCTGGGCACGCAACTCCAGAATTTCATCGATCTTGCCCCCACTTGTGGCTCCGCCACTTATGTTGTAGGCGCAATAGCGCAAATTGGGCGTAAATTCATTGACCTTGGCACGATACAGCTCTTGCTCATCATCGGGCAAGGCCTTGGCCAGATTCTCATACACCACTTGGGCGCGTTTTAAATGCTCGCCTGCAGTTTTCCAGAGTTGCAGCTCAAAGTGCAGAGTACCATGCATCCAGGCCACATAGGCCTCGCACTCCAACTTGGTGCGCGCATCAAAAGCCTCAGACTATGGACAAGAGAGAGATCAGGTTATGACTCGAATATAGGACTAAGCTCCCTTTCTTACATTGCACAACTCCTGCAGCTGCAGGGCATAGAAACAGGCCCGACGCAGCTTATTGACCAAATGGAAACGCTTGCGCGGCTCTGTATTCGCCTCCTGCTTCAGCTGCATGGCATAGGCCCAGGCACGTTCCGCACTAATCAGCGGGATGTGTATATACCGCTCGTCCGCCTTCTTGCCCGTCAGCTGGTTAAGGGTCACATCGCGTCGCTTGAAGTGCCGCTTGTCGCCCTGCGGATACTTCAGTGCCTTGCGCAGGCGGCGTATACGACGCGTGCAATAGCCACGATACCGCTGATAGTCACCATGTCGCAAACCATGCTGCTGCTGTGCATCCTTGATCATGTGCAGAACTGCAACAAAATGACAGTGAAAGTTTCATTTACATTTGCATTTGTAGGTTAAGCTGCTTCAGTCAACCAAGAGCTATGTGCCCCGACATACTTTCAACTGTAAAGATTTTCACTGGTTCCGCCACAACTGGGGCGTTCTCATTTTTCTCCACATTTTCGCCATTATTTGGATTTTCCTCGACCATTTTCCTAGCTGCCCGAATAAACCAACGACGTGTAAAAACTAGAGATGGGCAGCTGTTGGCTGGCTGGCAGCAAAAGAGTTATCGAATGGATTTTCAACGTACGATTGTATGACACTAGGTTGGAATTGGCTGGCGTTTTTTTTGTAGTCGATGCCCAGTCAAATAAAGGTCTGTTTTCAGGGGCTCGGAAAATTTATGCGTCAAATTAGCAATTTATTAATTTAGCATCCACATAAATTTTAAGTAGGGCCAATATAAATCAAAACGGCAAAATAAAAGAACGGTCACACTGGTTGTCAGCTGTTTTTCGTTTAAAAAAATTATTTAAAAAACTTTTGAAACTATGTAAGATATTTAAAAAACAATGCTGCGCAACAGGAACACAGATATTTTGATGGCGATACTTTATTGTTGGGGCGAAGCATTCGCATCATAAAGCCGTTTGGATCTTGCATACTGACTGCGCCCTAGCGGATCTTTTATTTCAGCCTGAACCTCGCCGCTGCTTAGAGAAGGAATTTGTGATTTTTGTTTCAGCTGTTAAATTCAATAAAAATTTAATAAATGGATGAAAATCTACTAATTTTATTGTAAAAGTTATTTCATATTTTCGTTTTTTTTTTTTTTGCTTAATTTATTTAATTATTTTCATTTTTCTACTTTTGTTTTTAAATCTCCCTTTTCATATAAACATTAGGTGGCAACTTGTTGAGCAATTCGTTAAGCCAATGATACCCAACAACTGGAGATCTCTGCTGTGACTTCTTTAGCTGCTTCTGTCGATGTAATTAACCTCTTGTGTAAATTAATGAAATAATCAGGTGTTTTGCAGCAGATGTGCTCGGTTACGTCATTCTCCATTAAGAAAGAGCTGCTGTCAACAAATCGAAACCCCCTTCATCTAGCGAAATTAGCGGACTGGAGCATTCTCCATGGCTGCATAAAGCTCTCTCCAAAAACCACGACACAGTTGTGCTGAAAGTAAGAACCATTTTATATGCAATCTGAAAAACATCAGCCATGCTCCCAATTTCGCAATAGCCAAAGGTCTGCGATTTGAAGAGGAAATTTAGTCGAAACCCCGGTTTCAAAACGCAAACCTTTGGCAAATGTGAAAATGCAAGCATGGCTGTATGAGTCAATATGACTCACCGTCTCTCCGAAGACATATCGGAGAGAAACCCCATGTACTCAAAATATTCCCAGTCCTCGGTGTTGCTAAGTTGCGTCCGCTCCAACTGGAGGCCACTGTTTTTATTTTTCGCGCCCACACTTTCCCCACGATCTTTTCGTTGCTACGCATTTGGAGTACAAAAGCAATTTTGTCCTCGCGGTTGTAACTTTCAGATCGTTTCCTTTTGCACTCCTACTTTTTCATGTTCCATTTTCCAACGTTTCGCTTGATTCTCCCGGGCCGATTTCGATTGGCCCGTGGCTTGCCAAAAGTAAAACGTAAGCAATATCATTCGGAATTGAGAACAGCAAATCCAAGCCGGAACGGAATTGTGTTCGGTTTACTTTTCAAAACGTAGCGGATGAGAGATAGATAGTAGTGTCAGTCCAGCATAATATTCATAATTAAAACTGTTATCGATATATTGTAGTCAGTGTATGTTTTTGCCCATCACTGAGTGAGTAGTATCGAGCCCCTTTGAAACTTGTTGGCTGACACGCAAGAGCGTGTGTTTGGTCTGTTTTACAACAATTTCAGCCTAGTTCGCAGGTAAAATAACAAAGAACTTGTACACCCACAACAAAAACAAATAGCATACTGCTGTTGCTGTGACAGTGCAAGAAATCGTGGAGTGTAAATCAGTGATTTCAAGTGCGAATTGAGGTTATACTTTCACTACAATAACTGCACGCAGCACCCGCACCTGGCCCCCCGCCCTCTTTCTCAGGGGTGGGGGTGCACCAGATTTGTTTTGACGGTGGCGAATGATTTGCAACGTTGACAAAAAATATGTGAATTGAAAATCTGTTGTCCTGCTTCCAGCCATGTCGCGTAGAAAAGATCACGAGGAGACGGACAAGCAGACGCGTATTGCCATTGTCAGCGATGACAAGTGCAAGCCCAAGCGCTGTCGACAGGAGTGCAAGAAGTCCTGTCCGGTGGTGCGCATGGGCAAGTTGTGCATTGAGGTGACACCCACGTCGAAGATAGCCTCGCTGTCGGAGGAGCTGTGCATTGGTTGTGGTATCTGTGTCAAGGTAGGTCACCTTCTTCCTCCGCCCTGTGCCCTAATCTCTCACTTTCCTGCTCTTACAGAAATGCCCCTTTGAGGCCATTACCATCATCAATTTGCCCAGTAATCTGGAGAAGCACACAACGCATCGTTATAGTAAAAACTCCTTCAAGCTGCATCGTCTGCCCATACCACGACCAGGCGAGGTCCTTGGTCTGGTGGGTCAAAACGGTATTGGCAAGTCAACGGCCCTCAAGATTCTAGCCGGCAAGCAGAAGCCCAATTTGGGCAAGTACGCCAACCCGCCCGACTGGACGGATATCCTAAGCTATTTCCGTGGCTCCGAGCTGCAGAACTATTTCACCAAGATATTGGAAGACAATCTGAAGGCTCTGGTCAAGCCGCAGTATGTCGATCAAATCCCCAAGGCGGTGCGAGGCGCCGTCGGCGAGTTGCTGGACAAGAAGGATGAGCGTGAGCTGCAGACAAAGATCTGCCAGATGTTGGACCTTTCACACATACGGGATCGTGAGATTTCTCAACTGTCGGGTGGAGAACTGCAGCGATTTGCCATTGCCATGGTGTGCATACAGAATGCGGATATTTTCATGTTTGACGAGCCGTCCTCCTATCTGGATGTGAAGCAACGTCTTAATGCTGCTCTCACTGTACGCTCGCTGTTGCATCCCACCAAGTGAGTAAAGCGGAAAATGTGAAACATATTTTAGAAAACGTTTTTACAAATCTTTTGCAGATTCATCATTGTGGTGGAGCACGACTTGTCTGTGCTGGACTACTTATCCGACTTTATCTGCTGTCTTTATGGTGTTCCCGGCTGCTATGGTGTGGTTACTATGCCCTTCTCTGTGCGCGAAGGCATCAATATTTTCCTCGATGGTTTTGTGCCCACGGAAAATATGCGATTCCGCACGGAATCCCTCACGTTTAAGGTCTCCGAGTCGGCCACTGAAGAGGAAATCAAGCGAATGAACCACTACGTTTACCCATCTATGGTGAAAACTTTGGGCAAGTTCGAGTTGACGGTGGAGCAGGGTCATTTCAGTGACTCTGAGATTCTGGTGCTGCTCGGCGAGAATGGTACGGGCAAGACCACGTTCATTCGCATGCTAGCCGGCAATCTCCAACCCGATGGCGAAGTGGAACTGCCCATGTTAAATATCTCGTACAAACCGCAAAAGATTTCACCGAAATTCCAGAACCACGTGCGTCACCTGTTGCACGATAAGATTCGCGATGCCTATGTGCATCCGCAGTTCATAGCGGATGTGATGAAACCAATGAAGATCGATGAGATAATGGATCAGGAAGTGCAGAATCTTTCTGGTGGTGAATTGCAGCGTGTAGCTTTGGTTCTGTGCCTGGGCAAGCCAGCGGACGTTTATCTGATTGATGAGCCCTCAGCCTACTTGGATTCGGAGCAGCGTTTAGTGGCAGCCAAGGTTATCAAACGGTAAGTCCAGGTGTCTCTCTCTATAGTTGGCCCAAATAATGCTAATTCAATTTCCTAGATACATTTTGCACGCCAAGAAAACTGGCTTTGTGGTGGAGCACGATTTCATTATGGCCACCTACCTCGCTGATCGTGTCATTGTTATTGAGGGACAGCCCTCAGTAAAGACCACCGCCTACTCGCCCCAATCGTTGCTGAATGGCATGAATCGTTTCCTCGAACTTCTCGGCATCACCTTCCGACGCGATCCCAACAACTTTAGACCGCGCATTAACAAGAACGCTTCCGTTAAGGACACGGAGCAGAAGCGTTGTGGCCAATACTTTTTCCTGGAGGATGAGTGTGCGAATTAAGTTTCAAACTCAAAATTAGTTTCCATTATCGCCGTCAGCAATTTAAAGGACAAATCTGTTTTACTTTTTGTGTATCTTCTGCTCTTATTTTTTCGAAATCAGCCCTCAAATTATTTTGTTATTGTTGCCAACGATTTATACATATAAAATTGACAATTATGAGAATTTTTGTATTTGGTCAAAGAGAGTTTCTTTTTTATATAAACGAATTTACAGTAAAATTCTAAAACAATAGTAAACAGAACTTTGTCAGGCAAAAGAAGTTAGTAATCAAATAAATCAATTTACTTTACAGAAAACGGCAAATAAAGCGGAGTGATTTCTTTATGAGCCAAGCACAAACACATAAAACTAAAGTTTTATTAACAATATATTTATATATTATGCTAGCTGAATACCCGGCATTGTCCAGGTCTTTTGAATAGTGAGAATATGATTGTTATGAGAGAGTGCAATTGAACTCGTTCAAATTGGGAAAGAATCAAACTACATATTTCCAACCTTCGCACCAAATTTCAGGACGAAAGCTTAAATAACTTCTGAGCAGTAGCTAAGAACTACTTTTAATCCGGTTAAGCCAGTGAAATATCCCACTCCTAGTATCAGCCTATACATCAAATTTGAAGTTCATACTTTTGAAGATATTTTAACAGCTTTCAAACAGGTTTACAGACTTGAGATATAGCCTATGACTCTTTCCTGATCGACCTGAACATAATGTTAAAATTTCTAAGATAAGATAACTAATAATCCTCGACACTATTGTTAAAATTTGTGAAGTATAAGTGATACTATATATAACGTCATAAGGAACCATTTCCGACCACATAGGTATATTTTTATACGCATATGACGAGCTGAGTTGATGGCCATCTCTGTTTCTATGCGATTTCCTCCGTCAGTTTGAAAGCCATCTTCACGAAACTTGTAGTACCAATACGCTGCACAAGTATGAAAACAGGCCGGTTCGGACAGCTATAGCATATATGTAGCTGCCATAGAAACGATCGGTCGAAAAACTAGTTTTAGTGAGAAAAACTTTTTTGTTTTGAATGGAATCGGCATCAGACTTGATTCATTAAGTTTGGTCGAAACCGGAAGACTGTATAGTGCTGCTGCCATAGAAAAGTTAGGTTTGAAAAACAGTCTTAGTGAAAATTTGTATGAGCTTCAACGGTATATAAATATCCGGACAATTTTATAATACCCTCTGCAAGACAGAGAATCAAAGTTACATGGTCGCTAGTACAAACTAAATGCAGGTATTTATTAATTTGAAAAGAAAAAATGCTCTACGACTGTTTTTAACCTGGTCTCCATACAAAAGTTGATACGAAGTGAATTTACCGTTTCTTTTCTCTTATGAGTAGAGCTTCTGTAGGCAAATGTTTAATGGTGTGACTTACACCTAATGCTATTTGTTAATTTTTTTAGTCCATTCAAACTTAAAAAATGAAAAATACGATGAAAGAAAATAATTTTCTTTTAAAAGTTTAGACTTTGACTTGATTCCTGCGGAATGTTTTTCGCGGAAATGACCTGCGGTTCGTGTATTTCTTATTCTTTTGGTTTCCCCCGTCGCACAGTGGGGCCTTTTCTCATAACACGTTGCAAAAATCATAACTTTTGAACTAAATGAGTTAGCTTAATGTTTTTCTGCAAACTTCAAAGAAGTTTTTGTGACCTTTTTAAAAAATCATCTTATTTGAAAACGCAAAGAATAAATTGAAAATTTAATTTTTATTTTTTGTATTACAAAAAGTTAAAAGTAAAATAAAAAATTTTTTTGCCTCAATACGAGCTGATCAAAAAGTAATGAACTCAAAGTTTGGTGAAAAAAAGGTTCGTCACACGATTCCTCATCCGGAGCGTCCAAATGAAAAAAAACGTTATAATCAAATAGATTTAATTTTCGGTGAACTCAAACTTAATTTTTGAGCGAGAATGGTCAATTTGTCATTCCATTTGTTATATGCAAATCGTTTAAAACTGGTTTTAGAATCAAAAATGTTTAAAAAGTTTTAATTTTTTACAATTCTACCGGTCGACTTCACTTTGTTTCATCGAAGATCGGTCCGGTAGAACGGAGAAAACTTAACGCAAAGTCAAAATACGATTTAACAAAGTTACTCAATTTAGATAGATAATTAGTTGCTTGGACTTTAGGTCCATTGAAGAAATGACATCAAAAACTTGTTGAAACTTATTTTTGTGGGAGTTTACCAAAGTTGAAAAATGCGTCAAATATGGAGTACTTTCCAAATGGCGCTATTTATTTAAAAAAGTAAACCACCGTTTAACATTTTTTTCTTTTATTAAGAACACACATACTTTTCATAAAAGACCAAAAGGACAATAATCGATGGTATAGTTTGTCGAAAATTTAATTCGAAACTTTGTGTTCTTTGCAAACCTGCACATTTCCTTGTGGACTTGAAAAAAAGGAACACTTTGAGAAGCTAACACTTCAAAAGTTAACTTCTTTTGTCAAGCGCTTCAGTCAAAAAATTGATTTTTGCGACAGAGCTCGGGCAGAGGCCCCACTGTGCGTCGTGTAGACCATTTGATCTGGTAATTTAATTCTAAAATTTAGTTATATGCCCAATACTCATTTTTTCAATTGAGGGCTGATAACTCATCGCCTACATAGAGCTATGTGTCAAATAAACTTAGTGCGGATTTCTTATCCTATGCATAAAGCTAAAGCATAAAGTTCTGCCGTCAGTTTATCTTTCATCCGCATGTGCGCGCGCCCTTAGAGTTTACTTTGATATTTGTTAGTGAATGTGAGAGATAAAGCTATATACAGGGTTGGCCATATTCGACGGACCCATGATTTTTTTTTAAATAGATAAAAGAAAAACACATTTTCTTCGTAAATGGTGGCCTTGAGCGGCTACGGCGTATTTAGCCCGTTTTGCAGCATTTTCCATCGTTTTGGCCAAAATTTCGGCCGGATTGGCCGCTGTTTTTTGGCGGATATTGTTAATCAGGTCTTTTAGATCCTTCGCTTGTAGAAAATTTTCCCACTTACTCATAATTAACTCAAGACTACTTCTTAGTTAGCATTCCTGTCTGAAACAGTGGAGAATAAGTTTTGATAATTCGATTTTTTTGGCTTTTAAACTCCGAACCCAAAAAGTTTCCAGCCCAGAAGTGAATGAATCAAACATGTTCCCTTTGCTTGACCATTGCAAATTAACACAAATATTTATTGCACTGAAGCATTTCCAGTTTTACACACCAAAAAATCGCACAATAGAAATATAAATGTACATAAATTACACATGGATTTTTCAGATTCTCAAATACAAAACACACACAATGCATATATAAATTACTAACTACAAACATTCATCAAAGAAGAGTGTATACCAATGCGCATGCATAGCATAATTTAATAATTTTAATTTTTGTTTTCGGCTTTTGAAGCTTTGTTTTGGGTTTTCAATTTATGCGATTCCATTAAATGTTTCAAAAAAGGCAAATCTCTTGGGGGATTACAATATTAAAAATTTGATCTTTTAAACACGGTGACAGTTAAGTACCATTATATATATATCTATATTCAATTTGAAGACCTAAACGCTAAAAATTCCATAAAAGTAAATGCGTCAAAAAATTGACTCAAGTTTGTGTAATACATGTTTTCTTCTTTTGATAGTTTTGCCATGTGCAGTTTCAGTAGAGAGCGCTAGAGAGAGTTTTCGTTTTCGTTTTCAGTACAGAAATAAGGGATAAAAGTTATTTAGGCTTAAAATTGAATTCAAACGTATCAAAAATAAGTATATGTCTTTATATATATATATCTGACGTATGTAGAAGGAGAGATTGTAGTAGCTGTTGAGGTAGCCAACTATGCAGAGTCTGCATCTTCCATCAGCGAGGAGACTTCCTGGCCAAGGTCTAAGGCCTGTTTGCGCAACTTGAGGGCCTAGAAAAGGGGATGGCAGAATGTCAGCTAAAGTTTTTTTCATATGAAAATCAACCCACCTCAGTTCTTAGCTCCTTTTCGCGGGTCACCAGTTCCTGAATTTGTGCCAAGATAATCACCGAGCTACGTTGGTCTATGACCCAACGCAAATAGAGTTCTAGAAATATAAAGTAACTTTAAATTATGTAAGCCTCAATTGTTTGACTTGGCTCACCGCTCCACAATTCCAAACTGATGGGCGCCACCGAGGGCCATATGACATTAGCATTGGGTTCGTATAAGGGATTCAGCAATGTTTGCAGCACATCTGGTCGATTCAGGTAGGACCACAGGCTGGTGGTTCTCGTATGCACATTAAGCTCGTTTCTTTCCTTCTCCGAGTCGCACAGAAAGGTGCCATATTGCGAGTAGTAGCTGTGCTCAAAGAGCAATATCAGCAATTGGGTGCTAAACTCAAAGCTGCAGGGGAATTGTGTATACAGCTGGTAGATGCAGTCCAGAAACAGCACAAAGGTGGCACCCGAATTCTTGTTGCGTGTTTGAGAAGTCAAGGAATAGCAGGAGTGGCGATGTCGCGAGGCAAAGGGATGACCCGCCTGTATCCACTCGCGTTCTATTAAAGCCTGCAAACTGCAACACGAAGTTTAAGAAATTATGCAAAGGTCTTGAATTTCTCTACCTACCCCCTTACAGTGCGGCAGTCTGGATTGAGTATGATCTGCACCAGCGAAGTGACTATTAAAGTAGAATCCAAACCCTTGGCACCATGCACCAACACGGGACTACCCTCCTGATCCAAACATTGCGCCACCACACATGAGGCATTCAAAGAGTTCAACACCAGACTCATCCAGCCGCTATTCTCCAGGCGCGAAAGCCATTTATCCGTGCTGCAGTGTATATCATTGCAGGCCTCGATAAGCTTGGCAAAGCTATCCAGTATGGAGGCAGGCGAACTGACATTCCCTATCGAACGGTTCACCTTCTTCCATTGCGAGTAATGCAGATCCGTTTCCGTATTTGATTTACCCTTGCCCCAGGTATCCACAATGAAGCCTTTTTTGCTACGCCCCAAGACCAAATTAAGTATGGCCTCATCGGCACGGCAACGCTTGATGCCCTGTATGGACAAAGGCTGAGAGCTGCGCATCAGAGTGGCCTGGCAAGGAAGCATGTTTAGTTTGTCTGTTCTAAATTCAATTAAGGCTCTCAACTTACGCCATTCTCGTGTCGGTAGCTGAGCATGGGAAAGCGTCCGCCGTCCCGAAATGAGGCAGAGAGCGCTATCTGCTCGTCTGTAATTGCTTTAGGTACAATTAGCGTGCCACCATAAGTGGCACACACGCTGTAGTCTTTGTTGACTTGGGTGATGCGCCACTCGCAGGCGGGCACACAGCCACCCACCATGGAGGCGGCTGCATCCAGGGCAAAACCGTTCTGCAGGGGATGGGGTATGCTGAAGCCACTTGCAGCTGAAGTTGAAGGCAGGCATATGGCAATATTGGCCACATTGGGTGAGGATACACCGCCCATGCCCACGCCACTAATTAATTTGGCAAATTCCAGTTCAGGCCTGCAACTTGGTAAGTAAGTCACAAGACAACTTTTCCAGCTACCCACCACTTACCTAAACATTGTGTAGCCATCTTCCAGTATGGAATACATGGGTCTGTAGAAGAATGGGTACTCCAGTTCGGGATTCTGTATGGCACTGAGCGCCTCCAGAGAAGCCGACACATTGAAAAACTCTTTGGCATACTTAATCTCCAGCGTGATAATTCGTAGATCCTTGCATTTGAGTGTAATGCTTCCGCCCTGTACTATGTTCTGACCCATGACTGGCTTCTTCTCCACCGAATCGATGTTTTTGTGCAAGAGCTGGAAATGTGGGCGGTTAACCGTAATTCAATTGTGCTCTTCCCACTTACCCAAAGCTCTTGGCTATTCTCCTGGCGGGCACTGAGCAACAAATGGTGTCCGGTTATGCACAAAGTGCCCTCAACATTTGTTGCATTTGCATGCATGGGGTCCTGCAGCAACACCCCATCCAGCTTGGGGGTTTTAATCAGATCGGCAAACTCCATGGCGCAAAAGCTGCTTCCGTTCTGTCGTTAACCAGCAACCAACCGCTGAGAGCGCGCCCCCCGCTTGGGGGTGTCTAATTTAATTCGTTTCACACTAATTAACTTTTTGCATTTTGCTATTGTTGCCACTTGATTGCTTCGGCCGCCCACCACCTCCGCCTGCTTCCTTCGCCGCTCTGAACTTTTTTTTGTTTGAACAAACAGCCGTGTGGGTGACGGGTGTTAAAGCTAAGGGGTCTCCACTTCAGTGTAACCGTTAAATGTCACTAACGCATTAGTAGTACCGTTCTTTGTTTTGGCGCTTTAGTTTTACCGCGTTGGATTATTTTTGGTATTAGTGGTACCCCGTTTGATTATATTCGGGATTAGTAGTACCCCGTATGATATCATTTCATAGCAAGCTTTTAGGCAACGTCGTTAATTTTATTTAAAAACGAGATATCAAAGCTAGCTTCGTTTGTGCCGAAGTTTAAATACACTTGAAACTTTTGTGACCACTGACCTAATTTTGTAACCAATGACTTAATTTATAAGCTTTATGTCTTGTGTCATCGGGATATTAAATAAAAAAACTAAAAAAAAAATTTGTATGGCAGCTACAAGAAGTGACCATCCGATTTTCGCGGTTCCGACATATGTGCAGTGTGCAGCTAAAAGATATCTCTGTGCAAAATTTCCGACAGCTTCAAAACTGAGGGACTAGTTTGCGTAGAAACAGTCAGACGGACGGACAAAGCTCAATCGACTCAGCTGGTCATGCTGATCAAGAATATATATACTTTATGCGGTCGGAGATGATTCCTTCTATGCGTTCCAAACTTCTGGGCAAAACTATAAAACGCTTTTTAAGTGTATAAAAAGCCGATAACAATCACGCAGTATGATCAGTACTTGATTACACAGTGCACCACAAAATTTTCATATTAACGTGACCCACCAAATTTGAAAGCTACTAGTAGTGGTAGAAAAATCCTGGCTGGGTTTAATCTGATTGGCTAAGGTTTTCGTGTAATAGACTCCCGAAGTTTTCACAAGAGAATGGATTTTTTTGGAAAAAAAATTTTTTTTGTTCAGGTCTATAGCTCATAAACTATTTGGAATTTTACTTTACTGTCTTCAGCGTTTAACCAGGCCAACAAAACTTTTGGGACCAACTTAAAAAAAATACCGTCTTCATGCTCAAGATCACGAAAGATTTAAAAAACATCAACCTTTTCCGCTGTTTTTTTTTCGGGTTTCGCTTTTATATTGAAAATCGCCTCCAAATTAATATAGTATTTATTCTGAGAATGTAGATACGAGATTTTTATGAACAATATCAATTCATTAGATTATTCTATTATATAGTTTTGACCTAAATAGTAGATATTTATGATTATTTTTTGCGATTTAAGAATTTAGATAAATGTTCACACTTGCGTTGAGACAATCCCTGCTTGGCGGCAACGTAATCCATTTCAGCTAGTTTACGAGCTCTGATCCATTGTCTTCTTTGTCTGGTTCAAACATTGGATTGGTACATTTTCTTTAAAATTTTCTTTCTGCTTCTACCGCTTATGAAATTTTTGCACCCGTTGCACTTCTCCTTAGTATGTCCATTTGGATCTGTTCAAATGACCGGCGTACCAAATGGCATTTGTTTCGATATTCAAATTTTGAGCACAAAACAAAGGCAGTTGATTTCTTCACAGCTGTAAACAACTTATGCATTGAAACACCCAAAAATAGCTGGTTGCCTACAGTACTGTTTCAGGAATCTCCCGATTCTTTCATCAGTAGACTTAGCTAGTGACTGCTGACTGTCTCACCATGCAATCACAACCTTAAGTAGTTGGGAACTGCAAAGGGCAATTAGTTAATGCTTAAGCTTGTAGGCTAAAATTCTAAGTGAGAAAGCTTGAAGTCCGTTAAATTTGAACGCAATTCAAACATTAATTTACTAACAATTTTCCCAAAAAATATCAGCACGACGAGCTGAGTTGATTTAGCCCTGTAAGTCCGTCCGAATGTTTCTTTGCTATCTCCTCCATCAGTTTGAAAGCAATCTTTACCAAACTTTGCACGAAGTCTTTTGGTATAAATACGCTGCACATTTGTCGGAACCGGCCGGATCGGATGACAATAGCATATAGCTTTCATAGGAACGATCGGTCGGAAAAATAGTTTTAGTGAGAAAATATTTTGTTGGTTTTAAAGGAAACGCCTCCAAACTTTGTATTTCTTAGTTTACTATGTTTTTCCATGATTCCACCAAATTTGGTCGAAATCGGTCATCTATATAGTATAGCTGTCGTAGAAAAGTAGAGTCTGAAAAGTAGTCTTAGTTAGAAAAACTAGCATGTATTTGTTTTACATGCTCCCATGCAATTCTACAAATTTTGGTCAAAGTTGGATGACTATAGCACATAGCTCCCATAGGAACGATTGATCGAAAAACTAGTTTTTGTGAGAAAAACTTTTTTGTTTTCAATATAAACGTCCCAGAAAATGTACATGTTAGTTTGTTATGCTTTTCCAAGATGCCACTAAATTTGTTCGAAATCGGACATCTATATAGTATAGCTCCCATAGAAAAGTAAGGTCCGAAAAGTAGTCTTATTTAGAAAAACAAAATCCAAGGGTAAACAAAACTTCGGTCGAGCGGAGGTTAACTTTCCCATATTTTTATACCCTTGCTGAGGGTATTATAAAATTGTCCGGATGTTTGTAACGCATAAAAGGAAGCATCTCCGACCATATAAAGTATATATATTCTTGATCAGCATGACGAGCTGAGTTGATTTAGCACTCTCCGTCTGTCCTTCTGTCGTCTGTCCGTCTGTTTCTCTGCTATCTCGTCCGTCAATTTTAAAGCTATCCTCACCAAACTTTGCACGAAGTTTATTGGTAAAAATACGCTGCACATTTGTCGGAACCGGCCGGATCGGATGACTATAGCATATAGCTTTCATAGGAACGATCGGTCGAAAAACAAGTTTTAGTGAAAAAACTTTTTTGTTTTCAATGGAAACGCCTCCAAACTTCGTATTTCTTAGTTTACTATGCTTCTCCATGATTCCACCAAATTTGGTCGAAATCTGACATCTATATAGTATAGCTGTCATAGAAAAGTAGCGTCTGAAAATTAGTCTTAGATAGAAAAACTTTTTGGTTTTCAATGGAAATGTCCTCAAAATTGGCTTGTATTTCTTTTATATGCTCCGACACAATTCTGCAAAGTTTGGTCAAAATCGGATGACTATAGCATATAGCTGCCATATGAACGATTGGTCGAAAAACTAGTTCAAGTGAGAAAAACTTTTTTGCTTTCAATGGAAACGTCCCTTTCGTTGGCATATATTTATTTTATATACTTTTACACAATTCTACAAAGTTTAGTCAAAATCGGGTGACTAAAGCATATAGCTGCAGTATGAATGATCGGTCGAAAAAGAAGTTCTAGTGAGAAAACTTTTTTGTTTTAAACGGAATCGCCTTCAAAAAATATACATGTTAGTTTGTTATGCTTTTCCATGATTCCACTAAATTTGGCCGAAATCAGAGTTCTATATACTATATTCTATATCTATATACTTCTATATAAATGCAAATTTTTAGCTCCCATAGAAAAGTAAGGTCCGAAAAGTAGTCTTACTTAGAAAAACAAACTGCAAGGGTATACAAAACTTCGGCCGAGCCGAAGTTAACTTTCCCCTATTTTTTTTGTCATTTTGTCACCTTTTTGTGGGAAGCAGGCGGCATCACTGGCCTACGCCTTGAGAGGAGTCATTTTTAAGTGCTTGTAGATCGTCTGTAATGTCCGACAAAGAAAGACACAAACTTCAGGAGAGGTATTCCGCTTGCCTTTTCCACACGTTCCAAGACTTCAAGTTGCGCTTGAGCTACTGGTCCTCTCCGTTGATGCTGCCACAACAGCTTCCTGGAAAAGTGAAAGCTGTGGCTAGTTTTTCTGCGCTTACTTCTTGGCTGCAACGATGTCGCTATATCCCAAGCTGGAAAGGGAAGGGAGCGACCCAGATGCCTGCTCACCAAAGGGTTTGTTCCCATTTTGGAAGAATTTTCCAAAGATTTTGGCCGATTTCACATCTTCTACATAGAGCTAGCTTTCAGATAAAGTTACATATAACAGTGTAAATTTTAAGTTTTTGAGAATCGGCCCTTAAAATTTAATCTGTTATTTGTAAGTTTATGCAACATATGGGGGCTATGCAGGAGATGTGCAATCAGCCCGAATATAAATAATTGACTTTACAGCCCAAACGGCCAAGCCGAGCTTCTCTCAATTTCTTGGGTTGTGTGCTTCCAATTTTCGCACAAGAGAAAGGGACCTACAGTATACAGAGAATCTTTTTCACAGCTGGCGCCAACAACCTGCAAAATCGGCCCTAGTATTGTACTTCTTGAAAAATCGGAATCATGTTTAAAGTAAAAAGCTTACCCTGTGTATTTTTGGGATTTCAATTCTATAAAAATTTATAACCCACTTAGCTTTTCCAACCACCATTGAAACAGCACTTTCTTATCAAATACTTGTACTCCACTAGATATATATTTATTTATTTGCTGTTATACATAAAAGTCAATTTCATAAGGTTGCTGGCTTTACAAAAAATAGGGTTTTTCCATTTCAGTTTCTGGCTGTTTTGTTCCAAGGGCTTGTTGAAACCAACCACAACACTCGATCAATTTAGGCTTAAGTTTAGGGTTGAAAGTTTGTGCGAATGGATTTTGAAAACATATTGGAAAAAATTGCTTCTTTGATAATTGTCACAATACGAATAAAAAATACTTAACAGCTTTAACATAGCAATATATATTGTAAATACGCCACAATCATCAATCCATCCATCAATCAATCAATCAACTAACACGCACATTTAAAAGACATCTAATTTATATCATAAGATATCACAACAGTATGCCAGATATTCCTAAAGCACAATAAATGGAGGTACCAATTTTGGAAGTGGGAGCAGGAATTTGGGATTGAAATAAAACGAAATTAAAAAGTTCATTGGCGATACGCTTTATTTTTTGTTTTCGCTAAAAAATATGTTTTCGATTCTTTGTACCAACAACTTAGGGAGCTACCGTATAAGTAAATGATAAAATTAAACTAAGAATTACAAGCTTAAAATGCAAATTTTTGAAATTACGAATATGCTTCTCGGATTTTGTTCTATATTATGTATGTACATGTACATCAAAACAAGTTTAGAGATGAGAAAGAAAAATGCACAAAACATAATTGGAATGCATCATCAACAAAACGCGGCAGAGAGGAAGACATTTTTGTTAAAGAAAAACAAACTAAATATGGCAAATCAATATTCTCTAAAATTATGTGTAATTAAATATTGGAAGAGCTTTGGAAACAAATCGGTGGTGGAAGTATAAGTTGAAGCTAACCAAAACATTGAATTTTGCGTTAACTTTTCTAAAAATTTGTTGTTTAAATTTAACAATGAAATTAAATGCATTTAATAAATATGTATGTATGTGTGTGTGTGTGTGAATGCGTGTAAAATGGAAGTAAATTTGTTCTTAACAATGCTTTTTGAATACATATTGTGTATAACATTAGCTGTATGACAGTTATATATATATATATTATATATGTGTATGCATATGGTTTGTAGGTATGTAAATATACACAAGTGTTAGATGTAGACTTCCTTTTCATTTTTGTTTTTCCTTTTTGTATATAGCGTTCACATTTTGTTAGAATTTTTTGCTTTCTTTTTTGTAGTTTAGAACGTACGATACGATAAGAAGGTAGTCAGAAATGAGACTTAAGATTTACGCTTTCTTCGGTCTTATAATAGAATTTTTACACTCAGATATCAAATTTTAGATAATTTTGCATAGATCTGGAATTACTAAAATAAACTTTTTTTTTCACATTATATCCAAACAGTTAGTAGCAATTCTCTTATAAGATCTAATTTGAGAACCATATAAGACCCAACTGTGTATCAGATAAGCCATCATCGACTTGCAATATTTTTAATCCCGGTTAAAGGCGAATTAGACATACAGTTCACCGTGAAGATATCGCACACGTTTAACTAAAGAGGCGCAACTCAACTTTTTTAATCTTCCGGAAAACTTCTTAGTCTTTTATTGTTCATTATCTACCAGCATAAAAGATATAGTTTTATTTCTTTCCGTTTTTTGCTGACAAATATCAGTTAATTATTTCTTCAATATGCCATGGCAAATAGGCTACAATGAGTAAAAGAAGAAAATGTGAGAAAGATTGAAAATTATTTCATTTGAGTTGTGCCTTTTTAGTTAAACGTGTGCGATATTGTCGGGGGTCTTCTTCAGCCTCTTGAAGTTATTGAAAGAAATTCAAAGCGCACACTAACCACACAAAACTTTGGCAAAGAACCCAAAAATTCAAAACTTTTTGATTTCGGTCTCGATTTGCGCAAATGCTTACGTGTGACGCATACACTCATATTTCACTAACACACATTAGCGTTTTGCGCAAAAATTTGTGTGGTTTATGGGGGGCTTTATTTACAAGAAAGACGCCTGACTGGTCGTTGCGAATTGGGGCAAACAAGACACGAGAGAAAAAATAAGAAAAAAATGTGTTTCTCTCCTCTCGCAACCTAACACAAGCAGAGACCGCGGTTAAAGGTTGCTTCCGTTCCTTTATGTGACGCACCTAACCGGGTTTTTTCTGACGACTGCAAAGAGAGGACCAGTTGTGGCGACCTCTGGTTTCAAATAAAGATTTGCCAAGCAAATCAAACGAGCGGAAATCGCTTTATATACCTTTTCGGATGAGTTTTTTGATTTCAATACCCTTCTAAGTTTCGAAAAACCAGGGATGCAAATCGGTTCAAAAATAAACACAATTAAGCCATATCCAACCCCAAACCCGAGCACGAAACGTTAAGATTTAAAAAACAAGTCGAACAGGTGTCCTTTCGAATATAGTAAACCGATCCCAAAAAAAACTGTAAGAATAGGCTACAATGAGCAAAAGAAGAAGATGTGCGAAAGATTGAAAATTATTTCATTTGAGTTGTGCTTCTTTAGTTAAACGTGTAGAATATTGCCGTGTGTGATTAAGAGAATTCCTTATTCTCAATTCCATTAAAAAGTGGAATTGATTCGTGTTCTGGTAAATCGAACGAATTTTGCGCTATCAAACGTTTTGCCTTGTGGCTGTTGAAATGAAAAGTAAATTGGAAATTTGGCATTTAAAAATATAAACTACCCACAAAATGAAATTAAAGGATCATTCTTTGCACAGTACTAGATCTTTTAGTATCTTGAAACGTTTGTCTGTAATGTTAAATCATTTAAAAATAATTAACTTGTTGAACAACTAGCATTTCTTTGAGGCTAGTAAAAACGAAAAGTAAAACGTGAAAAATTCGTGTTCTGAATTCCACATCACGAAAGTTAAAACCAGTAGGCAATCAATAGTCGTGAACCTTTGGATAAAGGATTGCCAGACCATTATAAAAGTCATGATTTCGAACAGAATCTTGTTCATTTCTTTTGTGACTAATTATTTAAATGTGATGGCAACTATGCAAATACAATTTGCTTGACTGTAATTGCACAATAAATTCAGAGTTTAATTTGCCAAGTGCTACTGCATACGTCTACAATCTACAATGTCCACTTATACGTATGCAGTCTTACAATACTGGCACTATGCTGAGCTTAGACTATAGCTCCTGGCATTGTCTTGTATTTATTTTTTGAGAAAAAAAATTGAAATCGGATTTGCTTATATTCAATAGGTGTTACTTTACAACTATTAATCGATAAGCGGCAGTAAAACCACTAGTTCACATATCCGAAGCAATTTTACGTGAAATTCAGCGCACGAAAATGAAAACGTTTCGGAATTGATGCGGAATTACTTTTGAAAAGTAGGTGGAATTGAGAACAAGACTTAAATATAGTTTTAAATATGGGAGTTTATCAGTAAAATCGTCTTTCAAACATTTAGTTGGTTTAGATGGCAATTCAACTCCCAGGAAATAGGTCGTATAGATCGTTCCTGTTGAATGATTTATATGTTTGATACGCACTGCGATATAGGTGTTTATATAGATGTCCAAATCTAACGAAAGTTTGGTAACACAACAATCAGATAAGCAGAATAAAGGGTCGAGCTGTGACACTATACACTAAGAGAATGCTGAAACTTATGGACATGTCTGAATTTCTAAATTTGTAACAAATAAACATTTAAATGAAAAAAGTTTAAACTTGATCGATTTGTACCGGTGGAATCAATCTCTACTCAAGTAAACCAGTCTAAATTTCAGGCTCATGTCTAAGAAACAATTGTCAGAGTTCTACCTTAACAGATTTTTGTAAGTTCAACCTTATCAATAAAATTGAATGGCGAATTTAAGAATACTTTTTCTCTCTTTCAGTAACCAATTGTTCTATAAATTAAAGAGCTTTTGCATTTAATGCAAGTAACCCATATGTATTTGGTTATTAAATAGCTATTTGAAACCGAATGCTCAGGCCTCAGAGATTTCCATTTGAATAAACAAATCGGTATCGAAAAAAGGAAGAGGCAAAGAAAAAGAAAGAATTATCATATCTGATTTGTTTGGGTTTTAGGTGCATGAACGTAGACTCGTTGGCTTTCATTAAATCTGTTCTGACAGAAAGTACTTTTATCGGGCTTCCAAATGCTGAAATTCTATTACGGAACTGGGATCAGCTGAGATCAGCCAAGTTTAAACCTGGGGTTATAAAATTAATTCCTTTAAGCTCATACTTAACGATTACATGCCAGTTATTCCATAAAGGCAGAGCTGACAAATTTTGTTAAATGCCAAAGTAGTGAGGAAATTTAAAGAAATACTCAATATTTCGGGTGGCTAGTTGTAATTTTGCTTATGGTTAGTTGTACCAAAGACCAGAGCATCACAACAGAACGCCGCAATGTAGCAAATTTTAGTGCACCTGTATGAGTGCTCTTTCTTACTTCCCAGTCTCATTTCTGACTACAAACTTGAGTGAAATTTGATCGTACGGTTTGTTAAAAGTTTACATTTTGTTTTGGAATTTTACTACGCCTACACAATAACTGGTTTAATGTAGTTTCATATATCTAAATTATATACTATATATATATATTATATATTAATATGTATAGGCTTATTTCTAGGTTTTGCTATGTACATTAATTTCGCTACTTGATTTTTCTGCTTAAATGTAATCAACTTAGGCCTAACGCTTTAAAAAAACCTTAGCGTTTTGGGAGTTTTTAGTAGTTTTGGGAGCTTAAATAGTTATCAGTTTTTTGTGTTTTGTGGTTTTTGCGGTAGAAATGTTTTATGCGTGTGTATAAATAATTGTTAGCACATACAAAAAAATAAATAGGCTTAAACACTTAGATTTCGCTTTTTTGTTACTTATTGTGGCTGTTTTTTTTTGTTGTATATAAAACTGTGTATAAAAAAACTTAGCTTAGAAAAAAAAGGATTTAAAATTAGCACTTAAAAGTGTTGGTTTTTCTTTTTCAAGTTTTTACAACAGACCTGGAAGTGTGTCAATGATGCGTATTCTCCCACCTTATCGTGTCACTATGAACGCTCTGGGCAAGGCGAATACGCATAGTCTTGAACGCTAATAAATCGGTGGAGCTGGCTTGGGGGCGGTTGAAGTGCTGCTGGGTGCGGCCACCACGCTGGAGGCGGTCGATGATGGGCTGGAGGAGGAGGCATTGCCACAGTTGTTGTTGTTATTATTATTGTTGTTGTTGTGCCGCTGCAGTTGATGGCTGCGTAGCTGATGGAACTGTTGCTGATGTTGTTGCTGCTGTTGTTGTTGTTGCAGTTGCATGCGCTGTTGCTGGTGCTGCAGATTGTGCATATAATAGGCATTCATGTTGCTATTGTTTGTAGTCGTTGAGGGCTGATAGGGATTGGCCCGTACATGCTGCATTTGTGGTAATACGGGCTGGAATTGATGTTGCAGGTGTTGTTGTTGCTGCTGTTGCTGATGGTGTTGCAAATTCAACTGGCCGGCGGCTCGCATCATATGCCAATAGTTATCATCCCCAATGGGTGCCTGCTTGCTGCCATATTTTAGCTGCCGGGTTATGCCCTGCTTGTAGTCGCGATGATCCTTGTCTATTGCATAGGCTTTTTCGCGTAGCTTCTCGATGGTTCGTTTGAATTCAGCAAACGCCTGCGGAGATTGCAGCTGCAAGCTTGTGGCCAAAGGCCCCAAAGGATTGTTTTGCTGCTGCTGCAACTGTGGCATATGCTGATGATAGGCCAGGGGATCCAGTAGAGAATCCAGCATATTCATATTGGCCATTATCAGAGTGTGTATACGCTGTAAATCTAAGGGTGGATCCAGAGCCGTCACCAAATCCATTTGAAAGAAATCCATTTCCTTGTCGGAGACGTTTTTGCAGCCGGGTGAATTCTCATCGGATCGCCCGCAACAGCTGTAGTGGCCACTAATAAAGGCCGAGGGATGGAAGTACTGCATGCGGATGGAATTCATTAGGCAGATCTTGTGTAGTAGGTCGAACCATTCGCGCTCCTCCACACAATTTGTGGTTTGTACGATAAGCGAGCGATCTTTGTGCACAATCTGTGGGAGAGTAAGAAGGGAAAGTGAGAAAGAAACGAAACAATAAGTTTAGCATAAATTCTGTATGGAAAACAATTGCAAACTAGAAAGGGAGAAATCTTTCGATTCACACGCGAGAGATTCTTCTTTAGTTAACTTTGACTTGAAATTTTCACTTTTCTTGTGCAGAAAACAAGAAGAAAGGAAAATAATAGATAAGCAAGATAAAGCAGCGTCGTTTGTTTGCCTACTCATCTGCATAATAATGCTAATTACTTTTAAGTACGGCAACTTGTCATTTGTCAAGCATTAACTTTCGATTGTCTAGGGAAAGTTTGTTTTCTTTATATGCCCAGGCCCTTTGCGGCAATCAAAATTTTAATTTTACTTTTCACTTTTAGTTTTCAAGTTTAGTTGCTGGGAGAAACTGTCTAATTGATTGAAATGGCAAACAATATCCACCAAACTATATAATCTTTATTTATGTGCAACGATTTATGTGTTTAAATCATTCAGAATGGAGTCACTGCGCTCATTCACCAGAGACAATTGATTAGTGCTTAATTATCTGCTGATTACTGATCAGACTTAACGAACGGTTATATTGCTAAATTAAAATCAGAATAAAACTATAATGGAAAGAGTACGATTACCTATGACTGATACTTAAGCTATTAGGAATAGGAAACGTTAATGCAATTACGAATTTCCATGCTCAAAATGCGCAAAGCAAATTCCCCAAGACCATTTGGTTTTGCAAAAACAGGAACTTGAGAAAAGGGCCCTAAGTGAGTCGAGGTGTGTGTAAGTAAGGCCCTTCGCAGAATTTTAAATACGCATAAATATGCATAAATATGTTTAAATATGTTACAACCATATTCCGGGAGACGAGTATGGGACAAAAACTTCTTATACTTGCAGGCAGATCAAGTTTATGTTCAATTTTTGCCACGTCCACCACTTCCGCCACAGCAATTTGGAAAAACATCATAAATTCCACAGTTTTATAGATAGAAGGTTCGTACCTTTTGGACATATATAGTAATCAGGATTAATAATCGACCCGCCAAAGGATTGGTAAAGATCGGATGAACGGTAGTCGAGTTTACAAAGTATAAAAAGGGCATAACGGGTGACAACTAAAAGTCTGCACAAACTTTAAAATGCCTCCATAACCACAATTCTCAACGGATTTTTATGAAAATTGAACAGTGTTTATGACTACATATGCAAAGAATTGCATCAATAGATTTGGTCGAAAGGACCGTTATCAGCCACTCGACGTAGCTTCCGAAAAATGACTCCGCAGGCGGCCTGTACGACCTTGGGGTCGTATTTCCGGATACATAAGAGAATCCTGTTGGTCAGATCTTTGATATTTTTGGCCTTCCAGTTGTTTTTGTAAACTGCAGCATTCAAAAAATCTTCAATTGAACGACACTACGGCAAGTTTGTTGGGTTCCGTTCCTTTGGTACGAAAGGGATATTGGCAATAAGGCGATATTGGTTTCACATCCACTGATATTGAGATTTGACAGTTTGTATTTGGTCAGGTGTGTAACTTGGTGCTCTTTGCTTACGTCTGGCAACAATATTATTCTTTCTCATCACTTTACTGATGTGTTGTTGGCTGCAATTAAATTTTCTGACTGCATCTTGTGGACTTATGTTGTCTTTGTTGTTAAAAAGTTGTGCAGCTTGGCCGGTCATAATCGGCGGTGTCCCAGAAATCATCTTCCAACAAACTTCCAACCCAAATCCAATTCTCGGTGTCCTAGAAATCTCTTTCGGTTGGTTTCAAACCTCTCGTATTTTGTTGGGTGATTTTGGCAAACCAACCAATTCACAAACCAGCCAATACACTAGCACTAGCGACTTCACGAGCCCACGAAATATATCACTGTTTTTGTAGTAGAACCACAATCTTATACACACACCTTTCGAAGAAAACGAAATCTTTCGAAGTTCTGGGACACCAACGGATTTCTCTAGCGATTTGCAAACCGACCGAAGCCAAAATCTTTAGAGATTTCCAGGACACCCCCGATTGTTTGCTTTCCGACCACTTCCAACTTCTCTTTTTGTTATATTTCGTTGCAAAATACTATAAGTAGTGCGTTTGGACTTGCCTTCTTGAGTAAAAAAATTTACTGTAAGCACTTTACCTTTGTCAGCGTGCATTTCGTAGAATTTTACAACGCGATCACGAAGACGTTCTTGCTCGGACGGCATGATGGCGACTATTTGTCAAAATTTTTATCAGGGGGCTGAAACGTGTTGACAGGAGAACAAAAAGAAAAATGTCATCCCTTTATTGCTCAGCTAAGGGCGCGTTTGTTCAGATTTTTAGTTGCACCCGTATTAATGCAAGAAAAATTGTCGCGATTTTTGATATTTGACTGTCTAAAAGTAAGTAAGTAAAATTTTAGCACAAGAGAAAGGGACCTACAGTTTAACTCCGAATCCCAACGGCAGTTTGAGAAGCTTTTCATGGCTAATTACTGCAATGCTGGCGCATTAGATGTTCCGAGGCGGGATCGAACCCACAACCTCATGCACAGCGGTCGCGCACTCTAGCCGCTGAGCCACCCGGCCACACTGTCTAAAAGTCTTAAGTTCAAATTTGTGTCATTGCGAAAGGCCGCCATATTGGAATAATCAAATTGGTCTGTATCTCTGAAACTATTTCTTAGAGACAAAAATTTTCAAAGACACAGTTATAGATTATAACATAACCTTTCCATCTGGTTCTCACAAAATTTTCTGTGCGGCAATTGTTGATGTCAAAAACTTCTTACTGTACAAGGAACGCCCGTTCTTAGATAAATAGCATTCAAAAATATACTTAAATCGGTTCGGAAAGATTTTTTGACTTTTAAAGATGCGGAAGTTTGAGCTACCATGAATCTAGGTGTCCGGTACTATTTAATGTATCAGAAAAGCTGGATCCTTTGGGTTCTAGCATATTAAGTATTAGTTCTTGTTTTTAGAGGTATTAAACCCCAGGTTTTTGTTTGAACCAACTCTATTTGGATTAGCTAATCCTCAAAATATTGATCATTTTCTCAGAGAATGCTTTTTCATACCAAAAAGCTTTGTAAAATGTCAAAACTCTTCTAAAGTGTCTTATCCTCGAACTTTTACTCAATCTTTAAAATATTATGACAATTATTAAAAAAATTCGAAATATGAATTCCTAGAAAACATTTGAATAGTCAATAATGACTTTAGTTAGAAAGCCGTGCTCCTGAGTAATGTTAGATTGTGATAAAGTAGCGCGACAGAATAATGAGAATATCGTCCCGTAAACGAAATGGGATAAGCTAACAAATCGATTAGCAACTTTCAAAGAAGGAATGGTAACTGATGACAGGCATATTACAAGGTCGGTGGACAATTGAAAGGTTATACAGGGATCACATGTTTAAAATAGTTGACTGCTACATAAATCCAGCATCGATAAGAACTTATGTTAGGGGCATGATTCAAATTTCCAAAAATTTTACGGCTTTGAACTCGTCAGTGAACGGGACTGTTTTGATTTGTGGTTTTCGTTAAAGTTAAACATTTTCGAAGAGACTCCGGTTTGGTTTGAGGTACCATCTTTAGTCTTTGAACCTTCAGTGTTAATAGTAAGCTTTCCTATATTCATTCGTTGCGTTCAATGTTAAAAAATTCGATCCTTACAATCAGAACTGATCTACACAGCTCTAATAAACGATAAAGGGTCGAACCCGTGCCCTATCTGACTAATTCTTTGTAAACTCATAATATTTCTTTGCTTTTGTCACACATACTTCAATGCCAAACCAAGCTATTGACACTCGATCAGTAACAGCATCAACAGCCGGCCCCACACCCACAAATAAACTCATTCATTCTCTCATACAAATGCTTGTCACGCTTTCAACTCTTTTGCATGCTGCAGCTTATCGAGGTAAGTAAGAGTGAGTGTGTGTGTGCGTGTGTGGGCTGCCTATTTATAAATATGTGCAGCCGCCGCCGTTGCTTGAGATCGTGAGTTTCCGGTAGAGCAACTGCAGTTTCTATCTGCCCAGTTTCTTTGTATCACTCACCTTAAAACAATTTTGCATTTTGAAGCTTTTGTCTTTCAATTGCTCAACGCTTCCGATTTCCTGGAGCGGTATATCACAGATGGGTTGTTTGCCCTTCGACTTGGCATAGCTTAGCGAGTGCGTTGTCAGGCGAAAGTAACGTTGCTTGAATTGCCGGCCAAAGCGTTTGCGGCTGGTTGGATATTTGGTCATCATGCTGTAGGGGGGAAGGAGGAAAAGAATGGAGAGAAGAGTTAAAAAGAATTCAGAATATTTAATACACACTAAACGAAATGAAAAGCAAAAACAGTTCTCTTACCCCTCGCTAGACGTTAGTATAATTTTGGATGTGTGTGTGTGTGTGAAGAGGTGAGCAAATGTGTGTGTGTGTGTGTTTGTGATGGGAAATTTTATTTGGTGATGGTCATGTGGTGATGGGTTTTTTGGTTTGGTAGTTTTTTTTTTTTATAAAAGCAGCGCGCGTAAAAGAAGAGAAAGACAAAGAAAGTTTCGGTATTAGAATAAAACAAAGCGTAATTAACCAAATTTTTGTTTATATTGGGAGTGTGAATTAAGTTTTTGTTATCTTAAAAATGGAATTTCGTTGAAGCGCTAACAAAACAACAAGGAGCCAACAAAACACCTGGCACTGGCCGACCATTGGAGCCTGACGATTGACAATCAAATCAAGGTAACCACAGAGCTGGACAAGAAAATTGAGGTTTCAAATAAAACAGTAGAACCTCTTCTTGAATTGAAGCGTATCTGTGAATCATTACTTAAACACCAGGAAATTGATTCGTTATCTAAAGGAATCGTGAGGTGGAATGAAAAATGGGTTGTTGAGGTCCCGTTTTCTTTTAAAAGTGTCTTAAGAAATTTGCTGAACCGAGCCATATTCCAAAGAGGGGAAGTCCGGCTCGAGTTTAGGTTCGGGAGGTTTAAAATCTTAAAGTTTCTAAGGGGTTTAGCTTGGGACCTGACTGCAACCATGGTTTAAGGCCTATACTCAGATAAGATAAAAATTTAGTTCGGCACAATACTTCACATGAATAGAACCACAATTGAACAGTTTTGAAATCTGATATGCTTTGGAGCAGCAGTCTTATCTAAATGAAGTATTGTGAAAAACTAAATGTTTATCTCATCTGAGTATACGCCTTAAAGGAAGTTTAATTAGCGACCTAAAATGATAAATGAAGGAAAAGTAACTAGAAAAAGTAACAAGAATCATTGGACGTAGCTCCAAAGCGAATCCCTGAAATGTTAGGCCTTAAAGAAATCCATTAAAGCTTGCATCAAGCAATGCCGAGAATGGCTTATGCTTTGCTATGCTATCTAAGTTCAGAAATAGAGGTTTTTGTCGTTTCAAAGATACTATTCTTAGCTAGGTTAGGGGCCCAGATTTGTTTTCTTACGCAGAAAGGTTAAATGTATAGCCTCAAAAGATTAGTAGTTCTACCCAGCGCAGATCTCGAAAATTAACAGAAAGTTGAGCAAAATTAGTTTCTGATGATAGAAAACTTGTTGAAAGAACTATTCAAAAAACTTTTTAGTTAGAAAAAACCCTCAAAATAAGACGAAATAGATAAAATAAACTAATCACACTTCCAATATTTCAATTTTTTTTGGATAGGGAATATGCAAAAATATTAGGGGGGTCCATAGAAAGAGGAGTATAATAAGGGGGTTTGTAGGCATATTTATTCCCTTTCTCAAATCATTCATCCCTCAACTTACCCCTCTTTGAGTAATACTGGTTCTAATGGCGTTATCGTTGGGGGCAATATTTGACCACCACTTCGACTACTACTACTGTTGCCGCTGCCCGCCCCATTTGGCGTGGAGATCACCTCCAGAAAATGCTTAACAGCCTCCACATGCTGTTCCGTGCAAAACTTTTTATACAACTCGCAGGTGTACTCCTCTTTGCAGGGTTGCTGTGATGATCGAGAACTAACCAAATTGCCCAACGATTGTATCGTCTTGGAGATGAGTGTCAGCGTGCGATTCGTTTGTGCATCCTGCAAAAAATGATGGGTAAGTCAATAATTTTGGACAAAAGTAGATTCTCTTACCAGTCGCTCTGTGGTCAAATCGAATAGCTTGGGACCCAGTATGGCGGGCGCGAAGAAACGCAAAAATATAAAGCCAGACACCACCGAGTAGCGCACCTCTCGATTCTTGGGAAAGTGCTTGCCCGCACATTCTCGCAGATCGTGAAAGATTTGACATAACACTTTGGGACAGCGCTCCGCACTCTTCGTTATGGCCTCAAATACACGCTCCACATAGTCTTTGAGATTATGGAGATTGGTGTCGACGGCCGAGCGATCTTTCACTTTGGTCGGATCAATTTCGCACGGCTTCTTCTCGGCCACTATTTGAGAGAGCACCGGCCTTAGGGTCTGATGGAGATAGTGCAGCCCTGAAAGCCTCATGGCCTCGTCCATCATTTTCGACACGAGGGTGTTGCCACGAAAAATGGTGGTGGCATCGGTTAGATTCGATATCTCATGATCCGCCAAGGCCTTGATGATGGGAGCGATGCGTTCGGTATGCGTAAATAGCCTGACCAAAGGCTGAGCCACCTCCGTTTTGCCGGACACCAGTTCCCCCAGAATAGACACCGCCGAGACGGTTATCGGACGCTGATCTACAGACTCCAAAAGCAGATTCAGCAAATCATCGTAGGTGGCCAGCGGGAATACATGATCGGCGGTATAGTTAAGATTCAGACGCAGTGAGCCTATCGTCGAGTCCACACTTAGTCTCGTTCCTGGAGGCGTAGCGCAGGAACGGGGCGTGGCATTCAGAGAGCGACCACTGTTGGATGTAGAGCGGGGTTGTAGATAGTACCAGGCTGCCGGTTGAACAGCCTGCTGTTGCTGCTTGTTGAACATGGGCAGACGCACCTCTCCCAGGAAGACTTTATCCGCCATGGCTCCATGGGCATCATGCCACACCGTCACAGCTATCTCAGACAGATCAGCCCCGCCTAAAGGATAAATGGCGTACGCTTTGTTTGCCGAAGATTCCAGCGAACCTGTTGATTTGTTGCTGCCCGTGGTGGCGGTGCTACCGGCTTCAGCATCAATGCTGAGATCAAAATACATCACCTCGTCAAACTCCGGATCTACGGTCTTCTTGCGCTGCTTCGTTCGCTTCGTGATCTGTTGCTTGTTGCTGTAGTAGGCAGTGTAGATTACAAAGGGATCGCAAGTGCCTTGCTTCTTGGCCAGATCAACACAAGCGGTCACATGAACGGCTACTTGCATATTTCTGCCATGCGAGTTCTTCCAGTTGGCCAGTTGATCCGTGGAGGAGGTGGTGCTAGGCGCCTGTTGCTGCAGCTGCTGTTGCTGATGTGGAGGATGATGCACATGACCAAACAGGCCTGCCGCACGAGTCTTTAAAGTCATGCCAGCGCTATGACATCCGCCTCCAGCCGTAGCAGTGGCCGCGGCAGCAGCCGCTTTTTGTATATTGCTCAGTTCGCTATTCTCTTTGTAATCATTCTGATGGGCTCGCTGCTGATGGTGGTGGTGCTGCAGATGTGGCTGTTGCTGATGGTGATGATGATGCGGCAGCGTGTGCTCAATGCTCTCGTTCAGCGACTGTGGCACCTCCTCAAACGCCACCTCAATGTGGGCCATGCCCTGTACCTCTGAATCGGAGTCGACGGGCCGCAGCGAGAACCAATGATCCCGCGTATTGTATTTGTGCAACTCCTCACGCTTGATTGCAATCTTGCCAATCGGCTTATCCTGTTTCATATCACGATCCCACACATAGATGGACAGGTAACGAAAGCGACGCGGTATTTTGAATTGATATTCCTCGCCGAAAAAGGGCCCCAGCGTCCGTTCGATAATGGGAGTTCGACAGATCTCTTCCTGATCCAAAGCAATGGTGCAGTAGACATCGCGTGTGCCCTGTGTGCTGCAACTTGTGTTGGCTGCATTGCGGCTACTTAGATTCTTTGCCTCGCCTGAAAATGAATATAAATAAATCAAGTTAATTATGGCAAATGAAGACTTAAAATTAAAAATTTATTACTTCATGACCAACAAATGTGACGTTGGGGGTTAATCAGAACATGTATGAAATTTGGAAATAATTTTAGAGCTCTCGTAACCCAAAGCTCATTTATACTCGGTCACAGGAGACGATCCGCTTTCCGTACAGCTTACTCTTGTGTAGTGTTGGTAGTTTTACTATTAAAAGGGTGCCTATAGTTCTAGAACTCAGAAGGGAACAGCATGAGAAAAGAACTCAACTCCCCAGAGGGCCTACAAAAGCAAAGGGCGTCAGCAAAGCATCGGATCTATTAGCCGTTTGCCAGTGCGGTAATTACCCACAAACCAAGGTATTTTTCAATTTTCTCTTAAATTATATCATTACTTCGTTCATTTGTCAAGGTTTGCATAGACTTTGAACTTACAATCTTGACCTCAAAATTTTTTCGAAAGCATTTTATGGAGTTTATGGAGTCTCGTAGATCCGGAAAGTTTGTTCAAAGTGAACATATTTTTTCGAGTATTGGACATTATTATAAACCAACTGAAATCGCGATTCCTTTCAATGAATGAAATTGTTTCAAATTTCAGTGTTTTGCAGTCTTCCACTTTAAAAGTTTTAAATGACACTAATCTTTCTAAAAAAGCTCTAGAATGTGTTGAGATATCCTGAAGTATGCACTGCATTTATGTTTTTTCGAACAATTTCAGTGACTACAGATAGTGCTGAACGATCATTTTCAAAACTAAAATTGATAAAAACATATTTAAGAAACTCTATGAGACCAGACAGGTTATGTAACTTGGCTATTCTGTCTATTGAAAATTCTATGGCCCGATTTTTAAACTTTGATGATGTTATAGACACTTTTGCGGAACAGAAGCAATTTCATTGTAAATGTATTCAGGTTTCCTCACGATGTTAAATTAAACTGAGTACAACGTGACGATTTTTAATGATAGGGCCCCATCAAAAGAATTTGCCACAGTCCCCAGATGGTATAGTTACGCCACTGCAGAGCTTTTAAAATTAAGACCTCAAATCTCTTAAATACTGCACAATGTTCGGACCGGAAGTATGAACTCGATAAAAAACGTTCCTTTTCTCATCGAACCAATCGTTTTGGTTTGAATCTTCGGTCAAAGATTTTACAATCGGTAAACATTTAGACATATTTTTGTTAAGAGAAGCTTTTAATCACCTATGAGCTATTAAAAGAACATTGAAGGTTCTACAATTTCCGAGGTTTTCGAAATGCGAAGTAAGCCCACCTTTTATTTTACCATGTCTAATATTGTAGAGATTTTTAAGTATTCATTGTTATATCGTGCGTACAATTTAATTTAAATTCATTTTTTTTATGCTTGTACCTCGGCAATTGCATGAATGCGAACGAAAGATCGATCGAAATGAAACCGAGCTGTTCGCAATTCCGCATCAGCGCATGCGCAGTGCTGATCGAAATTGTTAAGGCTGCCTTATGGCAGAATTAAAATTCGAAAACGATTCGACCACTCATTCGAAAAGACAATCGATTTCAATTTCACTCGGAAACGGGAACACCGAAATGAAAACGATTCGGAAACGGGAACAGGCCTGATAGAATAATATTAACTACAAAAGAAATGAGTTAAAATAGTGGTTTTTAAGGTAGGAAGAGAATCTTTCGAGTTGATTATACGACAGAATCTATTGTGATTAGCACAGAGGAAGCGGAAGAGTTTATGCAAGGCATAGTTAGTAGCACAACGTTACAGAGATAAGGGAATAAAGTTTCAGGTCAGTCTAATAGTAACATTGAGATTACTTGAATTAGGTGTTATTCGTTTTCGCAGTCGTAATATGCCGAAATTAGATATGATGTAATTGATAGTGCACCAATTCAATGAAAATCAAACAACTTTTATTCGGTCAAAATTCATTGTGAAAGTTAAAAGAAGCTCTTAAGACTAATACCCCTGTTCCACTGGAACATTCTGGTGATCATTCCTTGGATGATTTAAATGACCTCATTCTTTCTGTGTATTTATACTTATACAAGATAAATGTCCATTCGGCAGATCTTCCGTGATGGAATACCAAGCCAATGTCAAAATCATCTAGCCCTTTGCAGCAAAAAGCAAAAAGATATGCTATCGAATTTTAAAATGTCACTGCTAGAAACAGATGTTGGTCAGTGCCGTTTGGTAGAGATGGTTTTAGCCGAGTGGGAGAGGGTCTTAGCAGAGTGGGAGAAGTTTTTGGCACTCCTTCATTGAAAACTGACTATGCCCACGGGTAGTGCATGACCAAGGAAAGCGCCAAATGTCCTTTTTCTGTTATAGAATGTTAAATTTCCATCATATTTCTTCTAAGTGCAAACTAAAAACTGGCTTCAACATCAAGGACCAACCAAGAGAGCATGCTGCTTGGCATGTGGAAGCAGCACTTGAACTCGCCATTACAAGCAAAGCAATCCAATTAGCTGTTTTTTGTTAACGTTAGTGTGACCATAATGCTCATCCGTCAGTGGAACAAGGAAAATTCACTTTTTGAGAATGTGTCAGTGGAACAGGGGTATTAGTGATTATTTGAAACGAACCTTTTTTCGAAACAGAGATGCGGAAAGTCACTAAAACCCCGAACCGAGCTGGTATAGTACTGCTTTGCAGCCTTAATAAAAATGCAGTCTTTTTAAGATATCTTAACGGAAAAACTTAAGTTCCTTCTATTTAAATTCATATACACAGCTTTAAATTAACTTTCCCGGTACGCAGCCCACTTCCTTCTCTAAATCAAGGAATAAAGTGTGACCATTTTAAAGAGGATTAGAGTAATTTAAAAGAAGTTTATGTTGTATATAGAACTAAGAACAATTTGGAATTGGGTTTCTTAAATGCCATTTGATACGACTTTAAGAAACAAACGAGTTACTTAGCAGTTTGTATAAAGATTTTGGCAAGATGAAGAATAAGTCATCATAAATAAAGTAGACAGTTGGTTTAAAAAGGGAAAAAGATGTTTAAAAATCAAGAAAGTGATAAGAATACATACTCTTGGTGGTCAAAGAAGTGTATATAAGTTACCTCAGGAAGCTGGAAAAAGTGTGAATAATACTTTTGATTCTTAAAATATTACAGACTTGATAGCATGTTTAGAACTCAATCGTTCCTCAAAGCAAACCTCAAGTCTTTCTTTAAAGTTTTGCGGGCTGCCAACCCTGGTTAAATCGGCAAACAGGAAATGAATCTCAAATTTATATAGATTCCAGAAGTGGGCCAGCCAAATCAAGCCTTTTGATACTAGCAATCATGTTAATCAAATATAATAAATAGTCTTTTGTTTGCCAGTTAGATTTTCATTAAATATAATTGAAATTTGATATCGATTGGCCTTGACACCTGTCACGCATACGCATGATTCTTGTTTATAACATTGTTTTTCATTTGGCTACTTAGCGGCCTCTTTTGATTTCTGAAAGGGGCAAACCGCATGGAACGTGACTTCCTGTGTCCAAGGCGTCTCGATATATTGCAATATCTCTGATGAAGTTTTAGCCACCTGGGCGCAATAATGCAATGGTTGGGCGCTGCTAGCAGAGCAAAAGTTGTGAAAAAAATTAATAATAATTACAGGCAGACTTGATAAGCCAGGGCAGCAGTAGCAGCGGGGGGCAGGCGCAAGTAAAAGCTTGCTCAATGAAAGAAATTAGCAGCAGTCAAGCGGAAATATAATAAGTGTGAGTGTGTGTGTGTGCGTGCTAGACGTCATGTAGGCGCAAAAAGCCAAGCAATGCGCAAATTTTTTGTGTGTGTTTTTTTTTATTCAATGAAAATCGTCGGCTGACTGTCCTCCCGGTGTTGACACAGCTGCTGCGTTGCTTCGACTAGCTAGGTAAATCATTATCAATTGTATACTATGTATTGTGTGTGTATAAGTACGTCTTGGCTATCAATGGGGTTATATTTGCAGCTTGTGTGAATGTGTAAGTCACCGCTCTCACTTTGTTGTCGCAAGAAAAACAAACTATTTTGCCTGATAACACAAAGACGTCTGCTGTTCGTTTTATTATTTTTTTATATTTTTTTTATGAATGAAAACGTAAAATGCCAATGTACAAAAACACATTTTTTGTGACAAATTTCTTTAGTCGTTGAAAATCTCAATTCAATGTTTCTCTTTCTTCCTCCTCTCTCACTTTCGCTCTTTCTCTTTGGCGCGTAGTAAATTTCATTCATGAAATTAGCTTTGCGTTGATTTTTTTTCGTCGCGGGGGATTCCAAAGTGTTGAAATTTTTGTACGTTTCTGTGACGTTTTATAATTAATTTATGTGCTTTTTTATGACTTGTCTTTGGCGCAGTCAATGTTCTTTCTTATTTTAATGATTTAACCATTTGGGATTTCGCTTCGTGGTATTTGTTTAGTCACCGAGTAGAATGAATAAGCATTGATGTCTGATAAGAAGAGTGAACTGTGGACGAGCCCCCCGCATTTGTGGAAAATCCCTTGATAGAGCTTAAGTCTGTGAATTACTGCACATTTAGTAAGAATTTAAAACTCAAGTTATTGTATTAAGACCTTCAATATTATTTTGATTTGCTTATATCATCTTACATATTCCAAGCACGACGACTACAGAGCGCAGTGAACCGAACCAGACCATGGGTTGGGTGAGTGAGGGAGAGAGAGGGGGGGGATTATAATGTCAAGCGGAAGTTAACTCATTGCACATATTTTTGCTGAAAAACCACAATGCGACATGTGTTTGGCAATATACAACACAATTTATGGAATTTATGCCAAACTGAAAATGGAATGCAGAAAGGAAATGATATTTTTTATGAAATAATCATTTTTGGACAGCAGAGCCAAATAGCTGCCAACTCAAAATCGAACTGTTTGAGTAGTGGTTATAGATGGGTATATTTTTAGAGAAAAGATTTTTAATGAAAATGCAGAGACCACGACTTAAGCCTGCGTACAGGTAATTGTTTTGGCACATATGTTTAATTACACTGCAATTTATCTATTGATTTTGTTTGCAAAAGATAAGATATTGATAGATTTATTGTGAAAAAGAGATTAACTGGACTTTCAATTAATATTAAGTAGATGAATCGAGCGGTTCGCTAAAGTACTGAGAGAAGCTCCAAGAACAAGTAAAAATATACAACTGCATTGGCACATCGAGTGGACGGTCATAGAACTTTGTTACTAGCAAAGATGCAAACAGCTCGACAATTCGAATTGGTTCGGTTTAGCGGTTTACATATCAAATGTAAAGGTTTTGCCAACTGTTTTCTTTGATTACTATGGTGTGGTCCATCATTAGTTCCAGCCAAGAGGTGGTACAGTAAGGAATACTACAAGGAAGTTATGCAATGTTTGCATGAAGCAATACGGCTCAAACGATCGGAATTGTGGAAAAACAAATCGTGGATTCTGCATCACGATAATGCACCATCTTATTTTTGGCCAAAAACAACACCGTAATCATGCCTCAACCACCGTATTCACCAGATTTGGCTCCCTGCGACTTTTTCCTATTCCCAAAACTGAAGAGACCAATGAAAGGAATGCGTCTTGCCACAATTGATGAGATCAAGTCAGAATCGAAGAACGACCTGATGGCCATACCGAAAAGCGCATTTCAGAAGTGCTTCGAGGATTGGAAAAAGAGTTGGCACAAGTGTATTATATCCGAGGGCGATTATATTGAAGGATTATATTGATGAATAAATAAGTACGTTTCAAAAAATTCAAAATTCACCTTTTCATTTGAACACATCTCGTATGTAGATGACATCACGGATAACCTGCCTAGAGGGGTGACAACAGCAGGACACACTATTAAGAAGCTAATGTATGCCGACGACATGTGAATTTTGGCCGACAGCCCGCATAAGCTTTAGCAAATGATAAACAAAGTCACGGAGTACTGTTAGCAGTGGAGTCTGCAAATCAGTACGGAGAAATCGAAGATAATGATCATCAGGTCGCTGGGCAAGTAATGAAAGCTGGAACATGGAGGGTGTCACACCAGAAACAGTCAGAAGATACAAGTACCTGGGAGTTCTTTTAACAGCAAAAATGTCTTTTACGGAACATATCAAGGAGTAGCTGAAGGAGTCAAAAATTGCTATCATGAAAAGCGTTGTTATGTAGAGAGAACCTAAAGCCTAGTACCAAGTATGCATTCTTTCTTACTGCAGTGTGGTCTATACCTAAGTAGTTAAGCAGCGCAGATTTAAGGTTTTTTTACGATTTCCGGACATTGAGCGACAGGTGTGAAATACTTAGCCTAAATGCAACACTACCCAGGCCGCAGGAATGCAGCCTGTGTAATCTGAGATTACGAGAGGACATTTAACACTTCCTGGCAATTCGTCCTAAATTAGCCGAGCTTCGGATGCTATTTTTTCGAATCATGGTCCTTTAGGTATATAAACTAGTAATCAAATATTGCATAACCCTTTAGCCTTAATGCCTTGCTACTATTACTATGTTTGATTGAAACACTTTTGTGTTATGTTAAACACTTTGTAGTCATGTTAAAGTTAAAGATGGCCCCTGGCTTAGAAACAATTACCAAGTGGATTAAAATAAGTTTGGAAAAATAAAAGCGAAAGAATATTGAACGAGGAAACATCATCAGAATTAACACAAAGCTTAATGAAAGGTGTTGACATGGTAGGGCGGGTAAGACGGAGTTGAAACACCTAACTCCGATCAGGTAATGCACATAAGCTTGGCTTATTTTTTATAACACCTCTTGACCTGGTTAGCACAAAATTTCTCTAGTGTGTGACCAACTAGATTAGACAAAAGATCCCTCCCATCCGACGAGTCCTAGCCGAAAGATCCCCAGTGCTAACCATAATAGATCGTCGTCGTCTAGTTCGTGGTATGCTTAGCAGCACCACCACGCTGATGAGTCACTACATTATTTGGGGATATTCTGGAAACAATGTTATGAAGGAAGTCAATGAAAACTTGTTAAAGGGCTGTTAAAAGCTCCAAGAGTTGGAGTTTCGTATGACGAGTTTTATGACGAAACGCTCTTTTTATCGGACAATTATAACTGTAAAATTGGAAATTTTAATCTAAACCCTAAGATAAGCTTTATTCGAATTTCGGTTAAATTAAGTTAACCATAGACCACTCATAGACCAAATTGATCTTTAGCCATGCCGGATTGAAATAGCTTCTGAAAAAAACATGTACTCCTCAATTCTCAATTCTTTACAGAGGTCTGTGTATAGACTATATTACATCCTGAAAAATTGCTAATTGATTTGTGTATTTGAGTTGAGTATTCCAGTCCCAATATTCTGTACGATATTAAGAGTTAGTAGCAAATCCCGAAAAAGGGGTCAGACAATGACAGGCAGTCAGAATAAACAGTTAATGGCACTATGGCACCAGGAGAAAAAGGAACCAAAATGACATTTTACCTCTATTTTTTTCAACAAGCGCTTTGCTCAACCAACGAGTTGTTTGTGTGCTCAGTAAACTGCAAGTGCGTTTGCGTGTAATTCACACTGAATGTTTGCCGAACTGATGCATGACTGGACTGAGTGTCAGAAAGTTAAATTTTCCATTCCATCTTCTTCTTACGCAGCAACAACAACAACAAAAAAGAACATTTTTTAGCACTTGATTTCAAACGAAATTATCCCTTTCAAGCTGTTAACGTAAGACATCTTCGTGTGTTTCTCTCATCGAGATCCATGAAACAGAAAACACCAGAAAAGCAAAAACAAGTGTTCTGTTCAGAGAGTGAGCGAGTCTGTTTACTTTGTAACTGTCATTTTGGTAAGCAGACAGCACAGAAAACATTGGTTGACCATATTTTGCACTTGTATAAGGATTTAATAGCTATTGAAATGTTTCTTAGCAATTACATTTCGAAAATATGCGAAAAGTTACATATTCACTTTAGAAATCTTTTTAAGAGAAGAACAAGGTTTCTGAGTGCCCCATTATAATAATTTCCTACCTTAAATTACAGTTACAGTCTAAAAAATGCTTTCAATTAGCCGGATCAATGAGATTAACCTCTCTGGGCAAGCAACTTGATTTGAAGGAGCATTCATTTCCATCCCAAAATAGAATAAATGTATAACCAAATGATGCTGCACAACTTCTAAGGCCAGCCGCAACATCAAAAACGATTTTTAGCTCCACTCCCCACCAAAAACCCAATCAATGACATTTGCTTCAATGTCATGTTTAGGGTGAAAATTACCACACGAAATAAAAGGCCTGCCTTTCAGCACACAAACAGGCAGACACACAGACCCCGACTCTCATTAAATGCTTTTAATTTTCATGATTTCCTTTCAGCCCAGGGGCAGACAGAAAAATTAAATTTAAAGACTTTGTAAGTAGATTTCATTTTAATGCCATTGCCTTGCATTGCCTCATTCGCTTTTCTTCATTTTCTACAGTTGTGTTTTTTTTTTGCACAATATGCAAATTGATTCAGTGCAGCATGAAACGGGCGCGAATTAATGAGGCGATTACTTCAAGAGCGCCGGAGAAGAAACAAAAAAAAAAGTAAAGAAGGAAGCAGGCCAGTGCTCTGGGGAAGAGTGGAGGCGGACGATGCCGGCGTCGCAGTGTAATAAATTCTAAAAAAGCAAGGCAAGGCAACATTTATGCAAAAGAACGGAAATAGAGATAAATTCTTGTATATTTTTTTTTTGCCTCCGCTGCCTCGTCAGCGGATGAGAGATTTACACAGCCAGACAGACGAACGGAGGGAGCGAGCACATGTGTCTGGGTCTCTGGCCGTTTGTCTAATCGTCAGCTTCCTGTAAGCTAAAATGAGATTGTTTGCACTTCACATTGGAGATTTCACATAAAGGTGTAAAGCCATATCAACCAACTCCTGGCCCTTTGCTTAGTGACTTCCTTTTTCCGCTGCAGAGCTTCCTTAAGCAACGCATCCATATCATGAATTAGCCTGTTGCCGGGAAACAGGTTTGATGCACTTTTCGTTTAGAAAACTAGTTTGGCAGCTCCTCTGTGATCTTCTTCACTCTATTTCTTTGCTTTTCTATCTGTTTGCTGTACATGCTGATCGATTTCCGGTCTGATTACGTTAGTCATGATCATCTTCTGCTGTTGCCTGACTTCTTGCATGTTTTTTTTAGCCTTTTTCATCAAGGTGTATTTATTAACAAAAGTTTTCACTTTAATTTGGCACTTTTAACCTTCAATTGGCCATTCCAAAACAAACTCACTCAACGAGACCTGTCACCACTTTGACGACGCACGACTTCCATTTTGATATGACCAAATTGGGCAGACGCCTATTAGGTGGTGGCGGAGCAGCTACAACAAATACGTTGCTCATTAGACCAGTCAACTGGCAACTGGCGACTCGCCTGACTTTATATAATAAAAATAATCATAAATAAACTTTTGTAAAACGCCCACGAAACTTTGGCGACCACCTAACAACAACAACAACCAAAACCATTTGTATGTGGGTTGACGCAGCGGCGGCTTACACGTTGTAAAGAATTTAGCGTGTTTATGAGAAGGTCAGTTTAAGTTAGAATAGTGCGATTTAGCAAGGGAAAACAGCGAATGGAAAAAAGTTGTTGTTTTTTTTACTACCATCTTGGGATAGAATTAAAATTATTATTAAAAGGGTTGGCAGAGGATTAGTTAAGCAAATTGAACATTTTGATATTTCTAAAAATTCAATCTCCAAATTTATGACACTTTTTAAAAGCGGTTAAGTTTGAGGTTGGCTTTTCGTGTAATATTTACTGATGACCGTAAAATAAGAAGTTAAAAAGTCTGAACTCATAAATTTCATCCAAAATTTTAAGCCTTGACTACTTTTAGTGTGACCATTCTCATTTTTTTTTACTCAATCTGAACAGGCAGTCAGGTAGCTGTCAGCATGCCAGTGTCATCCTTCGCTTCAGGACGAATCTTGTAGAAATCGTATGATACAATTGATGCTGTTCAGCATGCAAGATCGACATGTGACATAAAGTGAGATAGAGGAACCTTTGGGCTTTAGTGGGACCATCTTTCATTCAATTTGACATGAAAATTTGGGGGACATGACAAAACACCCACGAACATAAGGCCCATATGAAAAATTTCAATCATTACTTTGAAATATAACTCCGAAATTTTCTCGGATTTATGTCCGGAAATTAAGCCCATGGGCGTTAAGTCCGTACTAAAATATAAATGGCATTAAACGCACGGTGCTGAATATAATACTTGGCCAATTTATGCTTTCCATACTGATGGACTAGTTCTACAAGTGGATGTATATCTTCTTATTATTAAAGAATATTAAGTGTGTTTACAATATTCTGCAAGATTCATGCATGCAAGGCCATTCGGCCGTCAGTTTAGGACAAGGGCCGGAAAATACCATCCCATTTTGGCTTGGTGTGTGTGAGAGCAAGGTGTGAACAAGAGCCTATCACGCAGCTCAGCGACGCTTATACTGTGTGTGAGTCGACTGCGCTGTTTTTGATAGCCTGCCTATGCCTAGTAGGTAGCGACGTGCCGGCCTCAGGTTTAGGGTAACCATCAGCCTAGCCGATCCGCACAGCTTTACCAGAGTTTTTGCACTATATGTCAGCTATCCGCCAGGCGATTTCAGACAGCCTTCGGCTTCGGTATATTCGCTAACCGGCAGTCTGTAAGGGATAACCGTAAGCGCTGTCGATCCGCACACAGCCCGAAGGGCATAGCCGAGCGAGCTCCTTCTCAATCTCTTGGCTTTTGTGATTTTAATTTTCGCAAAATAAGACAGTTTTTATACCCGCTACTTCACCAGAGAGTGTTCATGACTGTTCATACCAGAGACTGTTCATAAAATTTCGTGCGTTCGCCTGGCGATTTTTGGACATCGTTTGGCTTGCACATTCTCTTAAAAGCCGTCCAATTTCTCATTAAGTCGCATTTGAACTTATAAAGTTGCTCCTCTTCTTTGATATGCAAGAGGCACTCATTTCGTTTTGCACCCTGCAGGACGTCAAATTAAACTGTGCGAAAAGTCCGATGAAATGTGGGCAATCGGGTGTGTCCTAGAAATCTCTAGAGATTATCGTATAAACGAAGAGATTTTCCATTTCACTAGGAGGACTTTATATGTAAAGTGGCAAGAATAATGTCGGCTACTAGATTTTAGGGAAGGAAACCCGTACGCATCAAATCTGCTTTACCTTGAGCAGTCGGTTTCAAATCTCTCAACTTTTGTCATCTAATCTAATAGCCTAGCATTTTAAAAAACACTTCTCATATTAAGGCAAGCAATTTTATTTCGAAAAGAAACCGTTTATACACAAATCTCTAGAGATTTCTGGGACACACCCGAATATGTCCGAATTTAATGTGGACAGAAGGCCCATTTTTGAGTTTAATTTCGATGCTTACTACGATTAATTTTGATATGGACCTTTTGTCCGTGGGCGTTTTTTCATGTCACCCAAAATTTGCACATAAAAAAGATTCGATTGCGTTGGATAGCGCAATTTGAAAATCGCAAAAATAGAGACTCGTTTCTTCAGCGGTGCTTCAAAGAACAAGGATTTTTAAGCACTTTCTAGCAAATGGTTTCCTATTTCTTCGTACAAAATTGTCAAATCGAGTCTGAGGAAGATGAGTTCTGAGCAGAAGTCGCAAATAACTCACAACACTTTTAGCGTGTTGGCAAAAACTAATTTGGTACAAAAACAAAAAGGGAGCGAAGACCATTCCTGACGTTTTGCCGGAGCAAAACCAAAAAAAAACCGTAGTTTCCGCCGAGTCCTTACGGAAGCAAACTAAGAGCCCTCTGTCTGTTTACAAATGTCAAAATACAACTGCAGAGCAGAGAACACAGTGAGTGTTGGCCTGATGCTGTTGTTGAAAGAAACAAAAACAATGCGTTGCTTTGCTCACCTATCCGTGTGAAGCGTGTGTGTATTGGTACAACTTTTAATTCGTTTTTTGCAATGTCGTGGTCCAAATGCTCATAAGAACATAAGCTATAAATTTTGGGTTCATCGAATTTTTTGTACTATGCTAAAAAGGGGGCCATACATTCGTATGAACATTTTTTAGCGTATTAATATAAAGATTCTTAGTTTTGTCAGTTTGTTTTTTGATTTGATCTCATTTTTAGTGTTTTTTTATATAAGATAACTTTTTCGACAATCTTCGAGAGCATGTCACCTGATGTTAACATAACCCCATTAAGACCATTCACAAACCACATTAAAAACTTGCCACCAACATTAAAAACTCCTTAGCTCTTTGACATTTCCGCTGGGTTACCTTAAATAAACGACACTTGAAACAAGCCAAGCACAAATAATTGCTTACAAAAAATAAAAACAAAATTAATAACAATAATAACCAAACCCAAAAGAGACAAAAATGAAAACAAAAATTCTATTTAATTACAAATTACATGAGCCGAGTCGGGTCGAGTGAGTGCGTTGGAAGTTATAAACCCTGAAGAAGCGCCACAATAAAGTAAAACAGCGTGAAGTTCAAAGCCTTGCCATAAGTTTTATGGGCTGACCCTCAAGTGGAGTCAACACACACATCAAAGTAAATGCGAAGAGGTCAAGCGTTAAGTCATAAAAAGAGTTGTGTGTATAACATGCTGCCGCTGCTGCTGCTGCCTCATCATTGAGGAAAGCAAAAGACAAATGTTAATCATCGGATGACAACGGGAGAGTCATCAACGTCATGCAGCCTCCGCCACACCACAAAAGTGCATCGAATCAAGCGGCTTTGGAGTTGAAGACGACCTGAATAAGAAGCATTTTAGTAATGCGCTAATTACATCAAATTGTGCTCGGTTCGTTGGAAGTGGCAAAGTTGTCGTCATTTCTTTTTGCACAGTGCAACAGGATAAGTTGAAATTTCCAATAATCCAAAACCAAGTGTAAGTGGTTCTTCTTAACCAATTCTTTTGCTTCATTTTCCAACTCTTTAATTGTTGTAAAAAGTAAAAAAATATGTACGAGGGCAGTTTTAAAAGGTGATATTTAGTAAGTTTTTTGTTTGAAAACCTTTAAAAGCAGACAACCTCATGAAATTCGTCGAAAAGAAAAGAGTAAATTTTTGCGGGAAGATTAATGGACTGGCTGTTGTTTAAGTCCTCGTCTAGCCTATAGTAATCCTCCGAATGAAATGCAACGATAACGGAATGTAAGTATGAAAAGCAAACGATAAATTGGGCTACCAATTGCAAATTTAGACCCTCGACATAGAAATCCAGTTTACAAACTTGTAGAAATGGCGCGGAGGTAAAAGATTCATTACTAAATACTGTTTTGGAGAGTATCTAGAAATAGTCGAAAAAATCTTTTAGTTAAACTGCCCTCGTATTAGAAAAATGACCAATCCCAACTCTAATTGTCTTCAAAGCAGAGGACAGCAACAGCAGCAGCAGAACCCGACTAGAACTTGAAGTTTTCCAAGCTAGTCTCAGGCAATTGCAACCAGTTTTGCCTTTTTTTCGTCGTCGTCGTCCACCAGGTGAACAACTAAAAACAAGAGGAGAACAACAAGACACAAGACCGGCTTTTAATTAATTACCTTTTTTAGTTAAACTATTTATTGTTGTTGTCATTGCGCGAGTGCGCTACAAAACATATTTTATGTTCAAGTTCAACGGAATCTGTTCAAGTGCGTGTGGCCCCCCAGGCTTAACATCAACTGAGTTGAGTTATTTGTCATGTAAAATGTCATTAATATTTCAACATAAATTGCACATCTTCTGCTGAGTAATGCGGGGGAAAACTGAGTAAGTGAGTCATTTTATTCTCCTCTCATAGAAAACGAAATTTAGGTTATGCGCTAAACATTTTAATTAAGTGGAAAAGTATTACGCCAATTTCGGTCAGCTACAACGACGACGATGTAGAAATCCCCAATGGCCAACAAAATGGAAAGCTTCCCCACAACAACAGCAACAAGAGCGAAACTTTGTTAACTTTGTGTGAGTGTGTGTAATTGAAACTGAGCACGAAGTGGAAGTATTATTATTAAGCATGCAAAGCATAATGAAGTGGAAATATGAAACTTGAGAAAAATATGCATGCTACAGCAACAACAACAACTGAGAGAAGACTTCAGTAAGATAGCGGGGGGTGGAAGGAGGAGGTTGCTTGTGAAAAGGTGACGAAGCTAATGCGCGTCGTAATGATGCGATGATAAATTATAATTATAGGAAATGAACAACTTTCATTCATTTAGTAAGCAATAAAAATAAAAATCTGAGATGTTAAAAGAATGTACACTGGCAGAAAAAGAAACCGAATTCCGATAGTAAAATCTGGATTCTGGGATCCACAAAAAATCAAACAAAAACAGCTTTCAAGGCAAAATATACGAAATTCTGATGATTCAATAGTAAAGGAGATATTAGACAAGTGTAATATTCATCTAATAGGCTAATTCCACTGACACATATATGTACATTTTGAAATTTGTCGATTCCATACAAATGTTCATTTTGATGTTTGGTGATTCCACTGGAAATGTACATTCTCAACCGACAACATGGTAAAACGAACAGGCGTTTGTTTAGTTTTCTGATTTTGTACACAACAAAAACAAATAATTAAAAAATAAAAAAAATGTATTTAGTAGGCCTTGTCAAATACATGTTGCTCGAATGTTTGCAAAAATGTATGTGAAGCTGGATAAGAAGTAGGCTAGCTGAGTTTCATATGATTTTTTGGCAGCCAACTCACAGTGAACTGAGGTATTTTTCACCCATCTCAATAAAAGATCTCGACAAGAGAAAGTACAGCTTAAGAAGTTTAAACATGATGAACAGTTGCCAAATCTATTCCATATATAATCTGCAAAACAATGTGTCTCAAATTGCTTAGAATGGCACGACAAGGAACAACTTCTGGTTAATCTAAACAAGAGTATCACTAGATTCTATAGATACCTAGAGTCTAGACCCTGGACAGTGATATAGGAGAAAAGTACCGACATATACCGCCGAGAGACATATCGTGGGTGATGACAGCAAAACATTTAAGGTATGCGGAATGAAATACAATCATTTTCCCGAAGACAATCACAAAGTTATAAGCAAGACAATCAGAAAACCATTTATTGAAAAAGTAAGTGTACTATTACAGCATGAATTGCACGAAAGATGAGCTTGCTATAAAACGCACAGTAGCGATCTTGTCATTGAATGCAGCAAAGCAGACGAAGAATGATTTAATTTCATTACTTTTCGGCTATGGAAATCAATAAAGTAATATCGGATGTAAAGAGTGAAAAAAGGAGAGAAAAATTGAATCCGAAAAAAGTGGACCTTTCAGGGTTCTGAAAGAAGAGCAAAATTGGGTTAGGCTCGGTTGCAATGGCTGAGTGCGACACTTCGCTTTCCCACTTGGGCCTCGTGGTCCCGTTGCGATGGCATATATTCCCAGTTTAGTACTGAACTGTTGTGCGGGCAGAGTAAAATTGAGTAGAGCTGGAATTTCTATGTGGGATGACTTCGACAGGATGAGTAGGAGGGGTTGACTAAGAAGACTTATTTCCATATATGTTCCGAGATCCAGGCACCCATATAGGGTGAATACTGAAGTGTCGGCCAATCTCATTCAGGGATAAGCGGCATTGAGTGAGCGTTTTAGCATTATTTGTGTAAGAGTCAAGTGCTTTAAGGGCTGCTTGAATGTCCGAGTATATAAATACGTTTCCTTCTTTTACCATGAGTGTGCTAAGGTAAGTGGCAGCTTCCTAGATGGCTACCACCTGCGCTTGGTACACACTACAATTATTAGGGAGACGGAAGGATAGATTAAGGTCTAGGTTGGGTGAGCAAACACCCCCACCTACTTTTTGATCGAGGTTAGAACCCTCCGTGTAGATATTGATGGTGTTGGCACTGCTATGGGGAAGGTTGTCCCACTCGTTTCGGCTTGATATACAGACATCGTATAATTTGTCGAACGTCGTTTGAGATACACAATAGTCTTTATAGCAGGCATGCCCAAACAAACATAGGGCAGAGTACTCACCAATACTCACAAAGAAAATCACATTGAAACTGGGTAAGGCAACAACAAATTCACTTGAAATTGTTGTTAATCAGTTTGCTTGCGCCAATCAAAAAAAAGAGCAAAACCAGTTTTTGTTCTACGCGACGCACACACAAGAAATCGTTTGCATGTGTGTCGTTTTCTATACCTCGCGCCCTGCATGTATACGATCATTGACTTCCTATCTTCGGTGCAATTACAAAATCAAAACGTAGCCAAAGAGCATAAGGCTGGGCATCGCTGCTTTATAGTATAATGAAGTGTTACCCCTATTTCAGTATCGGATCTCGTAATCATCTGTCTTGATACAAGGTCTAGATGAAATATGGTGTTAAGAGCTTCCGTGGGTGTTGTTTGGAGCGCGACGGTCATGCATATTTCAGCGCTTCTCTGTACTCTGTTCAAGTTGTTCACGACGAATTGTTTCCCGAGTGCTGGCCACCAAACTAATGAACCATAGGGTAGGATAGGGCGTACTACAGCTGTGAAAAGCCGAGGTACTATAGTCGGGGAGAGACACCATTTTCGGCCTACAGCCTTTTTGCTTTAAAAAGAGCAACGGTTGCCTTGTTTTCATTCCAGAGTAGTTTCCTATACAGAATGACTCCCAAATATTTGACAAAGAGCCAAATTAAACCCCAACCAGAAAGGACTTGCTCTCTAGTCTTTAAAGCAGAATGATTCTGGTACATCTCAGGTGGAACTTGGGTCACTAAAGCGGTAACAGGAAGATATTTCAATCGATCGACAGCTAGGCGCTTGGTTTCGTTTCTCCTGAATTGTTTCTAAAGAATGGCTATCAATTCTGAATTCGGAATGAGCTTTCCACCAGCAGAACTAGTAATTCTCTTGATAAGAATAAAATTTCTAAAAATTCAACTTGAGCAATCTTATTTGAAACTTGAAACGCCAGGGGTAATTTGAACATAAATAAAATGTAATTTTTTTCGTGACAGCAAAAGGTAAAGAAGCTCAAAGACCCAGCTGAGTTATGCGGTGTAAAAAAGGAAGCGGCTACGGACGGACGGACGGATGGATGAATGGATGGAGGGACAAACAAAGACACATGCGCATGCGAAAACAATTGAAGCGTGCAAAAACGGCAGCAGCAACAACAACTTTACCCTGGCCTTCTGCTACCGCTGCTGCTGCTGGTGGTGGCTAGGGGAGCAAAAGCAAAAGTTTTATGGGCCCAACAAGAACCCAAAACCGCAGCAGTGCATGAAAAGGAAAAGAAAGAGACAGGGGCAGGGGGAAGGAAACTCGTGTGATGGGAAACGGAAATCAAAAGCAGCTACAATGTATGTTGTTGTTGTTCTTGCAGCTTTGCATATAATTTATGGCCAGGGCCAGAAAGGGCGACAGAAGCGTAGCAAAAGCTGCTTATGACTGGAAAAAGATTGAAATTGTTTAGGTGGAAAATGAAATTCAAAGAAGCAACGCGTGTGAGTGTGTGTGTGAGAAGGTAAAAATAAGTTGTGTATGTATTTATGTATATGCAGGTGTGTAATTGGAGCGGATGGAGACAGAGAGAGCAACCCTTTTTTTTTTGTTGTTTGTGGTTTTTCCATAATTCTGTTACAGGAAATGTAAAACCAAAGCCAAAAAAGCTTCCCTCTCTCTCTCTCCGTCTCTCATGTAGCGGTAGATAAGCCGCGAGCGAACTGTCATTCATGAGTTTGACCTTTTCGCGATGGCTTCCTTTTAAGGCGAGAGATGGTTAGGTCCTCGCTTGGATATAAAATCATTCATAAAGCCGAAACCGTTGTGTTGGTAGCATGTGGTAGGCGGCCATAAGAGAAAAGTACACCGAATCCAAAATTCCATTCATGAAAAAACCCACACATTGCTGGCTGGCACATGCGCCGCTGGAGCGTCGTCACACAGATACACACACACACTAATGAAATTCATTCACAAAAAGGGGGCGCTGCATGCAAACAGTGTTGGTGGGGCAGGCACGAGAGGCAGTGCGAGAGAGCGGCGGCGGGGGTGGGTGGATGCCGTAACATTTGTTGTCGGGTGGCAAGCCAGCGGAACTAGCTTCGTGTTAAAGCAGTGGCAGCAGCAACAACAAATGTAATATTGGTTTGTTGCACCAAAAGCTGAAACACTCACACACACACATGCACACAGAGAGCAACAGAGAGGAGAGAAAAACACGCGAGCGTGAGCGAGATGACTACATACATACATACATAAAATGCATTTTCATACCAAATGAAATTATAAATTTAAGATATTTACTCAAAGATTTATAAAATTTTCACATAATCCATGTAAAGGGCCTTGCACTTGTCGAGTACTGACAGGCTAAGCCTGGAGTTTTCCTCATCACAAATGTTTCACTTCCACTTCTTCACTGTGTGGGCCCTGGACGCCTGCACAAATTCCTATACACTTTTCACTGGGAAAATCATCAGTTTTTCACTGCACTTCACTTGTTGGTCAAGCCCCACGCTTTCATCTACTGTTAACTAGCATTTCCAACATGTTTTACACAGTTTTACATACCAATTTTCACTTTTAATTGCTCCTCAATGCGTACTTCGCGTGTATCGGCCATGTTGGATCCATAACTACTGCTGCTCTTGTTGCTGTTGTTGTTGGTGTTTCTGTTGTTGCTTGGCTCAGCGACGACCACCTCAATAGCGTCGTCCTGCTCTTCGCACATATAGCGTTTCTTCTTCAGCAGCATGTTGTTGTTGCTGTAGTTGCCGCACAGTGTTGCATTTAGATTAGAATTTTAGGTCGATTTTTTGTGTTTAATTTAATAAGTATTTAATCTTTAAACAAAAACAAATGCAAGTTGCTTGAGACCATCAAGTCTATGCTTGTAAATAAATGCTTTAAACATCACTTTAATTGTTGCCACAATTATTTATTAAAATCACATTATTTCTGCGACGTTGCGAAATGCTTTAAAAGCGTCCCGAACACTGTTTTTCGAATGAAAATTGTATTGGGATGTTTGGAAATTGATTGTGTTCTTGGCTGCTGGAGCGTACATCAAATTAATAATGAATTTATTAAAGCAAAAAAGGTAAATTACGCGCACAACAAACACAACCCAACCGTTCGAGGCAAAACTTAAAATGAAACTGAGGTGGCAGGCCAGTTGATTTGGCACTAAAAAATACCAAAAGTATGTATCGATGAGTGATGGCACGATATGTTTGTTATCGGGTCTTTAGCGATAAGTTGATAGAAGCTAGAATGTGGCGCCAAAATTTAAAATGCTCTGCTAATTAGAGAAGGAGAAATAAACAAAATGCTCATGGGCTAAAATAGTTTAACTATAGAATGACATTTTTATCTTGCTTTCCCGCCACCACAAATGGAACTTTTATTTTGTGAAGAGTTGCCTTAATGTCGCAATCAGAAATTGATTTACGTTTAACCCTATAGTTCTCAAGACCGCCTATAGGCTGGCTAAGTTCAGTACTCGCTCAATCGTGTTTTTTATTAATCGTTTTTAAGAACATTTGTTTCGAAAAGCGAGGAGTCAAGTTATATGTTTCTCCCAGCAAAAAGATTGCTTTTTTGATTTTCTTTATAAATTAACTGAACTTGATAATTTTCTTGTATTATACTTTACTTTATGTTGAATTTATTGGAATATTCCCCATTTTTTAACCGAATATGTACTTTTTTGTTGAGATTTCTAGTTATTTTTCAAGAAAAAATCATATTTTTGCGCATTGGTAATTTTTTGGCTCTGTTTCCCAACACTGCATGTAGGACCTTAAGACCTTATGCTCTACGAGTACAAAATTCGAGAGTTTTTGGTTTTATGCATTTAATTGAAATGGAAATTGGAATTGTGCAAATGTGCTGCAAAAAATTTAATAAAAAGCGGCCATTAAAAGGCGCCCAACTCATTTGGTACTTAAAAATGCCAAAAATATGTTTTCGATAAGCGATGGTTCGATATAACTGTTATCGGCTCAGTCAACGATAGATTGAACTCGATAAGCGGTGAAAAGGTGGGAATGAGGCGCCATAGTTTAAAATTCTCAGCTAGTTAGATAAGTAATACATATTGAAAAAAACTGAATTCAATGACTAAATATAAATTAAATTCACCAGATTATTTATAAATTCAACTTTAGTTATAGAAATCACTCAGCTAAAATTGGCTTAATTTCGTTATTATTTAAACTTTGCATCACTTTGTTAGTTTTGGTTTAATTTCTGTACAAATTGTTTTACTTAAACAATTTATACAATTAATATTTAATAAATTCTGTTATACAAAACTTTTAGGTAATTCCACAAATTAACTGCCTCGTGGCCACTTCGAAATGAAACTGGATCTGTGTGCAACATGTGCCAGCTCCATTCATTTTGCTAGCCAATAACGTCGCTGACGCCGGCTACGTCCGCTGCTGCACTTTTCCAAAAATTTTGTGAATGAAACACACAAACACACACACACACACTCCCTTGCACTTGCCGGCACACATGTTGCTTTTGCTTTCTGTGTTCGCCGCCGGCAGCGGAAGCAGGCGAAAGTTGCGGTCGTTTCAGTTCGAATTGAGTGCACTACACCAAGGGATTTCCGTTATAACGGTTCATTTTTTTAGTCTTTTACTTCTTAACTGCAATTTAATATGCTTAACTTGTCATGCTTATCCTTGCATTTCCCTTAGCTTTGAAACCAACTTGCATTTTGTTCTGTCCATGCCCATATGCCCGTCTTACCATTAGGTAGCGCATTTTACGTGGGCGTTCTGGTCTCATAGAAAAGAGGAAGTGGCAAAACTACATTAAAAATACAGAAAACTAGGCACAGAAATGTGAAATTCATTCATGTTACACGTCAGTCAGTCAGACGACCGTGCACATTGGTTCAATTAATAAGATTGTAGGTAAAAGAAAATGCAACTTTGTTACTCACTTGAGATGTATAGTGCACGTAATAAATATATAATTATTATTAGCCCTGTTCCCATTTCCAAATTCGATTGATCGGACTTGGAAGAAGGTCTTAGCAATCAAAACAGTGAAATGAAAAAATATATAAAAATTTTAAGTTAAATATGTAAGTGCCCTTTTAAGTGCTCTTATACTAGGTCTTTCCGTGCAATTGTTGCAGTCAGGTACAATTAAAGAGCTAAAGGGTGATTTGTTAGCTATTATCTTTTTGGCAACACTGGCTTAAACAGCTCACGCACGTTTCGTGTTTTGTTTCACTGTCAAACATCTTCAGTTTGGTCTATAATTTAACCATGAATCGTCTTACAAACGAACAACGCTTGCCAATTATTGAATTTTATTATCAAAATGCGTGCTCTGTTAAAAAAGTTCATCGCGCGCTTCTTCCATTCTATGGTCAGTTTAATCGACCCACTGAAACGGCTATTCGGGCTATTGTGATTAAATTTCGCACCAAATTTACATTGTTGGACATTAAACCACCAACACGCTTACGTAGAGTGCGAACTGAAGAAAATATCGCAGCTGTATCGGCCAGTTCCAATGATGACCATCAATTATCGATTCGTCGCCGTTTGCAGCAATTGGGCCTCTGTTACTCTGAAGCCTTTCAAAATACAGCTGGTGCAAGAATTGAAGCCGAACGAACTACCGCAACGTAGAATTTTTGTTGAATGGGCTCTTGGAAAGTTGGCCGAAGATCCACTTTTTTACCGAAAAATTGTGTTCAGCGACGAAGCTCATTTTTGGCTCAATGGGTACGTAAATAAGCAGAGTTGTCGATTTTGGAGAGAGTATCAGCCAGAAGCATTGCAAGAGCTAACAATGCATCCAGAGAAAGTCACAGTTTGGTGCGGTTTATGGGCTGGTGGCATCATTGGACCGTACTTCTTCAAAGATGATGCGAATCGTAACGTAACTGTGAATGGTGAGCGCTACCGTAAGATGATATCCAACTTTTTTTTGCCCAAAATGCAAGAGCTTGACTTGCATGAAATGTGGTTTCAACAAGACGGATCAATATGCCACACAGCACGCGCAACAATGGACTTATTGAGAGGCGAGTTCGGTGAACATTTTATTTCACGTTCGGGACCGGTCAATTGGCCGCCTAGATCGTGCGGTTTAACGCCTTTAGACTATTTTTTGTGGGGCTAAGTTAAAGCTCATGTATATACAGACAAGCCCGCTTCAATTGACGCATTGGAAGACAACATTGAAGCATTTATTCGTGAGATACCGGCCGAAATGTTGGAAAGAGTATGCCAAAATTGGACTAAGCGGATGGACCATTTGAGGCGCAGTCACGGTCAACATTTGCATGAAATAATCTTCAAACATTAAATTATATGGACCGTACTATCGATTCAAATAAAGATTTCATGCATTTTTCTGAATTTTATGTGGTTTTTTTTAAAACTTTCGTATAGCTCTTAAAAAATCACCCTAAATCCCAGGTATAATTGAAGAGCTATATGACTCAACTTATCAAGTCGGCACAAGAAAGCATCTCCGACTCCATACCATCATAGTCGAGTTAAGGGAGGTCTCTTAATTTTATAAGCTACTAGCTGCATACCAGGTGTCGCCCGGGTCCTTATGATTCCTATGAGACCAATTATATTCAAGGTGGCATCAAGTGCTGGCTGCAAATCGATATAAATATGTAAACATTTTGGGCCGTTCGATCTTTTCCTCTATTTACACGCCTTCATGATAATCTAAACTGATGAGTATTTTGGAAATTTCGTGACTTTTTTGACCGTTTGGTTTATACCTCCTGTTTTTCCGGCTACAATTGCCGTCTGCCAAATCTTCACAATAAACCAGGCTGAAATCAAAAATTTGAAAATTTTGGAAAATTTTGGAACGTGTGATTACTGGAATTAAGCGCTTTCGTAAATAGTCCTTACACTCAGAAATTCGTTTAAAATCAAGACCATTCGTTGACAAAGGTAGAGTAATCTCGCTTTTTCGTGAACTGTGAACGGCGGTGTCATTTTATGAACGCAATTCTTCTTTTGGAGGGCAGGAACTCTCCTGTGGTTATGGGGGCGTATGTAGAGAGGTAAAGTTGCTGACCGGTTTAACATGGTAAACCCAGTGCGATCCTGGCTTACTACGTCTCAAGTGTACTCACACCTCCCCGTGGTAACCCCTGGTAACAGAGCGATGCATCCGCAAAGCTGCTGGCTAACGTGAGCGGCGATTCTTTCCCTGGTACAAATAGGGGCCGTTACTTCGGGCTTGGCACCCGATTAGCGTCTAAATTCATCTGCCAGTGAAAACTAAAAAAATGCCTCGGATACGGACCACCATCGATGACGACCCACGCAAACGTTTTAAGGACCATGATATGAGGATATGCACCTGGAATGTTTGCACCCTCAACAGGGAAGGTGCGGATAAACAGTTAGTGAAAGTCCTCGAAAAATATTCATCAGTCGTTACCGCACTCCAGGAATTGCGATGGACTGGACAAGGGAACACGACGAGAAAATCATCAACCAAAGACAACTTGGAAATACCCCTATAATTTTCAACATCGGACTTATTAACTTTTTTATGGAGTAGAATAATAAAAGATTCCTTCCAGTACAAAGGGAAAGCGGATGACTCCAAAGACAATTGAAACAATTTATGAATAGGCTTACAAAGTGCATCCGCACAGAACCTAAGTACACTCCATCAGGGCCCGGTGCGTACACGGGTTTCACAGAGTTAAGGTCGCAAAGGAGCGAGCTTTTAGTGATAACGGGGCAAAAAATGCAATTAGATATATTCAACCCATAAGGGTGTGGTTGATTCGCACAGTACCTGCAAACAGATCAGCTATTTCTTGATCAGTGTTTGCTTTAGCATTACCATACACAACCGAGGAGGACAGGGTGGATGACTTGCGTTTAGAGTTAACAAAAGAATAAAATTGCTTAGGATTTTTCGAAAATTGAAGTCTGCCGCGGTCAAGATAATCTTTATAGCATTGAGCATTAAGCACATTAAAGCTAGAAGGGGCAAGCAAATAACGGGAGAAGTCCGATGATTTACCGGATTTCTTATACTTTTTAAAATATGTTGACTTCCTGTTCTTTAAGTTTGTTTGTTCCCTTGAGAACCAAGCCTGACTATCAGGACATCGAGGGCGCTCTAGTGGAACACAAACATCAAAAAGAGAGTTCAAGGTATCGTAGAAAAGTTATATGGCAACGTCACTATCTGTACAATTGTACAACTGAGACCAATCAGTGTGAAATATTAAGTCGTTTAGCTTTAAAAAATCAGCTTTTTGGAAACAACGGGTTTTAGCCGTCAAATCTCTAGAATCAGAACACACACGAGAAGGCAAATCAATGGTAAGGCCCAATGTAGGATGAAAAGGGTCCTCCGGAAGAACCATTGGGTCAATCCTAGATGCAACATTGCTGGGGGGATCCAACAGGAAAATCAAGTCAACGATCTGTTTATCGAGTTGCGAATTGGGTTAACCTGTGCCATTGTCAAATCAAAAAGTCCATCAATAAGGTCATGGGATTTCGAAGGTAAAAGCGCATTTGATTCTTCTTTTGAGGACCAATTAATCTCTGGCAAGTTAAAGTCACCAAGTACAATCAAAACGTCACTGTTTGATAGCAACGAAGAGACCGATTGGACAGCAAAAAGGTGCGAGGTGTATATTGTAATATCGGATTGTGGAGGAATATTTGAACAAGTAACAAAAACGGAAAAGTTAGAAAAAGTAATTTTAACACTTATAAATTCAATGTCATCGGGTGCTGAAAAACGTGTTAGTTAAGACGAAACCCACCCCCAGCACGGGAAATGCGATCGCATCTATAACTGATGTATTTGGTGGGAAAAACTGAAGAATCAGAGCTGTCTGGTTTTAACCACGTCTCGGTAAAAGCAAGAACATAATAATCAAAAGATAAACTATACAAAAAGTTTACAAGTTAGAAACGTACTTTTGTAGGCAAGAAAAAGGGTGGACATTAGTTCTTTGACGCAACATTAGAAGTAGAAGCACCAGATAAATTAGAGGGTATAGAAGGCAAATAGATAGGAGATCGATTTTTCTTTTTCTCTATGTACTCTTTTATTATAAGACGAGCCGGCCAGAAATCTTTTGAACAAATTGTTGAAAACATTTCACCGGGAACACTAAAAAAAAGCCTAATCCAATGTTAATTTTCATCAAAATGTCCTCCTCATGCAAACCACTGTGCGGCAAATGCTTCTCTAAAAAAAACCACACACATCACAACAGCAACAAAACAAAAACATCATCTTATCGGCAACTGCATTAGGAGAATGCCGCCAATAAGTGGAAGTGCACAAGTGGTTGGGTCAACATTTGTACCAGTTGTTGTTGTTGTTTCCGCATCCCCGCATCTGCCATCTTCTTCGCACTATTTTGTGTGCGTGCATTGGAAAGACAATTTGAATATGTTCATCATTTTGCCCAACGAAACGTAACCAACGTGGGAAGTAGCAGCGACTAGACGGCTCCAGCAGCTGTCCATTTTGTCGCGTCCCTCCACTGTCTATGATAAAAATAGCATTTATTTAGATGAGTTTACGGGTTCGGTTTCGGTTTTGGGCTGTTTTTTTTCTCAGTCTCTCACTTACCTTTCTCGATATTTATGGTCATTTGTTCAGCTTCCGTTATATCGGAGCTTAGTTTGAATAAAAACACAATTTCCCTGTTGGTCTTTTTGATTTGTTAAATTTATCACATTTATTTAGTATTAACTTTGATTTAATTACAAGATGGGTGCATAAATTTATTCGGTATTGTGTGTGGGTTTAACATTTACTATATTCATTTTTTGGATCTCTTATCTATCAATTTAAGGGGGTTTTACACATAAATACACATTAAGTATTTTACATGTGGGTTTTTTCATTTCCAAAATTTATTTACAAATGTCTCCTAATGGAAAACTGTGAAAAGATTTGTACAGCAATTTGTTTGTGGTTTTTTATTATGATCCATTAGGGCTAGGAAATTAGACTATAATTGAAATTCTACTACGAAGCAATAGATTGGTATTTTTTGTTTGGAATTAAAATGTCATCTTTTATGGTTTGGCAATTTTTGATTAAGAGAAGTATTGTCACTTAAATAGGCATGGGATGAGGCAAGCAATCCTTTTATATTGGCAGCATTCCGAAATTAAGGTGTTTTTAGAAATCTACATTTTACCTCTATAAAAAATATTTAAAAAATAGGGGAAAGTTAACTTCGGCTCGGCCGAAGTTTTGTATACCCTTGCAGCTTCCATTGTAAACAAAAAAGGTTTTCTAACTAAGAATACTTACTTTTCTATGGGATCTATACTATAAAGGTGTCTGATTTCGAACAAACTTGGAATCATGGAAAAGCATAATACACTTTTAATTACGAAATTTCTCACTAGAACTTCTTTCTCGACCGATCATTCATACTGAAGCTATATGCTATAGTCATCCGATTTTGATAAAACTTTGTAGAAATGTGTTAAAGTATATAAAATAAGAATATGCCAATAAAAAGGACGTTTTCATTAAAAACAAAAAAGTTTTCCACACTCGAACTAGTTTTTCGACCGATCGTTCCTATGGGAGCTATATGTTATAGTCGTCCGATTTCGACCAAAATTGGTACAATTGTGTAAAAGTATACAGAATAAGTGTATGCCAAAGAAAGGATGTTTTCATTAAAAACAAAAAAGTTTTTCTTACTAGAACTACTTTTTCGACCGATCGTTCATATGGGAGCTATATGCTATAGTCGTCCGATTTCGACCAAACTTAGTAGAATTGTGTAAAAGTATATAAAATAAGTGTATGCCAATGATAAAGATGTTTTCATTAAAAACAAAAAAGTTTTTCTCTCTAGAACTAGTTTTTCGACCGATCTTTTCTATGGCAGCTATATGCTATAGTCATCCGATTTCGACCAAACTTAGTGAAATCATGGGAAATAGTATGACAGCTATATGCTATAGTCATCCGATCCGTCCGGTTCCAACAAATGTGCAGCGTATTTATACCAAAAGACTTCGTGCAAAGTTTGGTGAGGATAGCTTTAGAACTGACGGACAGACGAACAAGGCTAAATGAACTCAGCTCGTCATGCTGATGAAGAATATATATACTTTATGTGGTCTGTTACAAACATCCGCACAATTTTATAATACACTCTGCAAGGGTATAAAAACGAAACGAAAACGAGCGTTTTACTATTTGCTGTTCCCAATTTCGAACGATATGCTTACGTTTCGACTTTTCGAACTCGGTTTCGAAAACAGCTGGTTGGCTGGCCTGCGCACGTGTTTGTGTATTTTCGGAATTCAGAACAGGCCCGAATTAAATTATCTTTACAAAAAATGCCGGTTGTTTAAAATCCAATCATAAATGACGTAGTTATAACACTTCAAAGAAGGATTTTTGTAAAATTTGCTATGATTTTTCAAGTTTTTGCTGCCTTTCATTAAGTTTTTTTTCCGTCTTTCCATAAAAATTGCTCCGGTTTTAGAGATTGGCATGATGAAGGATTACCCTTTCAAGCATTTATTTTATTTTGCTGAGTGTTAGTTTTTATACCTATGTAGAGGGTATATTACGTTTTTCAGCCAAATATTTACATAAGATTGGTCAGATTCGGAGATCACTCAGTGAAAACAGTTTAAAACCTTTGTAACTATCAGTTTTACGAGATGCAACGGTGTATAAACTTGGGTCGAGGGAGGGAGAAGGAAAAATTTCCGACCCCATAAAGTATACATATTCTTGATCAGCGTCAAAAGCCGAGTCGATATAGCCGTGTAAGTAAGTGTATGCCAATGATAAGGATGTTTTCATTAAAAACAAAAAAGATTTTCTCACTAGAACTTCTTTTTCGACCGATCGTTCCTATGGGAGCTATATGTTATAGTCGTCCGATTTCGACCAAACTTAGTACAATTGTGTAAAAGTATACAGAATAAGTGTATGCCAATGATAAGGATGTTTTCATTAAAAACAAAAAAGTTTTTCTCACAAGAACTAGTTTTTCGACCGATCGTTCCTATGGGAGCTATATGCTATAGTCATCCGATTTCGACCAAACTTTGTAGAGTTATAGTTGTTGGGGTTGGTGACCTGTTCTTAATTATTTAAGAAATGCTTGTTTGCCGGCTCAAGGTCAAGTGTGTTTCATGTGCTGCAAATTAATAACAACACAATATTTTTGATGTCTATATTTCGATTTGCCAACGGCATTCGTCATCAGGGCTGTATACAACAATAGCACAAGAAACAAAACGCAAAATTTTAAACTTGACAATTAAACACAAAATGGTCACAAAAAATTTACATACAGAGAGCAACAGCGTCCAATCAGTCAGCTGCGTAGTTTGAAGTTTGAAACTAAACTATTTTTTCTTATTATTCTCAAGTCCAACAATTTTCCCACACATACAATTTATGGACTTTTAAAAAGCAGAACACACCGAAATTGCGCACCGATGGAAAAAACTCCCAAAATTTATAAATCTGTGACCTATATACCAAAGTTCTCCGATCGACTAATACATTCAGACTGCTACAACAAAGATTTATACTCCATAGCCCATAAACCAATACATACAAATAAAAGATTTTTTAGTAATACGAAGAGCAAGATACCAACGCTGGACAAAAGCAATTTAATATATAAAATCCCATGTGCTGGAGACGGAACTAATATATGCGACAAGGTATATATTGGTACGACTAAATCAAAATTAAAAACTAGACTATCAGGACATAAGACTGATATAAAACGACGTGATGAGACACCAATACAAAAAACAGCACTTGCGGCCCATTGTGCAGAGAGCAGACACTCACCAGACTTCTCAGCTGTGAGCATATTACAACAAGAACAACAATACCAAAAACGGTTCTTTTTTGAGATGCTGCACATCATTGACACACCTACGCACATAAGACTGAACTACAAAACGGACACAGAAAATTGTGCACATATTTACAGACACCTTCTCGATAGCAATAAGAAAAATAGTTTAGTTTGAAACTCCGCAGTTGACTGATTGGACGCTGTTGCTCTCTGTATGTAATTATTTTGTGACCACTTTGTTTTTTATTGTCAAGTTTAAAATTTTGCGTTTTGTTTCTTGTGTTATTGTTGTATACAGCCCTGATGACGAATGCCGATGGCAAATCGAAATATATTGGAGACTTCAAAAATATTGTGTTGTTATTAATTTGCAGCACATGAAACACACTTGACCTTGAGCCGGCAAACAAGCATTTCTTGTAGAGTTATGTAAATGTATATAAAAAAAGTGTATGCCAATTATAAGGACGTTTTCATTAAGAACCAAAAAGTTTTTTTCACTAGAACTAGTTTTTCGACCGATCATTCCTATGGCAGCTATATGCTATAGTCATCCGATCCGGCCGGTTCCGACAAATGTGCAGCGTATATGTACCAAAAGACTTCGTGCAAAGTTTGGTGAAGATAGCTTTCAAACTGACGGAGGAGATAGCATAGAAACAGACAGACGGACAGAAGGACGGACGGACGGACGTACAGGGCTTAATCAACTCAGCTCGTCGTGCTGATCAAGAATATATATACTTTAGGGGTTCGGAGATGCTTCCTTCAATGCGTTACAAACATCCGCACAATTGTATAATACCCTCTGCAAGGGTATAAAGAGGTAATCTGGCCCAATGTGCATTGCCAAGTTTTGGTTTGAACCCGCGAACCGAATATCCCAAAAAAATTGTTGGATTTGCCGCCCTGATAAGAATATTCTATTACTTTCCTAAAAACTATATTTTTTTATTTACATATTAGTTTTGGGAAAAGTTAATTCATTTCACAGGACATGTGAATGAGTCGACTCACTTAAATTGTTCACTGTACAAGAACTACTAAACGAGAGTCACCGAATAAAAGTCACTAAACAAGAGACACTAAATTAAAGTCACTGAACAATATAGAATAATAGAAGAACATTTTCACTTGTTTTTCACCGACAAGTCATTTGTGTTCACTTCATATTAAGAAAGTGCTATATATCTTAGGTGCTAGATTTCTCAATTTCTCTGGCATTTTAGCAGCGTGTAGTCTGTTTGAAAGATGTTTTACTATATATTTTTGTGAATGTCAAATGTAGAAATTCATATTTTTGAAATGCTTGCTCTGAATTGAATATCTGATCAATCTCTCTTTCTCTGTTCATATTCCTCCAGCCCTATTTATGTGACAATAAGTGTATGTTTATGCCGTTCTGATTAATCTTAAACATTTAACTCTTACGATCTAAATTCATACGTATATAACGACTAGAATTGTGCTGAGATAATTCACATACAAAATACATTTACATATAAACTAATACATTTAATTGGCTCTACTTAGTTAAAGTTTTAAGATATTTTAAAAGTTCTACTAAGTAGCTTCAGTGCCGAGTTCTACTAATTACTGTCTAAGAGGACTTCTAGTTTCCCCCCTCAAAGCACAATAAAATCGTTTCAAAAATAAATTCTCTAGGCGAGATTCCACTTAGACCCAATTATTGCGCGTTGTAGGCTATAAAGCATCGTTGTGACTCTTTGATATGGTTGTTTCGATTTGATCGATGCGTCGAAACGAGGGCATATAAGTGGAGCTGGCCTGTGTGACAATGGAATTGTTGGAGGAACTCTGAAAATGGTGAGAAATTTGAAATTTAACGCCAATTTAGTTAGATTTGTGAGGAACACCCACCTTCTTCTGTCGATAAGAACGTCCACGTACTCGAGTGGTATTACGGCGCACTGGATTAACAGTGGTGGATTTCTGCGATAGACGCACTGAGCTGAAGGTACTGCCACGATGTCCACGACGTATTTGTGGCGAAGGTGTGCCCGTAGCTGGAAAAGCAAAGTCATTAGAGTTCCAGAACATTGCCATTAGAAATGAGGTACTTACGTGTGCCGGCTATGGCGGTGCTGCGTTTGCTAGCCTGCAGCATGCCAAAGACCACCGCACTAAAGGAACCATGATGCGAGGTCTGTCGCTGAAGATTAGGGGTCTGAGCCAAGGGTATACCCGCTGGCAGACGTACGGGTGATGTTAATTGGCTCTCAGTTATGCCCTTGGGATGCACATAGAAGGTGGTCATCATACCCTTACCCTTGACATTGATTTCACCACGTTTCTGGAGGAAGAACACAGTGAGTTAAAGAGGAAACCGTAGGGAGTTGATCTAAAACCTACCACACAGGTATAGCCCCGAGATCTGAGCAGTTCCGCCGTATTGGCTGACACTTGCACCCGCCAATTCTCTCCCGTCGAGTCCATGCGAGAAGCCACATTCACGGTATTCCCCCAGATATCATAGACCGGCTTTCGAGCTCCAATAACACCACTAACCAAGGGTCCACTGCATATACCCACACGCAATTGGAAATTATTAAAAGCATCTCCATTAATCTCCTCCAGTTTCTGCTTCATGGCAAAGGCAAATTCGACCAAATCGCAGACACTGTCCTCTGAGGTTTCACCACGTGCCCTCAAATGTTCATGATTCAGACCAGCAGCAGCCATATAGGTGGCGCCCACAGTCTTAATTTTCTCCACTGAGGCAAAACGCGGCTCCTCCAGCAATTCATCAAAGTCACCTAAGAAGGTATCGATTCAATAAGTCTAATTAATTAAAATCGTAATCAACTCACAGATAATCTCATTCAGAATGCGAATGCAAGCTTTGCCATTGTCAATGTCCTCCGAGTAAAAGTCCTGGAAGTTGGGTATTGAGGCAAACATAACACCGCAAAGATTATGCATTTTGGAGTAAAGTTCGTCGGTATGCTCATCGGATAAATAATAGGCAGCCACGTGGTCAGGCAGAATATTCTGAAATTGAACATTTGGATAATTAATGAAGCAACATTAGAAAGGAAGGGGAGAAGGAGTGTACCTTAATTAATGTGTCATTAAGCGCACGATTGGATTTCATGTTGGTCAGTTCACGCTCCGCTTGTTCTTTCCATATAAAGTCCAGACGAGAGGTGACCTGGAGGAACATAGAAATAATGGAAAGATTAGGGAAATATTTTTAAGCAATAGAAATATTGGTAAGAAATCGGTCAAACCAATTGCTAGTTATCGGCGATGGAAAAGCTCCTGTTTATTAAAACTTTAAGTGCATCGAAATTCAAATTCCGCACAATCGTATTTCCACTTCAATATACAGCAGTCGTGGCCAGGTAACTTGGTATCATACATATCGATCGCTACAGTTTACCAACGATGCTGAAAATTATTCAACACTGGAATTGCTAGGCATGTTACCACTCCTCCTACGACTGACAGTTGGCTCTCCGGTTATTTTACTTCGGAATTTAATCCCACCAAGCCTGTGGAATGGCATGCCATTAGTCATTATAATATTGTTAAAAAACATTATCGAAGCCACCATATTAAATGGCAAATTCTCGCAGACTTCCCCATTGAATTCCAACACGTTCAAGTTGGCATTCACAATGACAATCAATAAGACGCAAGACCAACCGATATCCGTTTGCAGCTTAGATTAGACCATGTTTTTCATATGAACAATTATACGTGGCATGTTCTTGCGTGGGCAAACCATCGATCTAATTTGTGTAGGCTAAACACGGACTGACTAAAAATATCGTACACTCAACTGCTCTTCGAAATTAATATTGATTTTCTTTATTTCATTTTCCTACTTAGAGGTCTGTGTCCAGATGGAAATAACAGAGAAGTAAAGTAATATTTTCATGCAAAAATGACAGAAGTAAAGCAGAAATCAAATTATACACAGAAGAAACGACAATCCAAAACGAATCGCAGTTCACTTTGCAAAATCTCACACGAAAATGTAGAAAACAGAAAGCTACACTTGGCGTTTAGAAACAAGAAAGAAAGTCGGTCAAGCCCGACTATAACATACTCTGTACCTGTGCTGCCCATCATCGTAGCAACCGGAGCTGCCCATAATTGTTTGTTTTGCTTATAACTCTACAACCGTTCATCCGATCTTGACGGATCGATAATAAATACTGATTACTAAATATGTCCAAAAGGAACGAACCTTCTATCTTTAAAACTGTGGGAGATATGACGTTTTTTCCAATTTGCGGGGGCGAGAGGGGGAGTGGCAAAATTGAAAATAAACTTGATCTGTCTGCGAGTATAAGAAGCATATGTCCATTCATGTCAAACCTCTATCTCTTACCATCTCTGAGATCTGTTTGTTCATACGGACAGACGAGATCGACTCGGCTGGTGATGCTGATCAAGAAAATATATACTTATAGGGTCGGAGATGCTTCTTTCTGCCTGTTACATACTTTTGCACAAACTTAATATACTCTGTGTACCTCTGGTACAGAGTATAGCGAACGTGTAGAAATAAAAAAGTAAACAAGGCCTGCAGAAAAGTTAAATGCGGCGTGGACAAATGCAAAAGCTACATGACAAGAGAAAATCAGCGTTTTTTCAAAGTATTTCAACATTTTCCATTAGGCTTTCCGAATCCCACACGGAAATGTAGGTTTTCTACACTAACGTTTAGATATTGAAAACCTACACGCGCGTGTCGAAGTTCTGAACGAAAATGTAGCTCAAAATCAGTACAGAAATGTTACATTTTTCGTCTAGAAAACTGTTTTCCACACGTTTTGGTTTTCAAAACAGACCTTAAGGATTTCAAATATATTTAGAAAATCTACACGAAACGGGTAGCTCATCGTCGCTTCCCTTTATACCTGTGATTTGCGACATTTCCGCGCGAGTGCTTATATAGTCGTATGGGCTAAGCTGCCGGCAATTGTGTGTAAGTTCCCGAGACAAGGTAAAGCTCCATTTACACGACCTGATCGCTCAGCTGCGTTTTCGTATGAGCGGCTGTCAGCTCGTGTAAACAGGCGTCTGAGTAGTCACCTGATTTACTCAGGTGATTGATCGGGCGAAATAGAACCGGTTGGCCTGACCACTCAGCAGAGCGTTATAGGGGTGCCTGATTGAAGTATGCGAGCGTTTCCACTTCCTGGCTTTCGATATACAATTGTTATAGAGTTTTGGCTATCGGTTTGTTTAACACGCCTTATTGACTTGTACGAAGCTGAGCCTGCGCTGAATGATCGCTCCAATCCCACCTTGTACAACTTGAGAGCAAATCACTTGTGGATATAAAAACCAAAATAGGCAATCTGCGCGGCCATTTCACTAATGAACTAGATAATTTTCATGAACCTATGGATCTGTAACTGACTCAACTGAGCTACTCAGGCATGTGTAAACGCTGAACTGAGTTGCTTACCTTAGTTGCTCAGCTAACGAAAACTCAACTGAGCGATCACGTCGTGTAAATGGAGCTTAAGTAAGTTGTGAGTTCGAATCCCAGACAAGGTAAGCAAAAAAAAAAAGAAGTTAATTGTAAGCTTTTCGGAAGGAAGACCCTGCCCTCTGTGTGCCCCTTTCTCCCATTCCTCCCCACTCTACCCGAATCCACACATTCCCTTGTGTAAATAGTATAGCTGAAAGTAGGATTTTTATTTTATTTTTTATATGTGCTGAACGTGGCGTGTAGAAAAGCTACATGCAGCATCTAGAAATGAAAATCATATAGAAATGCTACACGCCGCATGCAGAAAAGCAACACAAACGTAGTGGGTTGATAATACCTGTGAATCGTGTAGAAAAACTACATTTTCGTTTAGTTTTTACATTTTTTTTCTCTGTGTAATTACGAAGTCTAATGGCGATTCCATTAATGGTCAAAAAACCGCAAAACTTAAAATCTTTTCAATTTTATAGAAGCATAAGACGCGTAGATTGAACGGAAATAAACTTCAAACATTCAAAAATTGTGATTTTTTTATGCCTGAAAAACGAAAACGGATCGGAGAGCTGCCGATCAATCGACGGTAGCGATTTGCTGATCTAATCGCATCTCAGCGTGCTTCTGAGACTCTAAAAGAATCGCAAGCGCTGCAGGATGAACAAGTTGAGCAGCAGGCCAGGTTGAGATTGCGAAAACGGCGGAGCAGGCAAGCAATCGACGCCAGCAATTTGCCGTACACATCGCTTTCCAGAGAGCTGCTGAGACAGCAATGGAAGCAGAAGCAGAAGGGCGGCCCAGCGACGATATATGTATAGGAGGACCGAACTGCCCAAAAAATCGGGTGACAAGAACGACGTCCCCGAAGATAGCGAAATTTGCCACATATTAGTTTTGAATATGAAGAATATTTAATAGATGACATATAGTAAATAGGAGGTGTCGATCGAATGATTCAAGAAACCGCAAAATTTGATTAAGTTTCCGATAAGTTCATATTATTATGAAATACCCGGATGGTACGGGTGGGAGAGATCCAACTTAATAATAAGTTTAGATTAACATGAAGATATGATAGATGGCAATTGTAAAATATGCTTGGCTTCGTCCTTGTCTAGCAACGCACGTCGGGAACTGCTAGTTTTATATACACACCCAGAGAATGTGCTTGCCGGGCATGAGTTCTTCTTGAATTTAGAATTTTTTTTTGATTTTTTAAGTGAGGAAGTGAGGGGAGTCATAAGCGGAGAGCGCGAGCAATAAATGAAAACAACTCTTACTCTCGCTCTCAGCATTGACTTGCTTGTAGCTGCACACATTTATAATATGAAATTGACGCTGCTCTAGCCATCCTATGTGTACTACCGTACTTTTGACATCAAATATTCTTGATATCAAGAACGATCTTCTTGATTTTTTCACTGAGTGTATTTTTAAGATTTTCTATATCAAACAAACTCACAAAAGTCTTTATTTCTCGAGTATTGAATAAAACTTTTTACTCACCTCCACCAATCTGGCATGATAGCACACCATAATCAGAAACGATATCAGCAGTATCAACATTTGCACTCCCAGCGGCATACCCAGACGTGACATATCCACCAGACTGAAACTATCATCGGCCCCAAACTTGAGCACAATCAAAGCGGTATAAAATCCAACCATGCCCAAGGCCATGAGAGCTTTAACCAAATAGTACAGCTTCAGTGCCGTAGCCAGTGACACCAGGCACAGAACCCAAGTGAAGACGATATACTCAGGATGTGCGCAGTCCAGTCCAAGGTCATCCCTCTGTCCGTAGCCTATGCTAAAATTGGAGTTATCCAGTGACACACTATGGCCATTAGAGGTAAGCGTGTAAGGACGATGTGATTGCTCAAATTGTTCCAAGGTTGGTGTCAAATTCAAAGCATTGGCCAGCGTAGAGCGTAGCAATTCATCTGTAGGTGCATGGGTAATATTCTCACTCAAAAGTTTATCAACCAAAGTAGCTGCCGCGGTTGATCCACCGCCAGTAGTGGGTGTGGTAATGGTGATATTATGATGGATGGTGGCCGATAGATACACATTCAACTTGTACTCCTTATCTGCAGCTGAGCTGATGCTTGCATCGCCCAAGTGTTCGTGATCATCGGCATTGCCACTGTATGTGGAGGAGGGACAAAGCACCAGTCCTATGGCACTCAGCATACACATCGAAATTATGACCCCGCATATGAAGAAGGTGCGACGTTGACGCTGATGAACCAACTTGGCGGAATTAGTCTTTAGGCAGCGTGGCAAACCTTTAAGGCAAACATCAGTTAGATTTGTATATTGTGGAAAGCATTACGCAAATCACCTGGAAACTCCTCGGCCATCACAAGTACACAGCAAAAGGTAAGCACCACCGTGCCCGACGAAAGGCAAATGATGAGACGAGTGCAGCGCGGAATGATGATGACCTGGCACAGCACCATAAATATCCAAATGACAAACACACACAGCATGTTGGATCTGAAGGCGGAGAAACGGGCAAAAATCAATTAGCAACAGTTCATTAATTAACGCACCAAGCCAACGAATTCCTTGGGCCTTTTGTTTGCTTTCCATTAGCCATTGCATACCCACCGGAACATGTCCTCGCGCAGCTGACAGAATTTCTGCTCCTGGCATTTGTCTTTGAATTTCAATGTCCAAGGATTTAAGTATTCGCGTCGTATTTCCTTATTCGAATTGATTTGAATGTTTTGCTCTATGAACTCATCGATCTGAGGGGATAAGGTGGAAATGCAGGAGAATTGGTATAAAAATTTAATTAATGTTTTAATTACTTCCTCATCCAGCACGGTAACTGAGACGCGATGATCCTGTTTGGGGTCCACGAGAATGGAATCGGTGCGATTTAAACCCTCCTCGGGGCTATTTAGCTGCAATAAAGTAAAATGAAAGTATTGAATATTATTGAAAAGCAAATTGTTGAGAAGGGAAGTTTACGTGGGTAAAACTTGGAAAAAAAAATTGCCTCCTGTGCATTTGATTATATTTGATTTCATACATTTGCGTTTCAAATTCGAATATCAAAAATCTAAATTTTCTATTTCCAAATTCACAAAAAATTGTCTTGGAATATAATGGATATTTCGGTTGCAACATCGGCAATTATCTTCAGGGACACTACAAAACCATTTATCAATTACAATTAAATATTAAATTTGAAAATAGAATGTAAAGACAAGAAAAAGTGAACATTTTTACGTTTATTGCACTATGGAAAAAATTACCCATTTTCCAGGCATTAAAAATATATTCACAATTGGCCCATCGTTTTGGGTCTAGTTTATTGGTACAGTATCTAAAAGTCATTAGGAATTGTTTTTTAAAAATTTTAAATTTACGTTTGTCGCGCATATAATTTCATTGTATGAGGAATCATCGCGAGTTTTTAAGCAGATAGTGGATTTTACTTGTAACGGAATGAAATTTATTTCTTCAAAGAACCCCTGAGGCAATTGTAAGAGAGCGTTCAAACACACTTGCAGGTTGCCATATTTATATAAGCCAGTTGCTGTAATACACGTGTAAACACCTGCCAGTATAGTGCCAGTTGAATGGTGCCAAATATGGTCAGAGAAATCTGTCGATATTCTCATGTATTTATCAAAGTCCCTGTCGACATAATATGGGTACAAATTTTCGAAAGTTGTTCAATTGCCTTAATTGTTGGAAAAGTTTTATCGATCCCCATCAGAAATGCCTACGTCGAAAAAGTTTTATCAGCGATGAAGAATGTTTGGACCGATTTGAGGAATGGAATTAGATCTATAATTATACAAATAAAAAAAAAACTACAAAAACTGAATTACAAACAAGTAAGGGAGCTGTAGTCGAGTGCCCCGACTACAAAATACCCTGTTCCCTTGACTTCTTGTGTTTTCATACACATATACACACACTCACACATACACACACACACTCTAACATACGCACACACGCACTCGCAAACGCAGTAACTGATTCGTATATAACTTCGGTGTTTTTTGTCCGATCTTATTGATCTTTTCAGAATAGATAGATATTGGGCCTTACTTGATATATATAAAGTTTGAAAGGTCTATCTTAAAAATTGTGGCTCTGCGCTTAAACGGGGAAGGGGAGGAATTTTCCAAATCTGAAAAAAACTCGATTTGAATCGGGTATACAGCTACCTACATGCAAAAATTTGAGGCTCTAGCTCTTATAGTCTCTGAGATCGACGCGTTCATACGGACAGACGGACATGGCTAAATCGACTCGGCTATTGATGTTGATCAAGAATATATATACTTTATTGGGTCGCAAATGCTTCCTTCTACCTTTTACATACTTTTGCACTTCATGATCCCCCTTTTCCCATTTTCAATGGGAACAGGGTATAAAAAGACACATAAAACTGCGCTCCCTTATATAGGCACTTACACAGAGGGAGAAAACGTGGTCAGAAAATAAGATTTCTTCATCTCAAAATATGAACAGAGTGTTCTCTCAAATATTTGAGCACAAATGTTCCGAATGCTCTTGAAATGACACAGCTCACCTCAACCACCACACCGAAAAGTATATGTAGGCATTTAGACTTTCGCCTTCGCCGCCGTCGTTGCGACAAAATTTGGTATTTCTTTAATAAATATCCAAGTCGGGTGGGGTGTTGTACAAGCGTTGTCTCTGTGGACCTGGACCTGGACGATGGGCCTCGGACGGTGGATATGGACGGTGGACCTGGGCAATGGACCTGGACCTGGACAGTGGACGGTGGACCTGGAGGGTGAATCTGAACAGTGGACTTGGACCTGGACGGTGGATCTGGACCTGGACGGCGGACTAGTATCTCAAATTTTGGTTTTTTTTTCAACTCACATCAAGATTTTGCGTTCTCAAAAAAGTTCTTGAAGTAAGAAATTGTTCTTAAAGTGAGAAAATCCTGTCGAGATTAGTTTTTGTGACCGAATGTGCTCATTTTGAGTCCAATGTTTTTGGTTTTTTCCCTCTGTGTACTGACCACATGAAAGTTAAGTATAAAACTCCACACCAGACGGTAAAAACGTGTAAGACAATGTACTTAAAAACGTTCACTGTTTTATGTCTTTTTATCAGAGCTAGCACACACAAATTGACCATTTTTCGTTGTCCAAAAATAACAGTTATTTACGAACCCTTTGAGCAAAGAGTCAGAGATGAGCCGTTCTCATCGGCTCTTGAACATTTTGCTCTTTGCTCAACGAACAACCAATGGTTTTGATTTCCTTTTGCTCTGTTCATTCGTACACTTGCCTTTTTATTAGTAAGGTGTCTGTTTGGGCTTGTGACTCGCAGAAGCCACACACACACAAAAAACAAAAACAAATACAGAAAAAAAGACCCTTTGAGGCGAGCAGTTCATTTTTTCCGCTCATCTGCTGACTCTTAGTGTGAGAGCGCTCAGCGCTCTATAAATTGTTATTGAATGAGCAAAACAAAAACAGCTCAACTGAGAACAGTCAACTGAAAACAAAAAACAAAGAGAAACAATGTGTTCTGCTCAGAGCGAGTGCAAGCGTGCAAGGGTTTTTTCGGTTTTGTTCTTGAGCAGACCCCAAAGCGAAAAACGATCAATTGTTATTTACGAGCTCTGGTTTTTATTCTTGTTTTAAATTTAATATTAAAGCCCAGTACGGAGACGCTGAGAATTTTTTTATAGCGAGAATTGCTTCATCATTCTCAGAGCGGCTCTGAGACTGTAGTGCAAAGGCAGGCAAACAATACATTCACATTTTTGCATTTGTTTGTGTGAGAGCAGCGCAAAAATTGCTCTTAATTTTAGTAGCAACGATTGCGTGGCGCAGCAGGAAATCACGCAAAGCAGCTGCGCTTGTACAGCTTATTCTGTGTGTTGGAGCAGTGCTGCTTTGAGATTTTTCGTATGCACACGAGATAAAATATGCCTGCCCCTGCTATAGTGGTTTGTTTAATAAAATTGGCGAGCTAAAAATTTTTAAGTAAAATGGTTTATAAAATTGACAATGAAGTCACTAAATGGAATTCAGAGGTCATAGGCCTTGTTTTTTTTTGTGGGAATTAGAATAAGCCGGGTGCCACATTAAGGCGAGGTCATAGTCCCGTAGACTGGAGATGAAGCGTACTCCCCGGCCATATAAGAGAAAGAACAACTAAATGCAAACGGATTTAAAGGTGTCTGATAAGTGGCTTCTGTTGTTAAACAAGGATTGACCACAACAGAAGCGTCGAGACCAAAGGAAGCCATCACAGCTTGCGTGGACAGAACGGCCGTCTGAGGAGGCGCCACAATAATAGGCTGTAGAGGTTGCGGCTCAGGTGGTGTGTACATTGGTGGCCTAGAATTTTGGGAAAATGGCAACCAGTCGCATCCATCAGAATAGCAATCCGAAAAGGATTCTCCGCCACAAATGAGTCCATTGCGCCAGTAAGCAACGAAATGCATTTAAATGGCTGGATTCAATTTTGATAAGCGACACTTGTTCGTCCTCTGTGAAGTGCTCCACATGATTTTATATTGTTTGCTTGTCTTTGTTGCTGACAATTATCAAACATTCTTCATAATTTATATGACCCCCTGCGAGAATTTATCAGTTGTTTGGTAAAAAACGAGTTGGCAGGCCATGCTCACTCTAAGAGTGCATTTGTGGCATCTCCGTACTCGTTCTGAGAATGTGCTCTGAGAATTTTCTTGGGCGTATTCTCTGAGCTTTCTAATTAGATGGGCTCCGAGAAAATTCTCAGCGGCAAAATGACAAAATCAAATGCCACTGGCATACCATATTTTTAAAAGGAAAGTCGAGTTTGACAAAAAACTAACGAAAGGGCGATACTACAACAATAATTTTTTAGAACTTCATTACTGGCCATATGGGTCCCATCTCTGATCTAAGGCAGCACTATCCAGCGGACTTACCACTATGAAGTCGATTACCAGTTTAAGGAAGTCTAAGACCCCGATGATTTATTTCACTTACATTTTTAAATGGAATCTCGGGTATCCAGTCGGTGGTCGACTCATCTTCAATGATCAAAGTTTTGGAACCAATAGCATCGCATAAATTCTGCACACTAGCTCCATTCCTGGGCCTCAATTGCTGTTCCAGAGGTGCCGACATCATGGCCGTGGGCGAGGACACTGTGGACAGACCAGCCGTTGGTTGTCCTTGACCGTTAGCATTGCCTCCGGCACTCACTCCACCGCCTGCTCCGCCGTTCCTGAGCCGGCGGCTATCCATGGCCACGCCCTCAACCACATTGGGGAGTGAGTTTAATGAGATGTTCTTCTTTTGTTGTTGCTGCAGCAACAGGGCTGGTTGCTGTGCGGGCACAGCTATAGTGGCCGCATATTCCAAACTTCGTCCATCCATGCTGACGCCATCGCCGCCACCCACACCGGCTGTGGTGGTGCCACCAATGCTGCCACTTTCACTTGCCGAAATGGATTTGTGCAGGGCAGGCGTGGCTGAGGCCGAAGCGCTGCTGCGGGTGCCAAAACGTCGCTTGGGCCTGTGGAGGGGTTAAAGGCAGACGATACAATTGCCATTGCCTCCTTTTGGGCGCTCTAATCCTTACCTCAATGGCTCCGTGCGCTTGATGAGGTAGGTTTTGACGTTCAGCATTTTAAGATGATTGTCCCGACTGCCCCCATTGCCTGGCTCCACTTCGTAGGCATCGTTTAGACACTTGAGCGTTGCCTCTGAGATGTGAACTCGCCTGGTTTGGGGGGTGAAAATTAAATTCAAATATTTGCATACGTTTTCTATGATTGTGCCGCCCAGCTCTTTGTGTGTGTGTGTGGGCGTGGTTCTGTGTGCCTTTCATAATTGGGTCTGGTCTACTACTATTACTCCCCCCACTCCAACCAAGCCAAGCCAAGCCACAATTACATCAAAGCATTTTACATTAAATTGAGCTTTTCCATTTCTGAGGTTTTTGCATTTTGTTTTCGGACTCCTATTTCTTGTTCGGTTTGTGGTTGCTCCCAAAAAATGTACTTTCTATTATTTGGGTTTCTTGTTTCCCAAAAAACACGCCAAGCTAGCAAAATTACTAAGCCATTGTAGCTGCACATGGCCCAAATTGGCCAATTAAAATCCACAATCCTTCAGAGACTTAAGCAAAACATTTATTGTATGTTGGTTGGGAATAGTTTTACTTTGGAATTGTGTACAAAAAGTATGAGTAACCAGAAGAGTAATGCTGAATCGACAAATTGAGTAAGTGTGAAAGCTGGAGTGAAATTTGGTAAGAGAAATCTTAAATTTTAAGTCCTAATGAGTTGTTATTTTGCAGTTTGTTGATTTAGCAAAGGGGGACGTGAAGTGCATGAAATGTTTTCAGTTTTAGCCACACAAAGTTTGGTGCATAATTTCGCTACTAATTTGCATTGCCCACACACTCGTCCACACATGCGTCCCGAAATGAAGACGTGACTATTCGCTTACCCTGGTATACCGCCAGATTCCATGTGATTTGCAATGATAACATCATTGGACCAAACATCAAAATGCCATTTCTTGTTACCCAGAACACCGCACATCACCGAGCCGCTGTGTATGCCAATGCGCATGTTGAGATCTACCTGAAATTGCACCAAAACACAGTTTAAAATTTGCGCAGACCCTGGGATTCGCCAATTCAACAATGCCGCAGCAATTAAGCCTGCGGCCAATTGTGCAACTGCAGCCAGCCGACACAAGAAATATGAGAGGTGGCTTTGGGATTCCCCCGCTGTCAACCAACAAAAAATCAATTAAATTTTTCTGGCACTTTTATAGTATGAGACTTTAACCACTCTTTGCCTGCTTTTCAGCGTCCTTGTCTTTTGGTGCCTTTTGCTTCACTGAGATTTGCATACAAATGAATTGTCAACACGTCCACAGCAATGACCAAGAGCAGCACGCTGGGGCACAGGCCCATACACTGTGCACCAGCCAAACAGCGAAATATGCAACAAAAATAAAACCCAAAAAAGGAAAATAATGCAAAACAGCTGACACAACTGACAAATTTGTGGGTATTAAATTTAAAAAGATATCGCAGCCGACAGGGCACTGTTACGAGGGTTGCTAATTATTCTTTTAAATGTTGCCAACCGCGAGATAGCATGTGCTCTATCCATTTTCTTGTTTATGGGTTAACGTTCGAAAATGAAAGGTTCAAAGTTTCTTGGGAGAAAGTTTTATTTTGAACCTTAGTTCGGATGGTGTGTTACACAAATTTCGGTTAATAGTTATCATGATATTCTACAATTTTTTAGAGACAAGTTTTAAGGTGAAGAGACTTTAGTCGATGGTTTACAATGAAAAAATATTCGTAGCTGTAAAATCTTAGATTTAGTAATAATGCCATCGAAAAAGCCCACAGCTGGGAAAATCAAAGCTAAAAATATAATCATTTAAATCTTACGTTCATAATATTCTCAAGTTTTAATTCGCCGCATAGCTTCAATGAATAGGTATTTGCAAACGGTTTGTTGGTATCAGCGCTTGAAATTCACTAATGACGTTGCCAGGCGGCCATCGAAACTGGCTGACTGAATATTCAAAACTGCCCAAATTTACAGAGTCATTGTTGATTTCGTTGATTATTGAATTATAATCAATTCTTGACCTGGAAACGGCTAGCAAGCACTTTGACTTATTTTAAACTTTTTTTTTCCGATTCGAGACAGTGTTGCACAAAATAACGAGAATCAAAGTCTTCAGAATTTCTATAATTTGGTTCATGATAAGAAATTTTTACAGTTTAAAGAAAGTCAGAGTTCTGAGTTTTCGCCGGTTGGTTCAAGTTCGGTAAGCATTCCTGATGAAAATAAAGCTGAGCTTTAAAATTTAATTAAAACCGTACAATGGATGACTCCCATTAAAAATGGGAAAAGGGGGATCATGAAGTTGTGCAAAAGTATGTATCAGGCACAAAGAAGCATTTTCGACCCTATAAAGTATATATATTCTTGATCAGCATCAACAGCCGAGTCGATTTAGCCATGTCCGTCTGTCCGTCCGTCCGTCTGTCCGTCTGTCTGTCTGTCCGTATGAACGCGTCGATCTCAGAGACAATAAGAGATAGAGCCACAAATGTTTGCATGTAGGTAGGTGTATACCAGATTCAAATCGAGTTTGTTTCAGATTTGGAACAGGGTATAAAAATAAAAATTTTTAAATTTATTACAACAAATGGAGAGGGGTGGTTTTCAAAATTTACATTCGGCCCTATTCCGAATTCAAAGTCGGATTGTGGGAGAGAGGGGTGGCCTTGCATTGTCAGTTACCGCGTTGGCGCGTGCGTGTGTGCGTATGTATAGTGTGTGTGTATGTGTGAGTGTGTGTATATGTGTATGAAAACACAAGAAGTCAAGGGAACAGGGTATTTTGTAGTCGGGGCACTCGACTACAGGTCCCTTACTTGTTTAAAGTTCACAATTATATATGAATTTACTTTAAATCCGACGATAAGTTGTTTAAAATTAATTCTTAGCTCTAAATACTATAGTCCCAAAACAAACATGAAATGAGAATTATGCGCAGAGGGAAAAAGTGTTCAAGAAATAAGATTTTTCATCTCAAAATATGAACAGAATGTTGTCTCAAATTTTTGACAACACGTGTTTCGAATGTTCATGAAATGAGCACATTTCAGCTCACCTCAATCACCGTACCGAAAAGCTGAACTTCTTATTCAGACGTGCTGTATCAACACTGGACAATAGCCTAACCGTCTAAGACGGCCGCAGTCGCTGCGCGCGACAAAGGTCTTGGGCTCTAATCCCAGTCTTCTTCTTCTTTGGCCTGATGATAGCATCACAACCGTTATACGGTCTCGGCCGCTGCAACTAATGCCCGCCACTCGCCTCTGTCCCGAGCGACATCCCACCAGTCCCACCAATCCCAGTCAGTCCCGGAAAATTTGTATTTATTTAATAAAAATTAATCTCTGCGCAGATCTGGACTGGGGTAAGTTGGGTCTGGACGGTGGTGGATCGATCTGGACGGTGGACCTGGTCGCTGGTAGACTTGGACGCTGGTGGATATGGACGCCGGACCTGATCCTGACGATGTGGATCTGGAGTCGGGTTAAGTTTTATTTAAGAGAATTTATCCTGTTTATACTTCACATGTTTTAAAGGGGGATTCTCCATGTGCTAAAGTGGATATTTAAGAATATCGCCCTAAAAGGATTTTTTGAAATTCAAAATTCTTTAGAAGATATAGCCCTTTGAATGACCCAATTTGCCTAGCAATTGCAAACTTTAAGCGCATTTATCTCGAAGACACGTTTTTCGAACTGGCGGCCATGATTTTTCCAGTTCTCCAGTTACACTGAATGAAACTAAATGAATTCGACGCAGAATTGTCACCATTTTGGTCTGGGCCTCAATCATAATTTTAAACAGTTTTTTAATATTATTTTTACACGAAACTACCAAGAAAAGGGCCCAAAATCGATTTTTAATTTTCATCAATGACCGCCATTTTGTCAAAAAAAAATCACAAAATTTTTCGAGGTTCAGACCAAAAAAATGACTTCTATACTGATTATAGCCCTGTCCTTACTTTTCATATCAGACAACCTGGAGACGAGAAATCGTGGCCGCCAGCGCTATACCTTTTTTATGAACCCCCCACTTTGACGGCCGAGAACTTTATGAACAGCCCTCATATTAAAGAAAAAGAAAAAACTTTTTTGTTTACTCAAAGTGAATGTTAGTAGGCTCAAGGTCGAGGTTTGATTATAGTTCAATAATCAACCAGAAAATTCAACAGAGAATACATATGAACATGAACAGTAGCTGAGGCTGTGTAGAGGGCCGATTCTTCAAAGCCTTCGTCAGTACACTTTCAGTTGATGTCACACCAACACAAGCCATTTGCAAATCCTATTTATATTACACAGGCGGCGAATAACGATTTGAGAATTCCAAGTGCACAAATAGCACGAAACTTCAACTAGCTTTTAACTCCGCTGCTTAGGGTAGCTGAAGGTATATTCATTGGCATTGAAGGTTGTTCAATGTATCTCTGTTGTTTGTGGCCCTATTATATATGTTAATCAAATCACTATTATAATCAAAACTCGACCTTAAACCGGCTAACATTCATTTTGACTAATATCAAAACAGGTCGCTTAACCCATATTTTTTTGTTTACTTTAATCTGTTTGTAACACAATAAAAACAGAATTGGAAAACTCTGCGTTTTCAAATGTGTTTTTTTTTAAAGAGGTTTAAAAACAGCCTAGACATGGAGAATCCGCCCATAAAGGACGTTTGACTGGAAACTAAAACAACATTTACACTAGAAGTGCGTTATGCGTTAATAGCAAACATTTGTCTTTCTTCTTATGGGAAAAAACATGACTCTTAGCTATTAACGCATATCGCACTCCTAGTGTAAATAACCTAAAAATCAAGAAAAATTTTGTCTTTGCATCAGACTTCTTTGGCTACACTTTTGTCTTGGCAAAGTCAGCCGCTTTGGTCTTTGCATGTCAGCCGAGATGGGGAAGAGATGTGTAAGTTGCAAGTACTGTAATTTCCAATGAGATTATCGCTTGTTAAGAGCTTCGCTCCTACCGGGTGTTATGTTTTTTGTATGTCTTTTGTATAGTATTGCTTATGTATAGTTATGTTTCATCAGTATCTATTAGTCATCTATTAGTAAGTGAAATCGGCAAATGAAAAATTTTCTTAATACATTTTCTTTTAAAGCATTAACTTTCTGGTTGCGTCAGCAGCAGTTTTTAACACAATTTGGTTTTTATTGTATGGTAATAAAATTTAAATGCAATTCCTTATTCCATTTATTCTACACCCTTACTTACATGCGTGTGCAAGCGCACATCCTTAATGGCCTTTATCATGTGCAGGCCAGTTTCCACGCTGCATACAGCATGATCCGGTCGCGTTTTCCAGTTGTCGCTTTCAAACTGTGACACACAATAATAGCAATCGCCCAGCAGCTTTACACGCAGACAGTGATTGTCCTAGATATAGAAAAAAGTGTAAGAAAAGGTTCTACTGTTCAATTGAAATCAAATCTCACCTCGGCAATGCGATCGAATCGAGCGAACAGGTCATTTAATATTTTAACCAACTGCTGGGCAGAGGTTTTACTGGCCAGCTCGGTAAAGCCCTGCGGACATATAAAAAATGATTTAACTAAAAAATCCATTTCAATCTCTTCACTGCCCTTTCACTTACCTTGATATCTGCAAAAAGGATGCTTACATTATCCATGGGATAAACGTATAATTTGTTGAACTGCGTCTCCACAGTGGGATCCGTGCCTTTGTACATTTCGCTGCGTATTTGATTGTTTACAATGTTGGGCAAAACTGCAAAGCAAGAAAACAAAAGAGAATGCCAGAGAACGTAAATTGAAAAGGCCAAAACACTTGAGGGAAAACAGCCTGCAGTCTGCAGTTGTTAAGCAACGAGAATGAACTGAGAAGTAAAAGGAGAATGATTTTGTCTTTTGAGTGTAACTATGCCTTGGCACTGCTGTTACCTGAATCTCAAAAGGGACATTTGGGCTGAGATAAATTGGCGAAACATGGCCTTAGATAAATAGTGAGAAAATATAACACCTATGCAGAGAAAAAAACAGTCCTTTACCAATTCCATTTTATGGTCAAAATAAATTTTTACAATTCGAAATATTTCTGAGTAAAAGTAAATGTACGCTAAATAATACCAATCTTAGAATTGCTAAACAAAGTTAATAAATTCAACTTACTTGAATCCAAAAGTTTCTGTGTACGTTGCAGCTCCTTTTCCGATTCCTTTTTGTGCTCCATTGCCTTGTGCGTTTCAATGAAGGCCAAACGCTGTCCACGATCTGTTAGATATTTGGTATACATTCCAGCCACATTGATGGCCGTGTAGAGAATAAAATTGGCAAAGATTTGAAATAGAACGCAGTTGGCGTTCCTAATGGCCTGAGGGAAGGAAGAGGAAAAATTTGAAATTGAAATCCCCAACCGATGGATGGACATTCCTATTCCTACCTCTCCATGCTGCAGTTTGATGATGGTAATTACGGCCAGGTGACAGCTGGCTGTAATGGTACCGCCCACAACGCACCATTTCAGAGGCAACGGCAACATGGCATACGGAACAAAAATAACAAACAAAATGTACCAGACCAGGTACTCGCGATCAGCAAAGCCCACGCCCTGGCCCACGAATCCTGCAGAAAGTTATAAAACATTTATGACAGCCCAAAAAGGATTAGCAAATTTGATGGCCTGTGCAAGTGACGCCCCATTCCGCTCACTCACCTTGTATATTGAAAAGCAGCCAAGTGCAGACAGCCGCCCAGTGCAAATAATTGTTGGCAAAGCAGCGCCAGTAGCCCAGAAAGCAAATGGCCATATTGGCAATGCCACAGCAAACCGACCAAGTGATAGCAGTGGCCATGCTCACATTCTGTTGAGGAGAAAGCAGGAAGTTTACACCAATTACCCACCAGAAAGGAAATTCACATCAGTGGCTCATTTCGCCTACCAATTCATCCTCATTTAGGGTATGCTTGAACTCGGCGCGACGCAATATCCAGACGAGAGCCAGCACAATTTTCAGCACAAAGTCCACCACATTCACAATAATAAGCGATTTCTGACGCTGCCTGTGCGTGTAGGTTAGATAGCTTCTCTCCAGTGAACTCTGCTTAAAGGAGTTGGTCAACGAGGGGCAGAGTATGCCCTTGACCACATTGCCACTCTTGAAAGCCGAATAGGTTTCGTTATTAAGCGGACGTTGGGCTTGGCCAGCGATGTTTGAATTGGACTGACCAGTTTCCATGTCATGATCTGTTAGGGATGAGAGAAATAACATAATGAGAAGATTATCCTTTGAATGTCGAGTTTTTCGCAATTTTTGTTCAATTTTTTTCAGATTTTCCGTATAAGTTAGAAAGTTTTTTTTTACCAAAGTACCCAAACATTTTGTAAAAACAACTAAAAATAATTCCAAAATGGTTAAAAATAGCATTTCAATTTGTTTCTAAAATTAGAAGTCAAGACGAAAAGGCGAACCCTTTCGGCTTTATCAGCGGTGGGCACCAAAATCTCAAGATAGGACTCAGCAAAAGTGTCAGGCGACGTTGAAAGCCCTAAATGCGCCTAGGAGGCAGTTTCTATAAAGCGGTGTTTACGGTATTGATAGTGGTGGTACCCGTTGTTGAAGATATTCAAAGTAATGCTCGAAGGTGTTTAAGGTACTATTAGCGGCTAGCGTGCGGCTTTATTAAAAAGCGGTGTTTACGATAGTAATAGTGGTGGTACCCATTGTTGAAGATATTCAAAATTTCGCTAGGCGGTGTTTTAGGTACTAAAAAGGTTAAAAGGCGGTTTTTATTTTAAATAGCTGTATTTGCGGTACTTTTAGTGGAGCTACCCATAGTGTCAGATCTTCAAAACTATTGCTAGGCGGTGTTTATATTATAACACTGCTCGACAAAATGGAAGTCGACCTTATTCCAATTCACCAACCCAACTTTTTCTAAAGAATTTTGGCACGCTGAGCACAAATATCGACATGAAAGAAAAATCTGTTGAATAGTTATCGAGATATTATCGATAAACTGTTTTCTCGATTTTTCCACAAGTTTCTTTTTCATTTAAAAAGAAGAAATCTGGCCAAAAATTTCGGTTTCAGACAAAACGAGAGCGTAAAGTCGGTCCTGCCCGACTTCGATATACCCGTTACGCAGGGCAATTTGTGGTTAATAGCCTTTCCCTATGTTAATTAAGAGAGCATTAACAGTACCGTGACCAATTCAACAATATGTGAGCAAAAAGTTCATTTAACCTTTGTAACTCTGCCATTTATTATCCGATCTTTATGAAACTTTCAGAGATTGTAGATATTGGGCACATACACTACACTGCAAAATATGAGCTTCATATCTTTAAAACTGGTGGAGTTATTCAACACTTGCTATTGTGGGGGCGGGAGGGGCGTGGCCAAAATTTGAAATAAACTTGATCTGCGTAGGGACAATAGGAGACTGTGGTGGCTCTAGCTCTTCTAGTCTCCGTGATCTATGTGTTCGTACAGACGGACATGGCTATATCGACTCGGCTGTTGATGCTGATCAAGAATATATATACTTTATGGGGTCGGAGATGCTTCCTTCTGCCTGTTACATACATTTGCACGACTTCAGTACGAGGGCGGTCCCAGAAATAGCCGACCTAACTAAAAAAACAAAAAACTCATTTTTTTTTTATTTTTCAACATAGGATCCTTTTAGGTCGGTACACTTTTCCCAGCGATGTTCAATAGCTTCGATAACTTTTTTATAATAAGAACTGTGAAGCTCTTCAAAATAGGCATTAACCTCGGACTCCACCTCTTCATTGTGTCCAAATCTTTTTCCTCAGAGCCATTTTTCAAGTTTGGAAATAAGAAATAATCAGAGGGAGCTAAGTCTAAGGGGCGTGAGGTAGTAATTCAAATTTTAATTCATTAATTTTAGCCTTTGCAACGGCAGAGGTGTGAACCGGCGCATTGTCATCATGGAACAACAAACGCGGCACTCATCTTGCGCATTACTTTTTCATGTCCGATTTTTCGGTCAATATGCGATGTACAGCACTTTTTGAAATGCCTACACATTCAGCTAACTCACGAACTTTCAATCGCCGGTCACTTAATACACATTTTTTAATTTTGGCCACCATTTCTGAAGTGGTCACCTCATTTGGACGCCCATTACGATGTTCATCTTCGCAGCTCTTACGACCTCGCTCAAACTCAGCCACCCAATATTTTATTGTTGTAAGCGAGTGAGCAGAATTACGTAAGGTAGAATTCAGCTCCTTTTTAATATTGGTTGGACTAAGACCTTTTATATGAAAGTATTGTATCACATCAATAGCAAGCGTTCTCTATTAAAATCGACAAAAAAAAAAAAACTGTGCTTGGTTAAGGCACCAAACTTCAAACTTAAGCTTTTAATAGTCGGTACTTCCCCTTTTTAATATTTTTTTGTGAAAATTTTCCAACACTACTGTGCTAGGTCGGCCATTTCTGGAACGGCCTTAGCGAACCCTTTTTCCTTTACGAGTAACGGGTATAAAAAGAGAATTAAAAAATCTTTGCGCGTTTCCTTTCCACGATTTAAAAAAAAAACCGACAAAATTCGGTCTTCTGAACCAGAAGACCCCCTTTAAGTTTTGTCTATTATTACCATATAATTTATAAACAAGAAAGCAAAGCTAACTTCGTTTGAGCCGAAGTTTGAATACTCTTGAAACAGATCATCCCTATGGCAGCTACAAGAAGTAGTCATCCGATTTGAGAAGTTCTAACATATTATCATTGTGCAGTTTAAATATGGCTCTGTGCAAAAATTCAGCCCGATAGCTTAAAAACTAAGAGACTAGTTTGCGTAGAACAGACAAACGGACGGTCGGACAAAGCTCAATAGACTCAGCTCGTCATGCTGATCAAGAATAAATATACTTTATGTGGTCGGAGATGATTCCTTCTATGCGTTTCAAACTTCAGGGCAACATTATAGTACACTTTTCAAACGTATAAAAAACCATTTCAAGTCAGATTTTTGTGCTTGAGGGCTTTTAAAGTAAATGAAATACTTAAAGATCCAACTAAAAAAAAAACAAAAATGTTAAATATTAAACAAAAATGGGTTATGATTTTTGAATTTGTGCACATAGCATTAAAAGACCTTAGCCTATCTCATTTTTTGTCCGAAAACTTTAGACCAGGTTCAAAACTTATCAATCGGTGCAGAAACAAAAAAGTTATGGTAGTTTCAGTGGAGCCATCTTTTGAAAAAGTCGAAAAAAAAGTTTATCGATCATTTCTCGATAACTATTCGACAATTTTTTATTTTAAGTCGATGTAGTGGTACCCGTTGTTAAAGATATTCAAAATATTGCTAAGCAGTGTTTAGGGTGCGTTCAGACACATTATATGGCTTCCTGTTATCTTGCAGGGCTGTTCAGACAAGTAAAATACATGAGAATATTGACAGATTTCACTGACCATATATGGCACCAGTCAATTGGCACTACACTAGCAGGTGTTTACATGTGTATGGCAGCCACTGTCACCTAAAAATATGTTAGCCTGCCAGTGTGACTGAACGCACCCTTAGGGATTATAAATAGTAGGAGTGTTTTCAGTATTGATAGAGGTCGTACTCAATGGATCAGATATTTCAAATAATGCTAGGCGTTGTTAAGGGTACTTGAAACGGCTAGCGGGTGGTTTTTCTATATATATAAAACTGTTTAGCCTGACTCATATATTATAAAGCTGTGTTTACGGTACTGATGTTGGAGACACCCGTTGTTGAAGATATTCAAATAAATGCTAGGCGGTTTTTAAGGTACTAAAAAGGCTAGTAGGCGGAATTTCTTTTAAAAAGCTGTGTTTAAGATATTGGTAGTGGTGGGACCCATTGTTTAAGACATTTAAAATAATTTTAAGGCACTTTAAACGATTAGCTGGCGGTTTCTAAAGTAAAAAGCGGTGTTTACAGTACGAAAGTGGTGGTACACGTAGTTGAAGATATTCAAAATAGTGCTAGGCGGTGTTTAAAGCACTTCAAACGATTAGCTGGGGGGTTTTATATAAAAAAGCGGTGTTTAAGGTTTTGATAATAGTGGTACCAGTTTAAGGAGAATATTGAAGATATTGAAATAATACTGAAGTATCCAAAATAAAGTGCAAGACGGTGTTGAATGTACTACATTTACTTGTCTTATTCTATATTATTGCTTTTTTCCGCCGACAGCGCGCAACTACTGCGTAAGGCCTCTCGTATCAAACAGTAAAAAAGGTTAAACTTAAACAATTAATCTCAATACAAGAATTCTGGTACTTCTCTTTAAGAATCAATGACAAATTCAAAAAGTTGTCTTTCCACCACTTACCAAAATTGCTATTGCCAAATATGCTACAGCTTTCGGTGCGTCGCTTGGGTCCATGAGCACGCTTCGCCTCCACAATGCGCACAGATTGCACGCGTAGTGGTGTCTGCTTGGACAAGCCGCCACCTCCACCTCCGCATGCACCTCCAACCATTATGGCCTGCTGCTTCTTGCGCAAATTGGACAAAATTGATGTGGTGGAGGCACGCAGCGAGGGTGGCAGATCACCATTGTCGTCCATCTGAGCACCGTCTCCGGGCAGCCGTGGGATTTTGGACATATCCGGTGGAGCGGCTGGCACTGGAGTGGCTATTGTGGGCGTTGTCGTCATCGATGTGGTAGTCGTTGCATCCTGCTGTTTTGTTTTAGTTTAGCTTTTAATTAGTTCTAAGTGCCTGGGCATATTCTAACCTACCTCGGATGTTGCTATTCCTGTTGCCGATGTGGCCGTAATCTGCTCATCATTTGTGGTCTGCGCAGCGGGATTGCTCAGCCCCAGGCCGTCGTCATCGCCCTCCAGTCTTAGGTCGTCAATTTGTGCCAAGGCAATGATACCCTTGTCGACGTCGCGTCGCAATATCACGCCCTCGTCTGTCGCCACCTCCGGCTGCCTCTCTTCTTGCTGTGTCAGTTCAGGAGGCGCGGAATGTGTCACACTGTTGCTTTGACGGCGCTGTTGCAGTGCGTGAGAAGGCGTTGGACTGAGCTGCCGCAGATGCACCTCATCCGAAACCAACTTGTCATCATCCATGTTATGTACTTCTTCTTCCTCCTTTCTGTAAGATGTTTAATATTAAGCTACTTGTCTTAATGAGTGCGCCGCGTTTGGGGTGGCTGGGGGAAAGGAGGGTGGGTGGTCTGATTCAGATTTCAACATTCTCTTTGAAGTTGTCAAAGCTGTGAGTCTGGTGTCCTCAAGTCTAAATGCCTAGAAATTACAATCATGTTTATGTCTCGCACCAAAATGAAAATGGTTTCTAAGCGTCAACATTTTCGGCTGGCGCGTGAATCAATTTGGCAGGTTTTGTGGCTTACTCTCAGATAAGAGTAAACTGAATTAGTTGTACACTTTGCAAAGGATTAAAGGAAAATGAGTAAACTGTAAAGAATTCTCTAATCGTTATGGTAACTATTTCATCATCATTTTCTCGATGGCTGCTATGAGTCACATATTCTAACAAGCTAATTTGTTATTTAAGTAAGTTAAAGTAGTGAGTTCAGCCAGGAAAGTTGTCGTATAAGTTATGTTATGTGTTGAAGAGTGGAAAATATTTCGATTTTTCGACAGTGTAAGTACTACATTTCGATCTAAGCGATTTCTTCTCTCTGCCCATTTTTACTGCTCTCAGTGCTCCAGTCCTGACGCTCAGTAGAACTCTTCAGGCATTAGAACACAAGACATCATAAGATTGTGCTCACGTCTCCAATGTGATGGAAATGTTTACTTGAAACAAGAACCAATAAAATATCCTTCGATATCAAAACCACGAGAATGCTGACGATATGGGAAATGAGATGAGAATTTTTCTCAAATTGTACGCTTTCGATATTCGAAGGTAAACACAGGCTCTGAAAGACATATTGAACCTCGTTTTCATTGCCTCCATTTACTACTACTTTTTGTCGACCCAGTGATTTCAAAGGAAAATTTCTGGACATTCTGGCATAAGGGTTGAATTCCAGCATATTATCCCAAGCACTCAGTTGAAAAAATTGCGAAAGCTGAAAAAATTTATGAGATTAGCTTGAACAATTGCAGAGAAACTGAGCTGAAAGAAGAAATAAGTTTGGGGCACAAGAATTGCTGCGATTGAGGGTCTACAGTAGAGTTATTTAAAAGATATTTAAAAGATATCTACATCGAAATTTCTTTCGATATTAAAAAAGGTCAGGTCAGGGGGTTCGAACCAGCTTGAAAGTCTAAGGTTCCTGTTCTCAGACCAGATAGCGGCTCGGTTAACACTAGCCACTAGAGACAATCGATTACTAGTCACGAGCGCCTAACGATTACTACGTAATTATTCATCTCTCATCTTCAGAAGTTTCAGGAGAGTAGTGTGTGTGTCGAACTTCGCGCAGACTGCCTCGGACCAGCTCGCAACCAACAACTTGTATTAAACTAATTAAGTTAATACATAATAAATATTTATAGTAGATTGGGCACAACTTCATAGTCTCTATAAAACCTAAAGCTTTGATTCGAAACTAGGGTCTGTGGAAAATTCCAAACTTCAAAAGACTTGATTTGTTTGGCTTGTTTGACTTATTCTTTTCGAAGTCGTAATATGCTGAGTTTGGACTTGGTTTCAAAATTATTTTGTTCCGATTAAGCACTATAAAATTATATTTATCCGGTCAATAAATTTAAAGTTAAAATTAAAGAAGTTGATCAAATTTATTGTGTTTTATATTGAGGAAGATTTTGAACGTGAGATACTGTTTATATTTCGGGAATATCAAATAATAACACACATTTTTAAACATAAATGTTTTTCAAAATATTCTCAATGAAAATGTATGCACTTTTGCATAACCGATTGGGGAACCTCCATAACATGGGTTTTAAACGCGTCAACAGCTTCGTACTGCGCACTGTGGTCCAGAATCTCATGTATTGATAGTTCAAATTCACAAAAATTTGTCAACTTTTTGGTTTTTTAATTTAAAAAAACTTGTAATTAAATTTAAGTCAAATTTTGCAGAGAGGTAAATAGGAGATCAATAAAAACAAGAAAGAAAGTCGGTCAAGCCCGACTATAACATACTCTGTACCTGTGAAGTGCTGCCCATCACCGTAGCGACCGATGCACAATTTCTGTCGATTTATTATACAAAATACAAAAAACTAAATTTTTTTAACAATAGGAAAAAAAGAATTTTTTTCCAGGTTCCAGTCAATTTTCCTTCACATCTTGAATTTTAAGTTTCGCTGTAGCCCTTGAAGTTAGAGCTAAAGACGCCTTGTAATTCATTTTAGAAATATTTTTCTTATTTTTTATAACGAATTTTCACAAAGTTTTTCCGGAAAATCTGGAAAATCATTAAAAAAGATTGCCTACTTTTAGGCTGGAAATGTAAAATGGTACAACATTTTAAACTCGATTTTCTGAAAATCAAAGTAAAACCGCGCAAAAGCGCATACCTCCAGCTATTGTACAATATTCAAGGAAAATAATAAGCCATGTCGCGAGTTAACTGCAAAGGGCACTCCAGGGCACTCGTAATTGAAAGTTGCCATATAAAAGAAAGCCCTCAAAATTTAAGATTTTTTTTTATGAAAATGGAATCCTTTCTTTGTATTTTTTTTATTATATTTTAGTTCGTACTGGAAAATAAAAAAAACCAAATACTGCCAGCTGATTCTTTCCTAAATTCGACCATAAATTTTTAATTTTTTGGACCAATTTTAAGAAAAATCAACTTTAAAAAGCTGCCATTCAAAAACCAATCTGTGGAAAGGTTCAAAATTTTGGCATCAAATAGCTATAGGCCCTGTTCCGGTCTTCGATTCGAATTTCGTATATACGGTAATGTTTCGCGTTTAAGTTTTATTAGTTTGTATGTAAGTAACAAGACAATCTGTGGTTATTAGATCTCGTCATAGTTTTCTCTCGAATTGAATTCACTTGGCATTGAGCAATCGGTTTCAGCTGCTCAAACGAAATCGAGTTTTTTTATATTAGATCTAGTAACCGTAGACATATTTTTCACCTTCTATACAACGTTATTCAAATTGGATGCAAAATGTTTACGTTTACACGGAAATCGACTCGAAAACCGGAACAGGTACCTATAAGTATAAGTATTCTTAATCATTTCCGACAATCGTTTTATACAGTTTCCCAAACAAAAAAGTCGGACTTTTGGCCAAAAATTTCGGAGCGCTGGCCCAGTGTGCGGCGTAGAATACTACTCACTACGCAGTTTTTTTTTATGTTGGGAAATAAAAAGAAATCTTTGGGTGCAAAATCATGGCTTTACGGCGAATGACCCATCAATTCCACTTTTTGGCCGGTCAAAAAGTCGCTTGTTTGACGTCATGTGTCATGATGGAGAATGATTCGTCTTCGGCGGTTGGTTTTTCGAATTTCTCCGATGACTACCGTCAAATAAATGGTTGTGCACCACTCAGAAATGACCGCCCTGCGTTGCTCACAAAAAACAACTTTTGTGGGATTTTTTCGTCATAGAACACCCAAACGGTCGATTGCTGATTTGTTTCCGGCTCTTAGGCATATATCCATCATTCGTCACCTGTGACGATCTTATAAACGTCTTTTAAAGCACCGCGATCGTATTTTTTCAGCATTTCTTTGCACTAATCCACACTGTCCATTTTTGAGAGATGGTCAAATTATGCGGAATCCAACCAGACATTAATTTTTTACGGCAAGGTGTTCATACAAAATCTTACACTAACTAACGTTTGGGGTTGCCTCAATATCACGGTATATCACATGCAAAGCCTGGCATTATCAGTTCATGCACAGAATCAATGTTTTCTGGCAATCGATTTTGGACGACCTTCACGGAATTCGTCGCTGAGCGAACTACGAGCACGATTGAATTCACTATACCAGCAATATACAGTGGTTTTTCATTGTGTTTTATCGCCATACAAAGAACTGAGTACATCGACACACTCTTGCTGAGATAATCCGGAAGTCGGAAATTGTGAAAAATAATCCAACGAAATCATTCTCTTGAAATTTAAATTAGAATGCCCAATTGATTTTTTCAACTCACTGTATACAACCTAAATAGCGCTTGTACATCAAAACTTTGTGAGGCAGTATATGCTAAAAAAATGACAATCTTTAACTGTATTGGTATTATCAGATTTTAACTATTTACATTAGTGTTACCAGTTTCCGACATATAAGTAGTAGTCCACGTATTGAAAAGAAAACATCGTCAATAGCCTGATTCCACTGATACATATAGTATATGTACATTTGAGCAAATGTACATATATTTGACAAGTTCTCCAATATACATTTTTTTTATTTAATCTGAATATGGGTTTAACGACCTATTTTTTTATTTATTATTATTTGTTTTGGTGTACATAAATGTACATTTGTATGAAATCGTAAAATTCCAAAATATACATATATGTGTCAGGGGAATTAGCCTATTCCCTGCAAACATTTTGTCGTTTTGCTTATCTCTCTCTTCAAAGGGAGAGTTTGGGGATAGTTTGAGGAGATAATTTGGGGATAGTTTGGTGATTTACACAAAAAAATTACATTAGGTATCGCATTTTCATCATTCAAGGGATAAAAAAACGATATGTGGTATGGAATTTTGTCATCCAATCGTGATAGATCACTAAGCAGGCCCGAATTTTAGCTGCCCCTTTTATATTAAGAGACAACGAAATAAAAACTTGAGATCTACAAGTGGTGTTATCTTTGCAATATGCCAGATATAAATGGGTAAATACTTTTAAGCAATTCAATATAAGAAGTATTTTAGCCGTGTAGCAACCAACGAGTGCGATAGTGCAACTGGCAGAAATCGTGTTCAGTCCGAGGGTCCAGGGTTCGAGTCCCAGTGAAGGTGACAATTTTATATACTCGTATATTTATATAATTCGTAGTTTTTCAGAATTTCCTGTTAATGTTAGGAAGAAGCATATTTTATTTCCAGGGAAAAACGTATCCCTAACTCCAGAAGGGGGCGAAAACGCTTTTTTCCCAGAAGTTTGATTTATTTTTTCTTATCGCTTTTTTATCGCTTAGAAGAAACTTTTTCCTATCTCCCAGAAGTAACGCTCTCCAATCGCATAGTGTCACATTTCTTTTCGTAGGAAGATGCGATAATAATGCGGTATCGCTAGAGTTAAGCGATACCTACTAGGCGAATCGCATTCATATCTTCCGCGATAAAAAATGTTTGCTGGGCTAGTTCAGATTTTGAATGAAATTTTTGAAAATATTGATGATTTGAAGCACGTTAAGGTCAATTGCAGCTTTATTTTTTATACAGAATCATGCGATTACTTTTAAAATTCAGTGTATTTCAATGTTAAGCATTCGAAAAGCAGAAACAATAATATCTCTGAAAAAATAAATATTGGATATTCTTATTTTCGGCATCCTTACTCTATAGGTCATGAAATCTAAGAAATTCAATCATTTGTTTAAAACCAATTGCTTTCGAGCTTTGCCATACTGAACGATCCCTGCCACTTTGGCAACAACTGAACGAACACTTTCTGAATATTGAAAACTTTACTAACTAGCGTTAGGAAATGATCACAAAGAATTCGAATTTTCCATTGGCGAAATAGTTGACATGTTTCAGTAAGTTGTCTTCTTCAAGCATTGAACTGGGCAGTCAAAGAATTTTGATTTGTAGTGTTACACATATCAATGCGAAACCACATTTAAAATCATGTTAATAACACAATAAATTTAATGTTAAGCTAATTACCAAAGTTATTCAAATTTGTAAGCTCAAATTAAGGTGTCAGTTAACTTTATCGTGAAGACATATAAAAGAGCCAAAGTAATAATTTTCACTTTTCTCTTATTCAATATAAAATTTTCTTAAAACCTTTCAATTTACTTCAAAGTAAGGGTATTCAAATATCCATCTTCCAATTGAACAGTAAAATCAGTAAAATTCAAGTTGTTAAATAATTTCTTGTTTGTTTTTGCCGCTTTGTTGTTGCATACAGACATTCATACATACATATGTACACATTTACATACTTGCATGTATCTTAAGAGCTATTCTATGGCAGCTTATTTCAAGTCAAATTCACGCTACCGCAACGGAAATACGAAATGGGGCCGTCAGGGATAGTCAACAACTAGAAAATGGCGCGTTGATGTCGTTGTCATTATTCAAATTAGCTGTTGGGCACACACACATACAGGAATAAACGCACACACAATCGCAAGCATACTCATTCATATGCAGGATCTAACCCAAAAGCATAGCATACTTCTCAGCGCAACATGAAGTCAATTTAAATCTAGCAGAAAGAAACAGGCCAAAAACATACAAAACAAATTCTAATAAAACACAAAGGCATGTCAAATAAAATAAATTTAATATTAAGTGACATTTTTTGAAAAATATATATATATTTTTGATTGAATTAAATGAATCTGCAAAGCCATTCCACAAAAATAAATATTGGGGGGTGTCCCAGAAATCTCTAGATATTTTTGTATAAACTATTGGATTTTGAACTAAGCTAGAAGGAGTTTATATGTAAAGTGTCTAGAATAATGTCGCCTACTAGATTATTGGGAAGGAAAACCATAGGCTTTAAATCTACTTGGCGCTGAGCAGTCGGTTTCAAATCTCTCAACTTTTGTCATCTAATTTAGTAGCCTTGCATTTTGGAGACACTTCAAAAGTAAAAGGCAAGCAGTTGTATTTCGAAATGAAACCGTTCATACGAAAATCTCTAGAGATTTCTAGAACAAACCCGATTTAAATGAATTTATTTTTCTGCAGCTATTCTTATTTCACGTTTGTTTTATCAAGCTGAGAACTATCCAGTTGATCAAGCTGTCTATTTTTGGCTTGGAACTGACAAACATAGAGAATTTATCTCATTTTCTCGACTATTTTTACTGCATTGCTAATCACTGATGGCAGTTAAACATACTAACTAGTTGTTATCAGTTATCATTCGGTGATAAGGTACAATGTTCGAGGCGCAAGTCAATAACTTGCTTTTGATTTTGTTTTTGATTATGATTTAATGGCAAAAAGAGAAACTATCATCAGTTTTCGAAAACAATGTAACAAAGCATATTTATGAGAAAGGAATGGGTTCAAGCCTTCAGACTTAAGTAGACTTAGCCACACGGAATCGAAACAACAAATAACCCTTGCTTTTATGTGAGCAATTAGGCAAAATAAATCATGCTATCTGTTTGACCATCTCAAATGTTGTCGTAAAAAAACTGCGTAGTAATTTTTTGTACCGCTTTTGCTTTGCTTTGAAATAATTCTGTCTTTCAGCAATAAGCACTCGTAGCAGCTACCTAAAGAAGCTTAAAGCTAACAGTCTGCTTGAAATATGTCAGTTGAAATTGAAACTTTTGTTGTCTTTTTTGAACTCAAGTTCGAAAAATTAATGATTTTTCTATACATAAGTATTTTTTATAGAAAGAGAAAGAGCCAAACCGACTCAAATTGGTTCTTCTGGTTTTTATTAATCTTTCCAAAACATTATAGGAATTTCATTGGCAAATTTTCCATATCTTGTTGTTTATCTTAACTTTCTGTTGCCTTTATGATATTTTCGTTAACTTAATTTAGTTTAAAAAACATACTCAATAAACTGTAATATTCCAGCGCTGAAAAATCAATTAATTTAGCACCTTCATAAAAATGTACAACTTTTAATATCACGATGAGTGGTTTACTCACTGTATTTTTGATTTCGCTTCGTTTTATTTACACACCTGTTGTTGTTAGCTTTAATCCAATCAACCACGTCTATCACATGCCACATCACAGCACACTTCTTTGCAACTGATTAACACCTCTTCTAATGAACATTTCCACTTTAATTACTCGTTCAGTTCAAAAATTTTGCATTAGTTCGCAACAAAACCGGTTGGCTGTTTCACTAAAAATGAAGTTGATCGAATGAGTAATCCGCCAGATAAACAAAGAACATGGCGAATGCGTGTTTATCGCTGCACACGAAGTGAAGGGTACAAGATAAACGCCTAATATAATTATCGCTTATACGTTGTCTATGTGTATCAATGCGTTGATAATGGCGCAACAGTATTCAAAATAAAATAAAATCGATAAATCAAACAAGTGGACACGAGTGTATATATTAGATTTTCAATAGCGCCTCTTTGTATTTTCACTTTTCACATTGAAACTTGAGTTGACTCAGCATCAGTACGTCATGGAGGCTGGTCAAATATTAGCCCGAGATCAATACCTTTGGGAGTGTTCTCATATCTACATATGTTACAATATTGCTATTTTGTTATTTGCACTGCCGCCCGCGGCGCGCTTTGCTTTTTTTTCGAATTTATTTTCGCGTCTTTCACATTGAACTGGCATTTAACAACTGAGCGAGAAAAATGCTTTGGACTGGATAAAATACAATATGAAACGAAGCGGGGGCTATTGGGTTCTCTATGGCTCTCTGATTAAGTAGAAATCAGTTTGGATTTTTGTTGTTGCTGCTGATATGGTAATTGACTAAGTAATAATGAAGTTAATGATGATGATGGATATGAGTGTAACAGGAGCGGTTCAGTTAGCTTACAATAAAGATGTTTCCGGTGAGAAGAGCTCGAACCAAAATTTACCAATGGTTTTTGTTCGGGAAAGTTTTTGTTCGGCTTAAGTTTTACCAAATTAAAAGCGAAACATGGATTCAGTACAAAATAAGTGGTTACGTTCCTAAAATTCAAAGTTGGCAACAACAAATTTTTTTATTGCTTAAGTTTGGTCTGTTTTTTTTAAAGTTTTATACATTTGTTTAAAATTATACATGTGGGTCAATTTGTATGGACTAAAAAAAATGCACCAAGCGGTTGTCAAAATCGTAATCTACGATGAATTCAAAGAAGGTTAGCCCAAGAAACCATGGGTCTAAAAGCAAAATCGAGCTTCCCATTTTAAAGAAGAAACTTTTCGTATCGTAATGGGCTAAAATAAAGATTAACAAGTTAGAAAGTCGATCGAGACCGACTCTTATACACTCTGTACCTCCCAAAGATTGTGTTAAGGTGTTAATTTATTATATATTTCAAATGATATGCAGAAATTGACGGCTATACAGCTTTTGTGCCAGATTATGTGACACGTTTAATTATTATTTAATTTTACGAAAAGTACCATGACTCGTCCGAGGTTGCACCTTTGATCCGTGAGCATTATTTTGAGGGCCTAAAACGATCTTTCAACACTCACTTGTGTTGCAGGAACCGAATGTACCACTTTGGCCAGCTGGTATAAAGTTGGGCATAGAAATCGCTTTTTCTCCCAATACTCCATAATATTGGAGGTCAAGCAAATTGGCTTTGGGGTATAGCCGTCAATTTCTGCATATCATTTGAAATATATAATAAATTAATTATTAAATTAAAAAAAAAAAATTTTAGAAACAATAATGCTGGGAGGTAGCTTTAGGTTCCATTTATAAGAATAAAAAAATAATATTGGCAAAATATTTTACCCAGAGGCCGTAAATTACTGTTGAGTTTTATTTCGAGCGAAAAAAATAAAACTCATACATAATCACTATTTTTGAGTTCTATTTTTTTTTTATCAAAAATAATGATTACGGTCTAAGTTTTAAAAAATTACTCAAAAATAATTACACGTGAAGAAAAAGTAAAAATCATAATAATCATTACTTTTGAGTTTTATCTTTTTTTATAAAAAAAATGATTACGGTCTAAGTTTTATAAAATTACTCAAAAATAATTATTATCAGTGAAGAAAAAACGTAAAAATCATAAATTTAAAAATCATGACGGAAATGCAGAGAATAAGAAAAAAAAATGATTATGGTGTGAACCATTTTTTCTAGGTCCATTAGAAGTGTGTGATTTTTTTAGTTAAAAAAATAAAAATAATCATTATTTACGGTCCCCGAAAATAAGAATATGCCAATAAAAATTACGTTTTTATTAAGAACAAAAAAAAACAAAAAATGCTATATTTTCCTCAAGACGTTTCTTAAAAACAAAGTTTTTCGACCGATCTTTGTCATCCATCGACCAAACTTTAAAGAAGGAAGGCGACACGACCTTTGGCAGCTATATGCTATAGTCATGCGTCCCGATTTCCACCAAACTTTGTAGAATTGTGTAAAAGAAGTTAACTTAGTTAACTAAGAAATACGTACTTTGGAGGCGTTTCCATTAAAAACAAAAAAGTTTTTCTCACTAAGACTAGTTTTTCGACCGATCGTTCCTATGGCAGCTATATGCTATAGTCATCCGATCCGGCCGGTTCCGACAAATGTGCAGCGTATTTGTACCAAAAGACTTCGTGCAAATTTTGGTGAGGATAGCTTTAAAACTGACGGAGGAGATAGCATAGAAACAGACAGACGGACGGACAGACGGACAAGGCTAAATCAACTCAGCTCGTCATGCTGATCAAGAATATATATATACTTTATGTGGTCGGAGATGCTTCCTTCAATGCGTTACAAACATCCGGACAATTTTATAATACCCTTTGCAAGGGTATAAAAAACATTTTCACGACAATCAAAATGTTTTCCTTGACAACGCCTGTGATTTCATTTTTTGCCCAAATTTTAAAAAGTGAGTGGCAATGCAAAATGAATGTGAGTGGTTAATTGGTTTTTTTGTTGATTGGCTTTGCAAATAAAATTCATGAAGATTTTCCAGGAAAAAAGTGTTGTTTCCATTTTCTGCTGTATTTATTAAGCTAAATATTTTCGCAAATCAAAAGAGGAATAAAACTGAGCGAACCATAACTGTTGCTGTATTGGAGTTGGGTTGGATTACAGAAACGTTTGCAATATTATTTCTGAAATTAGAAGTCACATCTATAGCCCAGTCTTGTGAACAACCAAGATTGGTATGTATGTATGTAGAATTATGTGAAAGCATTCCAAATAAATAAATGCCAATTTTTGGGACATTTCCATTGAAAACAAAAAAGTTTTTCTACTTAAGACAACTTTTCAGACTCTACTTTTCTATGACAGCTATACTATATAGATGTCCGATTTCGACCAAACTTAGTGGAAGCATGGAAAAGCATAGCAAACTAAGAAATATGAAGTTGGGAGGCGTTCCCATTGAAAACAGAAAGTTTTTATACCCTTGCATAGGGTATTATAAAATTGTGCGGATTTCTGTAACGCATTGAAGAAAGCATCTCCGACCACATAAAGTATATATATTCTTGATCAGCATGACGAGCTGAGTTCATTTAGCCTTGTCCGCCTGTCCGTCTATCCGTATGTTTCTATGCTTTTTCCTCCGTCAGTTTTAAAGCTATCCTCACCAAACTTTGCACGAAGTCTTTTGGTATAAATGCACTGCACATTTGTCGGAACCGGCCGGATCGGATGACTATAGCATATAGCTGCCATAGGAACGATCGGTCGAAAAACAAGTTTTAGTGAGAAAAACTTTTTTGTTTTCAATTGAAACGCCTCCAAAGTACGTATTTTTATCCCCATGATTTACTAAGTTCGGATGAACTATAGCATGAAAGCAACGAGTATGAATGATCGGTCGAAAAAGAAGTTTTATTTAGTTAGACAAACTTTTTTGTTTTAAATGGGATTGTTTTAGCCATGTCCGTCTGTCCGTCCGTATGTTTCTATGCTATCTCCTCCTTCAGTTTTAAAGCTATGTTAACCAAACTTTGTTCGAAGTCTTCTGGTACAAATACGCTGCACTTTTGTCGGAACTGCTTTGGAAATCACTCAGCTAGCATTGTCCAAAGCGAAAACAAAATTATTGTACAATATCATTTTATACGTGCTGCAAGTGTATCATGTTTATACTCTGTACCAAAAGTACACAGAGTATATTAAGTTTGTGTAAAAGTATGTAACAGCCAAAAGGAAGCATCTCCGACCGCATAAAGTGTATATATTCTTGATCAGCATCAACAGCCGAACCGATAGGCATGTCCGTCTGTCTGAACGTATGAACCAACAGATCTCAGAGATGGTAAGAGATTGAGGTTTGACATGTATGGGACATAAGCTTGTTATACTTGCATGCAGATCAAGTTTATTTTCAATATTTGCCACGCCCCCTCCCGCCTCCGCAAATTTGAAAAAAAGGCATATCTCCCACAGTTTTATAGATAGAAGGTTCGTTCCTTCGAGAAATATTTAGTAATCGGGATTCTTTATCGATTCGATTGGTAAAGATCGTATGAACAAAAGTCAAGTTATAAGCAAAAGAATCTTCGTTGTCGCAGCGCAGTAGCAGCGCTCCTTTCAGTTGTTACTGCAGCATCTAAATTCACACTGAGCATACACCTACGATGGTACATAGTATGTTATAGACGGGCTTGACCGACTTTCTGTTTGAATATTTAAATATCCATTTAATGTTAAATGTATCTTAGATTTTCATTCAACGCAGCTGAAAATCATCCAAAGCATATTTAAAATGGAAAATATCTTTTCAAAATGTATCTTTCGGATCTTTCTTTTTCTGTCTAGGATATGTGGAAGTCTAGTGTCTTCATTCTCATTTAATATTCTTGCCAAGTACTTGAGATGAAGTGTCAGACTATAGACTATAGACACTTTGTCTGGCAGCCTGAGTATCCTCTTTAAATAATATTGCTGCAATTGGTCTGCCTCTGCCCTTATTTCTCCACTGAACCGTTCTGCCAACTGAGTTAAATATTTTTCATTTAGGTGCTAGGTTTATAGTTCCATTGTTTAGAAATGGACTCTAAATATTATTTTCGTGAAAACACCTTGTCGTTGGAGCTTGTATATCAGATGTTTGCGAGGTACTCGGACAAAAGCTGCCTTAAATTCTGCTAAATTAGCATAGACCTTTTTTTCTGCCAACTTAATGCGAACTATAGTGGCTAAATTGAATTTTTCGCATTAAAAAATCCTCCGTTTTCATATCTCAGTATGCAATAATGGAATAATTTTAAAGAAACCTAAAAGGGTATACGAACATCGTACACTTTTGCATTACCTTTCCTAGGTACACATTTAATTATCATAGTTATGATTCATCTTGCATAAGCATATTACTGTGGTCAGGGGACAAATCATACTTTGCCCAGCTTATAATTTCATTTCCTATACATAAACATTAATTATGAATTGCAATCTACTTCAAGGAAACCCGCTTGTCACAATTGACAAGAAGCCAACGGAAAGGAAACCAGGCGACAATCAGCAAACGCATTGGCCAAGTAAGACATCAGACCGGGAAACAGGATACTCGTACATGAATAAAGTAACTACTCATAAGTTGTCGTATGATAAACAAGCCAGATAAGAGAGCTCACAGTATATTATTTTAGTCGTTCTCCTCCTTTGTTGTACACGTAGTGGCTTCTATTGCCTGTCAATTGTGTCTGTCCTGGGGCGGGTGCAAAATTCTTTTTTTTTTTGTTCTTGTTTTACGAAATTTCCTGTCCAGACTCTTTCTTTGTGTGTGGGTTCTGGTCTTGATATGATATGAAATGTCAAATGGATGTCTGCAATGTTAGCTTTTATTTGTATAGGCAGCCTCTGGGGTTAGTTTCCAAAGTCACCAGCCGGGCCACCCAGGCAGTCAGCCCTTTTTATGAGTTTTTGTTGCCTTGTTGAATTTATGGCCATAAGAAACTTGTTAAAGCATATTATTGGGTGTGTAACAAGTGAGTGTGCTTGTGTGTATGTGTGTGTGTGTGAGTTTGTTTGCTTTTGGTGCTGCCGCTTTACAGCCATGAGACTGTGGGGGCAGCTGCTTAGCTAAGTAGATTAAAGTCATATTTACACGCCTTCCTCATCTGTCTGAGTGTGTGTGAGTGTGTAAGTCTCTGTTGTTGTTGTATTTGAGTTTGTGCTCTACGTTAAGTGGCAGCAATTAACACTTGACATATTTATGCTCAGCCCCGGGGCGCAAAGGGTGTTCCAATGCATTATTATCATGCCCTCCCTCCCAGCCACAAAGCTACTCGGCAAGGCCAACCTATCAATATGCCAACAACTGCAGCAACAACAACCACAATGTCTAGCAAGCTGCTTATTTTATTTATTAAGCGTTTAAGCCGTTTCACTGGGCTGGGTTGTTAACCATAGTCTAGTTGCTATGGTGTCACAAATACTTAAAGATAATTATGCCAACTTGGTTGGCATCAGGCAGAGCTAATTAAGTAATAGGAAAATCATAAATATTTTGCTTGTAGAAATTCAATAATTCAAAATGTTTGCGAATGAATTTTAATTAAATCATACCACGGTCATGAGGATTGAACATAGCTCTTTAAATGAAGCTACTGGTCCCAAGGCACACTGGGCTGGATGGCCAAATAAAGTAAAATTTTTTTTTATATAACCCGGTAGTTCGGCAGCACCGGTGCGGCATGTAGTGCACTTGTCGCCTGAACAATCCACAAGATACTTTTTGCAGTCTAGAAATAGGCTATGCTTTAGTTTGTCAGCGCCACCTAGGGCTCGTTAATTCCATATAATTGGTAAGAGAAGGAGCGACTCAGATAACTATAACTGCTAAAAGGGCGACGATTGCACAGTTTTCTATTCTAACTTGCAGTTCGCCAAGAAAGTTTAAATTTTTCCCCAAGCGGAAGCCAATTTCTAATCCAAGTCAAAATTATTTTCAAGTGCTGTGAAAAATTGACTTAAAGTAAAGCGCCAGCAGTCATAGTGAAGAAAATATACTTTATTTAAAATCCCCCAACGGTAATTGGCAAAAATAGTTTTATTGTCGCCTGCATTTAAGCGACATAGTTAAAATGGTTTTCTTAACGGGCTATTGGCATTCGCTTCCACTCCTATTTTGCAGGTGTGGCACTTATTAATAAGCTGAATTGAAGCTCAATACGAGCCAGCCAAAAACACCAAAAAAACATTAGTCCAAAGTTCATCAGTAAAAAAAAAAAAACTTAAGTATGCAAGAGAGCTCTATTTAAAGCAGAGGCAGGCAAACAGTACATTCACATTTTTGCATTGGTGTGTGGGAGAGAAGAGCGAAAATTGCTCTCAATTTCAGTAGCAACGACTGCGTCGCGGAGCAGCAAATCACGCAACGCAACTGCGCTTGTACAGCTTATACTGTGTGTGTGGGAGCAGCGCTGCTTTCAGATTTTTCGTATGCACACGAGATTTCAATATGCCTGACCCTGATTTAAAGAGATCACCAAATACAAACGAGAAGCTAACGTAATATGATATTGATTTTTATTCTTATACTAGCTGAATACCCGGCGTCGCCCGGGTTCTTTTGATTCTAAAGAGAGCGATTTTATTCAATTTAGAGCAGGCTGCATGTCAGAATAAACATTTTTGACCGTGCGATATTTTTCTCTATATACACGCCTTCATGATAAACTAAAATCATGACTTTTTTCAAATTGTGACTTTTTTGACCGTTTGATTAATACTTCCTATTTACCCGTCTAGAATTGCCGTCTATCAAATCTTCACAATAATCCAGGCTCAAATCAAAAATTTGCAAGTTACGCAATATTTTGGACCCTGTAATCTACAGCTTCCATTTACCAACGCCGGCATTGTAATATAAGCACTAAGCGCTTTCATAAATACTCAAGCGTTGCCCAAAGTTTTATGGCAATCGGATGAACGGTATAGTTTTGGAAATTTCGTGGTTTTATGACCATTCCCGGCCCATTTCTTCAATCGCGGGTAAGAGTACAACCATTCCTCAAAGCTTCATCGAAATCGAACATTTTGCAAATTTCGCAGTTCTTGGACCATTTTCCGCCCATATCTTCTACTTGGAAACCTTTCCGGGCAAGCGTCGAACCACTATCCAAAGATTTACCGAAACCGCAAATTTTTTAGCTTTCGCGGTTTTTGGACAATTTTCTGCAAATTTCTTCAACTTAGAAACCCTCCCGAGCAAGCTTTCAATTCATTCCCCAAAGTTTGATTGCAATCAGATGAATAGTATAATTTTGCGAATTTCGCGATTTTTGGACCTTCGAAACCTTCGCGGCCAAGCGTCTATCCATTGACCAAAATTTCATCGCAATTGGATGAACGGTATAGTTTTTGAATTATCGCGGTTTTTGGTTTCCCGCCCATTTCTTCAAATTAGAATCCTTTACGCGCAAACATTCTCCAAAGTTTTATAACAAACGAACATTTTGCAAATTTCGCGGTTTCTTCTGCTTGGCAACCTTCCCGGGTAAGCGTCCATTTTAGCGAAAACTTAAATTTTGAAATTTTCGTGGTTTTTGGACCGTTTTCCGCAAATTTTTTCAACTTAGAAACGTTCCCGGGCAAGCGTTCAACCATTCCCAGATTTTTATTGCAATCGGATGAACGGTATAATTTTGCAAATTTCGCGGTTTTTGGACCATTTCACAGACATGAGACATAGCCTATGACACTTTCCTGATCGACATGAGCATACTGTGAAAAATTCAACGGTTTAGACGCCCATAAGGGACAAACATACTTTCACTTTTATATAGATGTATAGATTGTGATATTCGTACTCCCTACAAATGCAGCATTTCAATTTTTGAGAATCTTTTGGTTGCCTTCGCCATTTGAATAATTTATTTTAAACAAACATTAAACATTAAATTTACCTATAATTTCTACCAGAGGTACACAGAGTATACCAAGTTTGTGCAAAAGTATGTAACAGGCAGAAGTACCCTATAAAGAAATATATTCTTGATCAGCATCAACAGCCGAGTCGATCTAGGCAAGTCCGTCTGTCCGTCCGTCCGTCCGTCTGTCTGTCTGTCAGTCCGTATGAACAAACAGATCTCAGAGATGGTAAGAGATAGAGGTTTAACATGTATGGTACATATGCTTCTAATACTTGCAGGCAGATCAAGTTAATTTTCAATTGTTGCCACGCCCCCTCCCGCCCCAGCAATTTAGAAAAAATGTCATATCTTTGGCAGTTTTATTGATAGAAGATTCGTTCCGTCTAGAAATATTTAGTAATCGGGATTCTTTACCAATCCGCCAAAAGAATGATAAAGATCGGATGAACGGTTGTCGAGTTATAAGGAAACAAAACATTATGGGCAGCACCGGTCGCAACGGTGATGGGCGGCACTTTGCAGGTACAGAGTATGTTATAGTCGGGCTCGACCGACTTTCTTTCTTCTTCTTAATGAATTTATTATATGAAAATTTGCTATTTATTTAATTTTACCTGCCTTTTAAAACATTTAAGCTTTTACCTTTATCTAGTGTTAGAGCATACTCTTTAATTATACCCTTGCAGAATGTATTATAAAATTGTGCGAATGTTTGTAACGCATTGAAGGAACCATCTCCGACCACATAAAAAAGTATATATATTCTTGATCAGCATGACGAGCTGAGTTCATTTAGCCTTGTACGTCTGTCCGTCCGTCCGTCCGTCTGTCAGTCTCTATGCTATCTCCTCCGTCAGTTTTAAAGCTATCCTCACCAAACTTTGCACGAAGTCTTTCGGTACAAATACGCTGCACATTTCTCGGAACCGGCCGGATCGGATGACTATAGCATAGGAACATAGGAACGATCGGTCGAAAAACTAGTCTTAGTGAGAAAAACTTATTTGTTTTTAATGGAAACGCCTCCAAAGTACGTTTTTATTAGTTTACTATAATTTCCCATGATTTCACTAAGTTTGGTCGAAATCGGATGACTATAGCATATAGCTGCCATAGGAACGATCGGTCGAAAAACTAGTTCTAGTGAGAAAAACTTTTTTATACCCTTGCAAAGGGTATTATAAAATTGTGCGGATGTTTGTAACGCATTAAAGGAAGCATCTCCGACCACATAAAGTATATATATTCTTGATCAGCATGACGAGCTGAGTTGATTTAGCCTTGTCCGTCAGTCCGTCCGTCTGTATGTTTCTATGCTATCTCCTTCGTCAGTTTTAAAGTTATCCTCACCAAACTTTGCACGAAGTCTTCTGGTACATATACGCTGCACATTTGTCGGAACCGGCCGGATCGGATGACTATAGCATATAGCTGCCATAGGAACGATCGGTTGAAAAACTAGTCTTGAAGAGAAAAACTTTTTTGTTTTTATTGGAAACGTCCTTATCATTGGCAAACATATAATTTAAATACTTTTACACAATTCTACAAAGTTTGGTCGAAATCGGATGACTATAGCATATAGTTCCCATAGGAACGATCGGTCGGAAAACTAGTTCTTGTGAGAAAATTTTTTTTAGTTTTAATGAAAACGTCCCTATCCTTGGCATACACTTATTTTATATTCTTTTACACAATTCTACAAAGTTTGGTCGAAATCGGATGACTATAGTATATATCTTCCATAGGAACGATCGGTCGAGAAACTAGTTCGAGTGAGGAAAACTTTTTTGTTTGTAGTGAAAACGTAATTTTTATTGGCTTATTCTTATTTTATATACTTTAACACATTTCTACAAAGTTTTATAAAAATCAGATGACTATAGCATATAGCTGCAGTATGAATGACCGGTCGAAAAAGAAGTTCTAGTGAGAAAAACTTTTTTGTTTTAAATGGATTTATCGGGATTTTTCCCTGATTCCCAAATTGCACGCGAAATCAATATAATTATATGTAGAGCAAGTAGCACGGCCGCTGCCGCTACAAGACCATCTTCTCGTTTTACTGAACAGACATCTACGTTGTATGTTACTGGCATTAACGAGTCCCCTAACTCTTCGCAGTGAGCACTTGCCACCAGACCAAACACCAGCCAAATATTTGCCTATCGAATTTTGTATGGGAATGTCCGCTAAACGAACCCCGAAGTTCAGCTGCACCGGTGCGGCATTAACGAATTCTCTAACTCTTCGTAGTGAGCACTCGACACCAGACCAACCAACAGCCTAGTATTCCGATTCCGATCGGTACGACCCTGCATTACCAGCAGTAACTGTGGTGATGGGTGCACACAATAGTTCATGTAATAGACTAGCGCTGGTAATGCAACCAGTCGTTAATGACGCGACTGACGCTCAGTGATGCATCAGGTCGTTAAGCCTGGTAGTGCCTTGACACCAGCTGAACTACAGGAAAGGCTAGGGGGTTCGTTAGTGCCGCACCGGTGCAGCCGAACTACAGGTGACTGGTAATGCAGGGTCGCACCGATCGGTACGTTTTCGGACATTTCCAATCAAAATTCGTTAGGCAAATACTTGGCTGATGGTTGTTCTGGTGGCGAGTGTTCACTACGAAGAACTAGGGGGTTCGTTGGTGCCGCACCGGTGCAGCAGAACTACAGGAATGTATCTCTTGTATGGGAGGTAAAGCATAGACTTGTATGATTTTCATCAAACTTTGTAGAATTATAAAAAGGCAAAAAAAAAGATAAATATGAAGTTCCGAGCCGTTTCCATTGAAAACTAAAAAGTTTTTCTCACTAAGATATCAACATTTCAATCCTATGGGAGCTGCTATGAGATATAATCATCCGGTCGGTTCCGCCGTGCCGTAGGGTTAGCTGCCTCTCTTGTGCTGTCTGCTATTCTCAGGCTTTAGTAGGGTCGTTCCCCCTCGATACGATTGGGCTCTTCGGAAAATCCTTCATGTGCGTCTTCTCCACTTGCCCTTATGAAGTTATGCGGCACTCATGAGCAGTTGATAATGCCATTTTCACGGCAAGGAGCATTCTCAAGTCCATTCCCAATACGTCTGAACTTTGCTTTGAGGTGTCTAAAAGTGTTTTCCACTACTCACCTGGACTTAGAGAGATGATAGTTGAATGAATATATGCTCATTTAAAATTTCCTCCTTCAGAGGTATTTAATGGAGTTTTTGTTCTTGCTTCAACTATGCTGCGCCCACTGTGAATAAAGCTGAAGCTACACTATGTTATAAATTGCAATCTAGTCTAACCTAAAACTCAACAAACTCTGAACAATAAAGTGAAGTAATTGATTTTCTGTTTTAAAGAGAGTCAATGTTACCACTGACAGCCAAGTTGCTTGGGATCAGCTATTCTTTAATAGATGATTAAAACTGTCAATCATTCTTTCACTTCACTCCCATAATCATTAGCTGCTCGCACATTTGCCATAAAATCTATTAAAACATTCGATGATAATTAATTTCCGGCACAAGCCAAAATAAGCCCAAAACAAAACGCAGCAGGTGGTTAATTTAAGCAAAACGGTGACTCGGATATGGGTTATGGGCTACTGGCTACTTCATTTAGCTAAAAGTCTAGAGGACATAAAAAAAGCCCTTAAAGGAGACAAGCAATGAGGCACAGAACTCTTAATTTTACCTTGAACCAAGTACATGGTTTTCCCTTTGAGTGTGTGTGTGTGTTTGTGTGTGGATTTGGGTTAATGTTGGGCATTGGTCAACATGGGTGTGCTTTTGTAAAGGAGCCACAAAGCAGAAAATAGAAAATTTACTCAGCGACACAAAAAACAGCCAAAAGCAAAAGAAGCAGCAGAAGAAATACAAAAAGACACAGAATAATTGGCCGAAGGGACAAGAACAGTTTTTAAAATAATGTAAGAATCATAAACCTTCTCCAATTTCAGATAAAAGTGTTTTCCAGAGCAAAAGTCATCCACCAAGTAGAACGATAAAAAAATTCCAACGTGACCAAAATTTCCTTTTTATTCTTCTTACGCATTATTATGCACAGAATGCGCTTAGACCCACCCAATTGCTTTGATGTCCTTTTCTTTTTACCAAAAGACTTTTGACTCAAATCAAGGAGATTTATTTGACGGCTGCTTCTGTTTTGGGTAAACACTTGTTAACGTTGGGTGCGGTGCTGGTCCAAAGAAAAAGCCAATAAGCCGTATAAGTGGCCACTTTTTCTAAAACAGCAATCAAGTTACAAGTATTTGGCAGAACATTCAAAAGCCATTAAAATTGACAAACTGTTTGGCGGCAATTCTGGAGAGGGGGAGAGTCTTTTAATTTTGACATTTACAAGGCGCAACTTAATGCACGACTGACCACCACCAGCCACAGGCCAGGCAATTTATGTTTATGGCCAGCTAATTAGCTTTTCTGTTGCATACTTTCAGGTTGCAGCCAAAAAGTTTTTTGTGTCCATTAAATGTCGCGCATTTTTTTTGTTTCTCCCTCTTTTGTTGATTGCCATTTAAATTTAGCTCATCAGAGGACGCAGGCGAAGTGAATTCCCTTAGCTTTCACCTAGCTCTTGTGCTTTTCTAGTCCTTGTCGTCGCCTTTTGCTGTTTGTTGTTTACTTCACAAGAATTTGCATACGTAAAAAAAACCAGCAAATTTGCATAACATTAAGCAGACATTTCAAGTTGTTGGGTCTTCAGAGCAGCTGTTAGTCTCTCTATAAATAGTCTTAAACAGATATTCAAAAAGAATTTTTAATTGCAAGCCTTTAACCCATTTGAAAACAAATCTTTTAAAAATTTATTCAGTCAGTGGGTTAAAATTCCACCCTTTGCTTTAATTTGCAGGCGTGTCCCAATTATGTAATTAAAATTGCATAATTCGATTACGAAATCCTTTTTAAAATTGTCAACGGCAAATTGTCATTGATAACGTGACGTATGCTTTATTTCTCAAGCCAACCAATTTGTCATGTTAAGTTATTGTTGCATACTTGTAGTTGCAAAACTTTAAATTGGCCAACGATTTAGGTTCAATTATAAGTTTTGATTGCTGATTTTAAAAATTTATATTTTGATTAACTTTAGTGGCTTTAAGTGGGAGCTCAGTCGGGTCACATAATTGAAATATGAGATTGACTCTGTTTGCTGCTGTTGTGGTCGCCTTTGTTGCCCTGGCTTTTCATTGGACCTTGTGAGACATCATTTTTATTTGTTGTTGCATTGGCGTCGACATTTAATTGATTATTATTGTTAGCCAAAGAATGTGGCGCCGACATCTGCCACTGTCTCGCTTTCCGCTCTTAAGGTTTGTGGGAGATTTTATTTCGTGTTCTAAGTGCAGTTTGTTGGTCTCTTGACATGCAATGGTCAATTATTTAACACAACTCATGACAAATAAAGCTGTAAAAGAGGTTCTTTGTGGAGCAATGAAATGCTGACACACACAATTTTTCCCCTATGAATATATTTTTATAGGATTACTAACGAATGGGAAGCATATTTAGTGCGAAAACTTGTTTTGGCTTTATCAGACATTTTGACTCTTAATTTATTTTCATTAAGACAACTTTTGAAACCCAACTGCCAAACTGACTGCTACACAAACAAGCTGCAAGGTCCCCACAACTATCTACTAAAATACAAAAATAAAAGACCAAACTAATTAGCATGCTTGTTAGTGACCAAGTCAACGGAATCTGACCATTGCAAAAGAATTGGCCTGGTCCACAATGACTTCTGTACTGTCCAGCATGGTTACACACAGCAAATTCCCATACCCATTGACAAATGTCAAACGAATAGACCCAGAGGCAATGCTGAGTCATCAGTCTAATCAACAGCAAAGAATAACTTCCACTACTCAACACAGACATGTACAATGTACAAATACCTAAAACTAAATGCTACACTGTGAAAAAATATGTATTTAGTATCTAGAGAAAATACTTCATCAAAGTTGTTGTTCCACTGACAAATGTTTATCAAGGTAACTTCCAAATGATCAAAATGATCTTACAGTAAATAGATCAAGTGCAACTAGATTTTAACAAAGAACGGAAAACCAAATCCATCTACAAGATTAGAAGAAGAACGCACAATGAATCTATGCAGAAGATTCAACTTTTTGACTGGCCTGGAAAAGGGACCAATAAATTGTGGAACTAGAGGCATCAGGTCACCCTAAGTTCGTGTTTAATGGGCACATTTATCTATATATATAGACGTTCGGTTCGTTTCAGTCGTTCATAAAGGCACAGTATAATATATTATGATTTCTGTCGTAGTGTGACTTTTCGCAAAACTTTGTAAATTGAATTACTATAAATCATTTGAATATCTCTAAAATCCTTAAAAAACTCAAAAAAATTATGATGTCGGATTTGCAGGATTCGTCTATACTATAATTTCCTAGAAGAATGCCCTAAGAAAACAGAGATTGTTGGCTGGAAAAGAATATGATAAAAAGGGTGAGTAAGATGCATGGTATCTTACACACCCTTTTTATCATATTATATGAGAAAAACTCTCCTGGCTAAGACTGAATTCAATAGTGGACGACAAATCAGTTATCAACTTTCAAGAAAAGAATGCAGATTGATGACAGGCGGGCAATAGCAGAAGACTTACAGAATTACATGTTGTAAAACTTGTCTCAAGTCATCCTTAAAGGTTATAATTGATCCGGCATCGCTAAGGATCATTTCGGTCTTTTAAGGGTGTGACATTAGAGATTTCCGTGTCACACCCTTGTTGAAATAATTGTAGACGCTCGAGCGAGAGGTATACAAATTATCTTAGGGATTCGATTTGTATGTATGTAAAATAGCTTGACACAGCCCCAAAGGACCAATGTCGAGCTCCTCTGAATCTCTTGGCTTGTGTGCTTCTTATTTTCGCACAAGAGAAAGGGACCTACAGTTTAATGCCAAATACGAACGGCAGTTTGAGAAGCTCTTCATGGCTAATTACTACAAAGCTGGCGCCAACAGCAGAGAGGGTGACCGGGTGTGTAAGTTTATTCAAAGAAAAAACTTTTTACTAGATGTTTCGAGGCGGGATCGAACCCACGTCTCTTGCACAGCGGTCGCGCACACTACCCGCTGAGTCACACCCGAATCACGTCTTAAAACTTGTCAGTGAACCGAACTGAAGCGTTTTTCTTTGTGGTTTTCGGTTCTGTTCAGCATTTCTGAAAGGAAGCCGGTTCGGCTTGCGGTTCGGCTGACCAGCTGGAATAAGCGGTTCGGTTCTGTTCAAAACCGGTTCGATTCAGACCCGGCTTGCATCCCTGAGTAAAAGAATACTCAAGTGAGAAAGCGACAGATAAAAAATGCGTTGCTTAAATTGTTGGTGGATAATTTCACACTCAAATTTTTCAGCTCCCTGTTTCTGTGAGTATTTCCAATACGCTACGCGAGTGGCGCCAGTGTTTTCGGCACTCAAGTGCGAGACACACATTTGCCGCGAGTAAAAATACTACTGTATACATTATGTTGTAGTGGTCGGGATACCCGAGTGCGAAAATATCAAGTACATACTTATGCAGTTGCGGTGCAGGTCTCTGTAAACCATAGGGTCAAAGAAATCGCAAAATTGTCAAAATTTTCTTGAGCTTAGATTATTATTTAGACGGTCAAATATGTATAGGTGAACATCGAATGGTCATAAATATCGCGATATTTTCTTACGTCGCATCTCGAAAGCGTAGATTTTTAATTGGATTCCCAGTCACAAATGCAAAAGCAGATAAACGGTTTAAAAGTGGTTCACCTACACCTTTCGAATAGAGAATCGGTATTTATGAGTGTCAGACGTTTTACAAGTCTCAGAATTTAGTTATTCTATGAACTGGAAACTTGGTAAAGTAAAAGTAAAATCGGCTTGTCAAGATGACAACAGCCCCGAGGGGCCAAAACCGAGCCTCTCTCAATCTCTTGGCTTGTGCGCTTCTAATTTTAGCACAAGAAAAAGGGACCTACAGTTTAACGCCGAACCGAACGGCAGTTTTTGGGAGGCTTTTCATGGCTAATTACTGAAATGCTGGCGCCAAGAGCAAGAGGTGTGGCCGGGTGTAAAGTTTAATTCAAAGAAAAAAATTTTTCATTAGTTGTTCGAGGCGGGATCAAACCCACGACCATGCACAGTCGCGCACACTAACCGCTGAGCCACTCCGGCCAAACTTGGTGTATGGGCTGGAAATTCGTAATTTTCCCTATGTAAAACGGTCTGTTTCTATGCTATCTCCTCCGTCAGTCTTAACGCTATATTGAACAAACTTTGCAGGAAATCTTCTGGTACATATACGCTGCACATTTGTCGGAACCGGCCGGATCGGATGACTATAGCATATAGCTGTCATAGGAACGATTGGTCGAAAAACTAGTTTTAATGAGAAAAACTTTTTTGTTTCCAAGGGAAACGCCTCTAAACTTCGTATTTCCTAGTTTTCTATGCTTTCCCATGATTCCACCAAGTTTGGTCGAAATCGGACATCTATATAGTACAGCTCCCTTAGAAAAGCAAGGACCGAAATGTTTACATAAAAAGTCCGAACAAACCCGACCCAACCGCTCCCACACAAGGTTGGACAAAACCACAACCACCTCGGATACTAAATATAGCTCCTAGAACGATCGGTTGAAAAATACTAGTAGAAAACTTTTGTTTTTAGGAAACGTCCAAACTAGTATTTCTTAGTTTACTATCCTTTCCCAAAACTAAGTTGGTCGAAATCGGTTCCATAGGAAGATCGTCGAAAAACTATCTAGTAGAAAAACTTTTGTTTTAAGAAAACGCCACGATAACTAAACAAAGTTTGTCGACGGATGAATGCAAGCCCCAAGGATCGAAACTTCTAAAAGTTTTAACAATTATTGTTGGTGGGTTCTTGAGAAAATTTTTTGATTTAAATGGATCGCCTCCATTGAAGAACAATCTAAAATTGGCCGAGCCGATTTAGTTAATCTTTCGCCTATTTTTCTCTAAGCCTTGGCGGGCAGATTATTTTGTAACAATACTAAACAACCTGTTGGAAATCCTCATCAAAAAATCCTTTAATCCTTAGGCTCGCACCTTGTACCTCAAGTAAGCACACAAAATTTAAGTTCTATAACCTTTGATCAAGATATGATTTTAGTTTCACTATTTTGATTACTATAATCAAAGTATTATTAGATGTTAGTTACAATGCAAGATTACTTTTGAAATATCGTTCCATCTTCCCCCTGTAGACATTTTAATTTTTAACGCTCAATCGAAAATCACATCAGGGTCTAGCTAATGCAATTGCCGAGTCATTCTCAGCCACAACAAAAAAAAAAGCAAAGCACACATATCCAAAACTGTCGACACTCACCTGAGGCAAATGCGCTCCTCCTCCTCCCCCAGTTCAACATTCATTGCGTTGAGTGTTCTGTGTTGGGAGTTTGCTCCTATTTTATTTCACTTTTCTCGTTTTTTTCCCTGTGCTAGCTCTCCTTGTCAAATACGAGTTTCTCCTGACAACAGCAGAGGATCCTTGAGGTTGACAGTACTTTTTTTGCTGGCTGTGCTTTAAGTCCCCCCAAAGCGTTTTAAGCTGTTGTCAATTTGCCTAATGCCGCCATCAGCAGGAACAACAGGAGCAGAAGCTGAGGTCGAGAAGTAGCATTGATGTCTGTTACATGGTGAGAATGCAGAAGTGGCTTCACACAATCCTGAAATCTAGAAGTAGATAAGCAATAAATCGCAAATACATTGTATAAGCTGTACATGGATTTCTTAAATTTCACCGAGAACCTTTCAATACCGGCAGACTCACTCAATTCAGGCGCACACTCGCTTGTTAAGTCTCACACTCAGCCAGTCATTCACTTTTAACAATGGCAGTATATAATTTAATAAATAGTTGCAGTTGACAGATTTCAAGTGGAAACGTGAGCGGCTAGTGGGTAGATGGAAGGCGTCGACACTACACGTCAGCGGCAACAATAAGAACAACAAGTACTGGCAATGGCTCTATAAGGCCATCATAAACGATACTCCCATATTCGCACACTCGCATGCATGCTGACGGCAAGTGCAAAAGTGTGCGCAAGAAGTGGCATAAAAAACAAGCTAAGAGAAAGGACAACAAAAAGAAAGAACACAAAAAATCGTTCCATTGACAGGTCGACTTTCTAATGGACTTTCGGGGCTTAAAGACTGGAGAAGTGAAACTATGTTTGGATGTAAAATGTACACTGTACATGGGTATAAGTACTTTTGTTCTTTAGTACTAGCAACATATAGCGACAACAATTTTTACTTAATTATTGATGGATCAAGATACAAATCTACAAAGTTCAGCAAATACGGACCAATATCAAAGATATGCTTCAATCGTTCTGCTCAGCGGCTTGTGTTGCGCGACCTCTGTCAAGAGGTCCTGGGTTCGATCCCGCCTCGGAACATCTAATGAAAAGTTTTTTCTTTAAATAAACTTACACACCCGGTCACCCCTCACTGCTGTTGGCGCCAGCTTTGTAGTAATTAGCCATGCAAAAGCTTCTCAAACTGCCGTTCGGACTCGGCGTTAAACTGTAGGTCCCTTTCTCTTGGGCAAAAATTAGAAGCGCACAAGCCAAGAGATTGAGAAGAGCTCGGAATTGGCCCTTTGGGGCTCAGTGTCAAGCCATTTTACATAATGCCATGGGCGAATGTTTTCTGGATAAAGTAAAATCAATGGTAGTTATTTTAAAATTTTTGTATTTTAGTGTTTTAGACTATAATCGTTGTCGTACAAAATTAAAGCAGAGATCAATAAAAACGATTTAAGCATAACAAATAAAGATCAAATTAATGCAAAAGTAAAAGAATTTGTCTCTCATATAAAACGAAATATGCCAAAATGCCAAAGACATCTGTCAAAATTCAAAACCTTGCACTCAGAATGGCTATTAAAGAATTTGGAAGTGGACATTGAAAATGAAAATACCGCAAGACTATCAACCTCCAATATTGGAGAACCAAAATTAAGCTATACTGAGGAAGGGTTACGACTAAAAAGAAAATTGGCTACCGAACTTGCCTTACTGACTAATTTCTCAACTCCCTTACTTTTTTACATGCAGCCTCTGCCTCTGCTAAAAAAAAGAAAAGATATTGAATTTTCCGGAATTGTAAAACAAGCTATGACAGAGCAAAATGCAGAAAGTCCCGAATCAGAAAAAGGATTTGACAAAACCCCACAACAAAACCCAAAGCACTAGCGCTCTTATTGAAGAATGGATTTACCAAATAAAGCACACGGCTGCGATATCCGAGGTGTGTTCAAAGGAAAAGGTTAATTTTGAATTTTCGCGGGCTGTGTACAATCGATTATCGATATTTTGTTTTTGTTATATTCGGACACATATGTTTATCATATGTTTGCACTAGCAGCCAAATTCGATTAGTAGTTTGTTTTAGGAAACTGAAAAGATAAGTCACGTTTATGTGTGCTCTTCGATTTTTATCTAAGTTTTGAGCAAAAGCAACGTCGCATTAGTATCCTTCAGGAATTGTTGAATGACGTCAACGACGATCCGGGTTTTGCTCAAATGGGTCATAACTGGTGGCGAAACGTGGGGTTATGACATTCAAACCACTGCCCAATCATCCCAATGGAAGCGCACAGATGAGCCAAGACCGAAAAAAGCACGCCAAGTTCGATCAAATGTGAAGGTTTTGCTCACTGGTTTCTTTGATTACAATGTTGTGTGTCATCATGAGCTCCTGCCAAGAGGTCATACAGTGAACAAGGAATACTACAAGGAAGTTATGCAACGTTTGCGCGAAGCAATACGGCTCAAAAGATCGGTATTGTGGAAAAACAAATCGTGGATTCTGCATCACGATAATGCACCAACTCACACATCAATGCTTGTAATCATGCCTCAACCACCGTATTCACCAGATTTGGCTCCCTGCGACTTTTTCCTATTCCCAAAACTGAAGAGACCAATGAAAGGAAAGCGTTTTGCCAAAATTGATGAGATCAAGTCAGAATCGAAGAACAAGCTGATGGCCATACCGAAAAGCGCATTTCAGAAGTGCTTCGAGGATTGGAAAAAGCGTTGGCACAAGTGTATTCTATCCGAGCGATTACTTTGAAGGGGACAAAATGGATATTGATGAATAAATAAGTACATTTTAAAAAAATTTTAAATTCACCTTTTCCTTTGAACACACCTCTTAATTCTGGACATGATGTGATTAGAAAGGCAAAATTACAGTCCCTGACCTCAAGGAAATAGTGTTTTAGAAATGGTAAAAGATGGTAAGAGATAGAGGTTTGACATGTATGGAACACATGTTTCTTATACTTGCAGGCAGATCAAGTTTATTTTCAATATTAGCCACGCCCCCTCCCGCCAATTTCGAAAAACGTCATATCTCCCGCAGTTTTATAGATATACTAGCTGACCCGGCAGACTGTGTTCCGCCTTTCCCTATTATAAAAATAAACCAACGGAAACAATTGTTTTTAGTGCATTGTTTTAGTGCATTCGTTCAATTCCGATGCACGGGCTCTCGCATGCAGTTCTCGGTCGGTTTCCAATCTCACTTCTCTATGCTTGTTTAACTCCTATGCACGGGCTCTCATATGAAGATCTCGGTCGGCTTCCATTCTTGCTTCTTGTTGCTCGTTCGCTTCCGATGAACGGGCTCTCGCAGGCATATCTCGGTCAGTTTTCAATCTAGCATCTCGCTGCGCGTTTGTTTCAGAAGCTCGTTTTGCCTTTTTCTTTTGTGCTTGAGACGTAGAACGACCAATCGAACGTTTCTTGGGAGGCATAACTGCACAAAAATGGATTAATATGATTGAATTCATAAATGTTGACCGTTGATCAGAAATTAAAATTTCAAATTTTTTCGACAAAAAGTCACACTCTCACTCTAAGAGACAGACTTACAGGCAGACAAGCATTTACTATTAGATTATATCCCTTTTCATTAATGCACTTATGGTTGGGAATCCAATAAAAAATCACGCTCGATCTTCACCTCAATTTACCCGTCTTCATGATAATCTAAACTCATATGAGAATTTTGCGAGTTTCCCGACAATTAGAACGTTTTATCCTACTTACCCGTCTACAATTGCCGTCTATCAAGTCTTCTTCATAATCTAGGCTCAAAAGGAAAATGTTAAAATGTTGCAAATTTTGCGACTTTTTTGACCCTTTGGCTTACACCTCCTAGCATTTTTGGCCGTTCAATCTGCATCTTCCATTTACCAACACTTGCAATGTAATCTCAAAATTAAGCGTTTCCATATCATTTACGCCCATTAATTCAACTTAGAAACCTTTGCAACCTTGCAATCGGATGAATGACATTATTTTTTAAATTTCTCGGTTTTGGGACCATTTCCCGCTCATTTCTTCCACTCAGAACCTTCCCGGGCAAGCGTCCAACGATGTCCAAAAGTTTTATCGCAATCGAAAATTTGACAAACTTCGCGGTTTTTGGACCATTTTCCGCTCATTTCTTCAACTAAGAAACCTTTCAGGGCAAGCGTATAACCAATCCCGAAAATTTCAAAATTTAGCTAATTTCGCGGTTTTTTTCCACCTTACAAACCTTCCCGGGGAAGCGGTCTACCATTTCCCAAAGTTTGATCGCAATCTGATGAACGGCTTAGGCAGTCATAAGAGACAGACAGACAGACAAACATTCATGTTTACATATATATATTTATAGAGTTCGAACCTTCTGGACATATTTAGTATTCCGTATTTTTTATAGTGGCCGGGTTAGAGTGCGCGACCGCTGTGCAAGAGGTCGTAGGTTCGATCCCGCCTCCGGAACATCTAATGAAAAGTTTATTCTTTGAATAAACTTTACACCCGGTCCCCCTCTTCTCTGCTGTTGGCGCCAGCTTTGTAGTAATTAGCCATGAAAAGCTTCTCAAGCTGCCGTTCGGATTCGGCGTTAAACTGTAGGTCCCTTTCTCTTGTGCGAAAATTAGAAGCGCACAAACCCAAGGCTGTGTCAACGTGAAAAGCCTTGGGGCTGTGTCAACTTGATAAGCCATTTTACTTTACTTTTCTTTATCGATCCGCTGAAGGAATTTTAAAGATCGGATGAACGATATTTGAGTTATAAGGAAAACAAACAATTATGGGCAGCACCGGTCGCAACGGTGATGGACAGCACTTCTCAGTACAGAGTATGTTATTTTTTGGCCCAAAAATGATAACTTTTGTTCAAACGATCGCCATTTTTTCGAAATTCTAGATAAATATAAGTAACATTTACACAAAATTTCAAGTGTCGAGCTTTTTTTTAGAGTTTATGGCACAATTTTGGGCTAATCGTCCATAGTGCAGTGTCCCTAAGAGATAGTACTCTTCAGGCAAAAAACCGCGAGTCGGAGTACCATTTAAAGATTCACCCACGAGCCACTCCATATAGTCCATAAACTAGACCAAAAATATACCGAACATCACTTATAGCTTTACCAACAGAGCCGTGGTTCGCGGATTATGGTCATTTTTTTTACTAGCATTTGCCTTTGAACAACACTAACCATTATTAACATTTTCCATACTTGCCAGCAAAACGGTCATGCCCAACTTGAGACAAAGGAAACTAAGTATAAATAAACGCAAAAATCTATATACGGTTGCTTGTACTTTGCCATTTATTGCAATGGCAAACTGTGCGCCTTTTAGTGTGAGTGTGAGAATATGTTGTTTATTGAAGCTGTGCTCTTCTCCACATACAACAAACACTAGAAATGTCAAATGTTTTGCCTCAACAGCTGCACCATGTTGACGGCAGCAGGAGGAGCAGCAGTCACAGACATTTAACGTGCTTGGTCGTTTTTTATGTGCGCCCCCAACCCAACCCACCTCACTTTTATGTCTGCTCTTAACAGCAAACATGGAGCAAAGTCAAATTCAATCAGTGCGTACAACTTGGCGGCCACTTGGCGATGCTGTTTGTGGTCTGCCTTTGTGGTGGTAGATGCCGCTTTGCAGTTTCCGGTGGCTGGCCACATTTTGCATGGCCAGCTCTCTCTCTCTCTCTCTGCTTGGTATGCAATTGGATGGCAGCATTATTGAGTCATAAAACTCAATTTAATGTCATTTAACAGGATGCACTTAACAGTAATCGCATGCAGGGTGTCTATTAGGCCACTTAAGGAGCAATTTTTCATTCTTATATGCAAAAGCATATTTTATGGCCACAAAAGGATAATATTTTATAGCAAAACCAAATGATTTATAAGCGTCCTGTTGCTGTCACCTGCAGGTGGAAAGAGTCGGCAGAGAAATGAATTCTGTTGCCCCCATTTTGGAGCTTGACAATGTAACAAAGTTTATGGCAAACGCTGTTTGGCAAGTGACTGTATGGAGTGGGTTGTTCGCTCACCCATGCCAATCAACCAATTTATGGCTGGAATATAAAAAGTATCAGCCCATTCTGGCGAGAGTATAATGACATGTCCTACAAATTAAACCAAGAAATTTTAAACAAATTTAATGGGGTTGGTAAAGTTTGGCAATTTAATCATGATAAATTGAATAATATAGATTTTATTATACCCTTGCAGAGGGTATTATGTGGCTGTTTGGAAGTTCTCTAGGGAAAATCTTCTTGAGGCGTCGTCTTACTCTGCTTTCGGCTTTCGTTCGTCTACGCAACAGTCTTCTGGAAAGAGTGTTGGGGTGGCTTCTCAACCTCTCCGCGTATTTGCCTGCCTGTATATTTATAACGACTCCAATCTTTGGCACGTTGAGATCGCTCTCCAAATATCTTGTGCACATATACCAGGGCGCTCCCGATAGTTTGCGCAGACACCTGGACTGGAGGACACAAATCTTTGTCAGATAAGATTTTGCAGCTATTCCATACACTTGGATCCCATATATCGAAGCTGGTGCTATAATTGCCTTGTAAATATGCACTTTGTTACGGAGTGAGAGTTTATTCCTACTGGAGAGCAGCCATCCCACTTTCTTCACTCTGCCCTAATTATGGCAATCGATGGGGTGTGTGACAGGATACCTCCCTTTCAGTTCGGGTTTAGAAAGTCACATGGGACCCCTGAGCAGCTGAATAGGGTGACTAACTTTATTCTGGAATACGTGGTTGCGGTTTACCTTGACATTAAACAGGCTTTTGATAGAGTGCGGCTCTACAAGGAAAAATACATACTTCCGCCTCAGCTTTACTCTCTTGTGTAAAGCTTCCTCACGGACCGGACCTTCTCAGTAATCTTGGAAGGAGCTGTTTCCAGTGTGAGAGTAATACGAACTGGTGTACCACAAGGAAGTGTCCTCGGACCAACCCTATACTCTCTATACACTTTTGACATGCCTACAGGAGGAACAATACCCATTGAAGACCCCCAAGACTTACTCATTGCAACATTTGCTGACGATACTGCTTTTATGACGAGAGACCCATGCATCTATAACGCCACCGATGTCATTCAGCAATATTTGTATCACTTCGTCGCGATGAGTGCCCTGGCGTCTTTCTCAATGAGCAGCTTTTACGGCACTTGCCTGGACATAAATACTTGGGAGTATACTCGTATCTGGACAAGCGCCTTACATTCGGATCCCATATCTGTCTGTCCGTCAGTCCTTCTCTTTCTTTGCTATCTTTAACTTTGCAACTTTGCACGAAGTCTTTTGGTACAAATACGCTGCACATTTGTCGGAACCGATCGGATCGGATGACTATAGCATATAGCTATCATAGGAACGATCGGTCGAAAAACTAGTTTTAGCGAGAAAAACCTTTTCGTTTTCAGTTGAAACGCCTCTAAACTTCGTATTTCTTAGTTTGCTATGTTTTTACATGATTCCAGTATGAATGATCGGTCGAAAAAGAAGTTCTTGTGAGAAAAACTTTTTGTTTTAATTAGGATCGTCTCCAAATTTCGTAATTAACTGTTTGTTATGCTTTTCCATGACTGCATGGACATCTATATAGTATAACTCCCATAGAAAAGTAAGCTCCGATAAGTAATCTTATTAAGAAATACAAACTGCAAGGGTATAAAAAACCATTTCTTTCCACAGTTTTATAAAAATCTGGTAGAATTCAGTCATCTAGACCAGAAGAGAGCCTTATATATAAATCGCAATAGACATATTACTAGATTATTTAACTTTTGTTCCTGAGAAAGGACCCATATAGATTAATGTCACACAGAGTATGTTAAGTTTGTGCAAAAGTAGGGCCGTCCCGGAAATAGCCGACCTAACTACTAAAACATAGGATCTTTTTAGGTCGATACACTTTTCCCAGCGATGTTCAATATCTTCGATACCTTTTTTATAATAAGAACTGTAAAGCTCTTCAAAATAGGCATTAACCTCGACTCCACCTCTTCATTGTTGGCAAATCTTTTCCTCCGAGCCATTTTTTCAAGTTTGGATAATAAGAAATAATCAGAGGGAGCTAAGTCTGGCGAATAAGGGGCGTGAGGTAACAATTCAAATGCCATGTACAGCACTTTTTGAAATGCCTACACATTCCAGCTAACTCACGAACTTTCAATCGCCGGTCACTCAATACACATTTTTTAATTTTGGCCACCATTTCTGAAGTGGTCACCTCATTTTGTACGCACATTACGATGTTCATCTTCGCAGCTCGCTTAAACTCAGCCACCCAATATTTTATTGTTGTAAACGAGGGAGCAAAATTACGTGAGGTAGAATCCAGCTCCTTTTTAGTATTGGTTGGATTAAGACCTTTTATATGAAAGTATTGTATCACATAACGATGACCAATTTTGTCCATGTTTGCAAATCAATAACAAGCGTTCTCTATTAAAATCGACCAAAAAAAACTGTGCAAGTTAAAGGCACCAAACTTCAAACTTAAGCTATTAATAGTCGGTACTTCCCCCTTTTAATATTTTTTGTGAAAATTTTCAAACACTACTTTGCTAGGTCGGCCATTTTTGGGACGGCCCTCTACCTACCCGCCCTACAAGCACAGTTACGCAAACGATTCCTCCTTGGAATCTAAAGCAAACATCAATAGATACATCCCTTCGGCACGCCAGTAAAAAAACACAGCCCCTGAAATATATCGCTCAAAGTTCTTAGAAAAAAGAACGAAAACCACAATTTCACCTTTATATATACAGACGGATCACAATCTAACGGAATTACGACCTTTGCCATAACAACAGAACAAGAATCCCTAATGTCATCTCTTTTACCTCACTACACTCAGTATTCCCCTCTGCAATTATCGCAATTGTCGAAGTTCTGCTGTTTGTAAAAAATAAAAGAGGGAAATATTGCATCTGCTTAGATTCCCTCTCCGCTATAGACGCAATAAGCAACATCAACAACACCAAACACTACGCATCCCTAGCACGTCACTTACTTACAAAATCGTCCACTAAATTCAAACTCCTATGGATACCTGGACACACAGGAATAATAGGAAACGAACTAGCCGATGCTACGGCAAAAAACGCAGCCAACCAACCGATCACAGTAAGAGAAAACATAAGCATACAAGACATAAAAATACATTAAAAATACCCACCTAATTAAAATTCAATCCAATTTAAACAAAACATCCAACTGGTACCAAAACATAAGCCCAAATATACTCAACATCTACAACTTATTTAAAAACAGTCAGCAAAACATCTCCAGAATGGACCAAATTAAAATAACCTGACGTAATCACACTCATACCTCATAAATAAACACATATGTAATTACTCACAAAACCCAGAGCTAAGCATGTAATTTTACATTATACTGTTAGCTCTACATAAATAAAAAAAATGCTTTTTGGCGCCACATGCTCTGTTTACTTGCATAATGTTGAAATGAAATGCTTTAAGTGAATTGAGCAACCAAATACAAGAAACCGAATTTCAAAATCTTTTCCCGATTTCTTTCCACAATTTTATAAAAATCAGGTAAAATTTAGTCATCTAGACTATAAGAGGGCCTTAAATATAAATCGCATTTGACAACTTTTTTCCCGAGAAAGGACCCATAGCTTTATGTCATGTCACCACACAGAGTATATTAAGTTTATGCAAAAGTATGTAACAGGCAAAAGGAAGCATCTCCGACCCTTTAAAGTAAATATATTCTTGATCAGCATCAACAGCCGAGTCGATCTAGCCATGTCCGTCTGTCTGTCTGTCTGTCCGTCCGTCTGTCCGTATGAACAAACAGATCTCAGAGACAGACAGACGGACGGACGGACAGACGGACATGACTAAATCGATCCGGCTGTAGATGTAATATATATAACTTTATGATATCGGAGATCTACCTTCCATACATTTTATACCATTTTTACTCTTCGAGTAATGGGTATAATAATTAAAAGACGTGTTCATCAATTCTTAGTTTAAAAAAATAACATTTCAAATACTTTCTGAGTGCCTTTACAAAAAATACTTCCATGCATACGAACGTTTGGTTTTAGCTGTTCGGTATTCGACGTTTGCATTCGTTTGCAATTCGGCGTTCCTTTCCACTTGTTCCCTTTGACTACTTTTTCACCTGAATAGCTGGTTGGGCAAACAACAAAAAGAAAACACTATCGAGTTGTTGATTATAATATTGCTGTTCGCGTTTATTTTAAGCATCAATGACATGTCGTTCTGCGCCCTATTCAATTTCATTGCCATCGTTTCTAAATGTGAAACCAGACAGCTTGACAAATGTGATTCGTTTGGCTGGGCATAAATATAGCTATTTATAAAATGATTTTTGTTTATTAAAAATAATATTTAAAGGAGTAAGACTGAAAGTATCTAATTAAACAATGGTACAAATTAATTAAGCTTCATTAATTTGCTATAAGATACAATTTTGGTCAACTGAGTTCCACAACGTGATTTTCTCCGACGAAAAAAAAGCTTTAAATTTAGACGTCCCAGATGCCTGCCATAACTTCAGAGATTGATAGTATTGGGTATATAAATGTAAGTTTTGAATTTGAGATTAATTTCTTAAGCTCAACCCTGTAGTTCAGCTGCACCGGTGCGGCATTAACGAATTCTTTAACTCTTCGTTGTGAGCACTCGCCACCAGACCAACCACCAGCCAAGTATTTGCCTAACGAATTTTGAATGGGAATGTCCGGAAAACGTACCGACCGATACGACCCTGCATTACCAGTCGTTAGTGTGGTGATGGATGCACACCATAGTTTACATACTAGAGTAGCGCTGTGATGCCGTACCTGTCGTTAACGACGCGATTGTCGCTCAGTGGTGCATCAGGTCGTTAGGCCTGGTAGTGCCTTGACACCAGCTGAACTACAGGGAATTTACACGACCTGATCGCTCAGCTGAGTTGTTTAAACCTGAGTTTTGTGAAAAAAACTGCGCTGAAAAGATTACAAAAACAATCAGAATTAAGTTTCTCAGAATAATTCCTTATTGTTCTCTGCCGTCTTTCTTATTCTGTGTCACAGCCAGGTGTCCGGCTATCTGATTATTCCAAACCTCAACCACAAAGAGTGCTTCTGTTTGCGTCATAGCCTACAACCCAAAACCCAAATCCAAAACCAAACCGAACAAAACAAAAACGAAGCATTTTTGCAATGCGTATTGCGTTTTGTGTTCTTTTGTGTGAGAATATCCTTTCCACTACACACAGAAATTTATGACACTTGGATCACATGGCTTTGCCCTAACCCGGGTGCTACACACATGCACATAAGCCTTCTGGGGGTGGGAAACAACAAATTGACTGTAAATATGCTTACGATTGCTTTGTTGTTGTTGTTGCTGTTTTCGTTTCAGTTTTTGTGGCGTTGTAAAATTTTGTGAGTTGCGTCAAAATGTCAGCAATGTCCTGTTGTTGTTGCTGGCCCTGCTGTTTTCCTGTTTTGTTTGTGCAAAACATTTTACGCCATCGCGCGGCTGAAAATAATTAAGTTTTTGATTCATGTCGACGCCAGAGAAAAGGCGCGCTAACTACTCCAGGCAGGCACTACAACAGCAGCCGGAACAGAGGCAACTGCCGCACACAAAGAGCTGGCCTGCAGCTTGCACTTTGCCTTTTGCCGTATTTTCACATTAAGCCCCCGATTTATGTTGCATGAAAGGAGTAAACAAACAAACCACAGACAGGAGTTTACCATTAAAACCCAACCAAGCGTGCAATCGGAGTACGCCTCGTCTTATCTACGGGGCCAGCCCATTGGAACACATATCAAATGTTTACGGGCAACTGCAATTGGAGCCGCTTTGCAGCTGTTCCGGTTGCTGGGTAATTATGCGCTTCTTAAAGATAATCAGCCAGTAAATGACCAGGAGCAGCTGTTGCTGCCAAAGGCCAGTTGACCTGATGAAAGCCTTGGCAGTTGGCTCCTTTAATTAACTTGAGCATCATGAGCTGGCATATTGAAGCAAAAGGAAAGTTGATAAAATATAGGTAGTCGGCGCTAACAAAGCATTTCCACAGCTTTGAGTGATGGCCATGGATGGAAAATTTCTAATTGCATTTTAATTACCTACAGGATGGCGATAATTAGTATCGACTCTTGTTTATATGGAAAGGTAGTACTTTACAATCATGAAAATCTTTAAAATATGCAGCGCAAAAGATTGCTAATGACTATTTGGTGACGCGTAACCTTAGGCGAGGACTGGGATCCACCAGAGAACAAGTAACAGACAAAGCAGTGCAGTTTTTGTTAAAGAAAGAGGTTGACAATGATTTTCTATAAGCCTTCAAATCAGCGATGTTCAAGAAGAGTGAGGCCAAAAAGTGAGAGTGTATTGGTGTGCGATACAGCCCAGCTTTGAACTGCCCTGCTCAACGTGTGGGCATCGAATGCAAGCCAAGAGAGCGCTGCTTACGCTTCGGCATGCGCTCGGCTCGTGTTCGTGTAAATAGTCGATTGCGCTCGGCCCCTGGGGGCTATGGAGGAACATCGCTGCTTCAAATGGAAAAACATTTTAAGCAATGATCCCACTGATGCTGGTGCAAACTTGGGGGTTTTCTTACTTTGGAATCAGTAAAAATTGTTTACAGTTCGGTTAAGTTAAGTTTTTTGTTGCCCTGTACCCAAAATAGAAAGAGTTTTTGATCACTAGACAGCAAGGTCCAGAGTATTTTAGTGATGATGGATGATTTTTGAGTGGTGAACAGGAATCTTTTTTCGAAAATGTTCCATCACGTCTAGTTGCTTAAAATGCATATTTTCACACATTTTATGAACGTTTTGTGGGATTCCTTTCCATTTGATTTGGCTCACTTTAATATTATCTTAAAGTATTATTTCTTAATTTCAAAATGAACTATTCCAAATAATTTTAATATTTTCTTAAGTACAGTGTTTGACCGGAAAGCAATATGATCGTTACAATTCTTTAAAAACTTTCAAAATATGGTCCGTCGATGCAGCGCTGCCAGCGCGTTTTGCAAGCATTGAAGGCGTCACGGAAGGCATTCTCCGGAATAGCCTTCAGAGCCGCGGCTCATGCTGCTTGAATCCCCTCTGTCGTCTCAAAATGCTCTCCTTTCATCGGCCATTTCAGGCGAGGAAACAAAGAAAAGTCCGGGGGCCACATCTGGCCTGTAGGGCGGCTGCGGAAGCGTTGGGATGCCGGCCTTGGACAGGTAGCTGTTCACAAGAAAGGCGGCGTGAGCCGCAATTTCAGGTCGTCAGTGAGCGCTTTTGGTTCCATCTTCGCCAAGTCACTGCAAGAGCGTGCGGAAGAATTTGCCTTGAACCTAGAGGATAGGTTTAAGCCATTTGACTTTACATCAAATAGTCATAGAAATCGCGTCAATAATATTATTGACATCCCTGGTCAACTTGCGCTACCATCTCCCCCTATAACGCTTGAGGAGGTCAAAGAACAAATTAAAGATCTAAACAGTAAGAAGGCTCCAGGTGAGGATGGCTTGGACAAAAGAGTCTTAAAAGCTCTACCCATCAAAGCTCTTCTCTTTCTGGTCCTTATGTTTAATGCTGCCTTGCGGTTAAGCTACTTCCCTAAGTGATGGAAGAAAGCCCAAATCGTGATGATTCACAAGCCTGGAAAGAGTCCCTCGGAGGTGGAGTCATACCGTCCTATTAGCCTTTTGTCCTCAGTGTCAAAAATTGCTTAAAGATGCCTGCTAAATCGAATATTGGCACTGAGCGAAGTCAGATGTAGGATCCCCCCCTTCCAGTTTGGCTTTAGGAAGTCGCATGGCACACCGGAACAATTGAATCGTGTTGTCAATTTTATTATTGATGGTTATCAAGCTAAGGAATACGTGGTGGCAGTATTTGTAGACGTAAAACAGGCTTTTGATAGAGTATGGCACGATGGCCTTCTGTGCAAGACTAAAAGTTTGCTTCCTTCTCAACTCTTCGATCTTGCGCGAAGTTTCCTCGATGAGAGAGCTTTCACAGTGATTCTTGACGGAGCTGAATCTAGTGTAAGGTCTATAAGAGCAGGTGCTCCGTAGGGGAGTGTATTCGGACCTACTCGTTACACGCTATTTACAATGGATATGCCAACAGGAGATACAGTTCCCATTGAGAACCCACAAGATCTGCTCCTGGTTACCTTTGCGGACGTCACGGTCTTTATGGCAAGAGACTACTGTAATTATTGTGCTACGGATATCATCCAACAAAATTTTTTTTCGTTTTAGCATTTGGGCTAAGCGTTGGAACATAGCCTTGAATCTGGACAAGTGTGTAAGTGTTACATATACTTTACGCCGTGACATCTGCCCAGGCGTATTTTTGTATGACGAATTACTCCCGCATAAGTCAGGACACAAATATTTGGGAGTTTACTTGGATAAGAGGTTGACATCAACCAGCTTACCAAGTCCCTCTATGCTAGAGTAGACAAACTTTCCTGGCTGCTAAACAGCAAAAATAAGATGTCACTAAAGAACAAAGTCCATATGTACAAGGCCATAATTGCTCCTGCCTGGAGATATGGGCTCCGAATTTATGGCATAGCAGCAAAATCCCATCTAAACAAGGTGCGAGTCTTGGAGGCGAAAATACTCCGTAAAATATCTGGAGCGCCTTGGTATATGCGCACTCAGAGAATAGAAGAAGAATTAAATGTCCCGAAAATAGGTGATACTATTAATAAACAGGCTGCTGACTATTTAAACCGACTAAGGGGTCATCCGAACAGACTTGCCAGACGATTGTTGAGAAGACGAAGGAGGAGAGGCGTTATTATAAGAAGACGCCCAAAGAGGTTACAAATTTATGACCTCCCAACGGGACGAATCCAATGAATTGTGATTAATTTGTAACCTACTGATGATCATATTAAATGGACCTACTTACACAGAATCCAGTCGGTGCGCGCACACTGTGAAGTACAGTCGCGGCGGAAGGAAATCAGTCCTATTACTTTCCGGACAAACCCTGAAATTGGCAAACTTTGCACTCGTACAGTTGCCAAATGTACATTAAATTATTTTCCATAATTCTGTGATCAATTTAGAACTTATTTATGTAATTCGAATTGCATTTAAGTCTTTAACTGAATTTAAAATCATTTTGTGTTAAATGTCTTGATAACACAAGGCAACAAAATTCGATTTTTTTCAGTATATGGAAGGGTAGGTAGTGACTCTAAATGATTTTCGTGTGCTAAGCAAGACTGCGTTTTAGGAAATTGTCCATCCACGTCGAGATTTTTAGTAATTTGAGCCTATTTTGACTCTTTTTAGGACCGTTTTTCGGGGAATCCATTCTATTGTTTGGACTCACTTTGATACCATCGGAAAGTACCACTCCTTAGCTTTGAAATGAACTATCCCAAACAGTTCTGCGATTTTTTTCAATGGAGATATACCTCTTTTAGCACTTGTGTAAGGATTCAAAAATATCCTATTTATTGCGATTTCTGCATTATTCATCATCATTAATTAATCGACTTCACTTTTGTTTTGATTCCCAACAGTTTATTTAAATCTTATCGCCACAACAGTGCAAGGTTACTTCGAAACGATTATCGACAGCAAAGTATCAGTTATCGCTGCTTAGCAGACTCTGTTAAGAATCTACGAAACATCGTCTTTTTCACATGTAATTTTCCGTGTCGAGTGGACACTGCGCTTTAAACCTATCTACCTGTGTGGAGCGTGTGTGTCTATTGGTACAACTTTTAATTCGTTCTTAAACAATTATTAATTGCAAATAATTTTTCTTTTGCAATGGCGGGATCTAAATTCTCATACGAACATTTGGTATAAATTTTGGGTTAATTGAATTTGTTTTACTATGCTAAAAAGGGGGCCGTACATTCGTATGAAAATTGCGTAGCGTATTAATGCGCCCTGTTCCGGGTTTCGACTTGATTTTCGTGTAAACGTTAATGCTTCGAGTTAAAGTTGTATTAATATGTATGTAAGCAACAAGACAGTCTGTTGCTACTAGAACTAGTCGTAATTTTCTCTCGAATTGAATTCACCGGAACAGGGCCCAATATATAGATTGTGAAAGTGTATCCGCTGATCATTGTGCTACATTGCCAAGCGTAAGCCATTTTCATTAATTTATATTCAAGTAAAAACCAACACTGCGTATGCGCAATTAAAAGAGAAAAATATGTTGCCTGCTTTTAGGCCGTCGATTGTTTCTTTCCACATTTTGATTTATGTCACAAATTGAGTTTGGGTCACTATAAATTACCTTAAATTATTAAAACATATTGATGTGCCCTACTCACCACACCACTCATAAATTATAATTTAATGGATTTCCAATTTTGCTTAACGTTCGCCCCGTCAACGATGAAGCGTTTTTAATTGAATTGCAAAATATACATGAACAAAAATCACATTACCTGGTACGCTTGGGTAATTTTGGTGAGAAAACGCTTTAAGTGTGTGTGCTCTATGGCAATTTATTTTAATTTTACGCCAAATGGCTGCTAATCATGGCATTTGCTCGTTTATATTATGCAGTGGATTTGATATTTGCCCTGCAGTGCATTAGGATTTCAAAAAATGTGGTTCATATTCAATGAAGTCGGAAATATTTTAGTTGAATTTGCAATGTGAAATAAATAATGAAACGAAAGCTTAAATTTTAGTATCGTTTTAAACAAAATGACTCCATAAACGAAACGAAATGTAATAAAATTTGAACAAATATTTGAAACAATGCTTTATGAGCCGCTAAAACGGAATGCGGGGCAACTTTAATGCAGACAACAAAGTCATAAAAAAAATTCAATGCTCTAATCCAGACCAGCTCACATTGTCTCCCGCACTTTTCCGGAAAAATGGATTGGTGCAATGCGAAAAATTTCAAAATGAAATAATTTGTTTTTATGCACAAACAAATTTGAGGCGGGCCCACTGCCAACACAACAACAAACTGGAAAATTGAATCATTAATTGAAAGGAAAACAATATCAACCATATACAAAATAACGTTGACTTTGAGTGATGTTCAAATTATGATTAAACCAGAGAATTAAATGGTTTGTGCTAAAACTTGAGCTATTCGCCGCTCTTGGCTGCTGCAAAATTAATGAAAACTGCTGCTGCTTCTGTTTTTGTTCTTGTTGCCGTTCAGATTGTTTGGACAATGACAAACTATGTACAATTATGTGCTTGCATATGTGTTTGTTGGTTTTTTTTTTGTTTTCTTTCTTTTGCGCTAGGGATTTGTGTTATCTTTTCCCAATTATTTTTAGCATTTTTTTAATGAATTTCATGCAGCTCGACCCGTTTAGCTTGTATATTTAATTTTTCAATTACTTTGCCTTTCCCTTTGTTGGCACGGCCTGACACTAATTTGGCAATCCTCTGCTTGCCTAGAATTTTTAATGCGTATTTTCAGGTGTTCGCTTTGGTAAAACTTTAAGAAAAGTAAACAAACACAAAAAAACGAGGAAATACGAAAAGTAAACAAAAACTTATTCGTTTTGCAATTGTTGACAATTTTCTTTTCTATTTGCATGGAAACTTCTTGGTTACGGCGTAAGTAAGTTTTCAACTGTTGCGCGGGCACACCAAAATACAATGGAAACTTGTTTTAAAAGTAAACTTGGAATGTTAGCATAATGCTTGGACTGAAAAGTCAATGCCAAAATTGTGATCAATGCATCAAATTGGCAAATCATAAGTGTGGCCGGGTGGCTCAGCGGCTAGTGTGCGCGACCGCTGTGCAAGAGGTCGTGGGATCGGAACATCTAATGAAAAGTTTTTTCTTTGAATAAACTTTACAACCGGTCACCCCTCTCTGCTGTTGGCGACAGCTTTGTAGTAATTAGCCATACGAAAGCTTCTCAAACTGCCGTTCGGATTCGGCGTTAAACTGTAGGTCCCTTTCTCTTGTGCGAAAATTAGAAGCTCACAAGCCAAGAGATTGAAAGAAGCTCGGCTTTGGCCTTTTGGGGCTGTGTCAAGCCATTTCACATAAGTGAACAGTGGAAACATATTTCACACTCCATGAGTACGGCTGCCAAGAAGATTCTCGGATATGCCGAGCACTCCCGAAAACAGTCATGGTACGATGATGAGTGCCGCCGCGCTACTGCAGAGAAAGACACTGCCTACAGGAGAACTCTGCAGTCGGGAGCAAGGCGAGCTGTCAATGAGCGCTACCGGAAGAAAAGGAGAGAGGAAAAGCGCCTTTTAAGAAGGAAAAAGAATGAGCAAGAAAGCCGAAGTTTTTAAGCCCGGAGACTCAGTATGTAAGGACGAAGCCGGAAATCTTGTCACAGATTCTCAAGTGGCAAAAGACAAATGGAGAAACTATTTCTCCAACCTGCTGGGAGGCGATGACGAACACAGTGACGCCTCTACCACCAATCGAGGATATAGAAATAGACCCACCGGACCATAACGAAGTCTGGTTAGCCATAAAAAGGCTAAAAATAACAAATCAGCTGGAGCTAATGAGCTGCCCACTGAATTGTTCAAAGCTGGCAGTGTGGAATATGGTCCGAAGAGAGCATGCCCAAAGATTGGAGTCTAAGTGTTCTCTGTCCATTACTTAAAAAAGGAGACCCTGCAGTCTGCGCCAATTACCGCTGAATCAGTCTCCTACCCATTGCATATAAGGTCTTGTCATGTATCTTATGTGAACGTCTAAAGCCGAGAATGAGTGAACTGATCGAACCTTATCAGTGTGGCCTTAGACCTGTTAAGTCCACCATAGACCAAATATTCAAATTGTGTCTTTGTTAGAAACTCGTGTATGGTATTAGCGTTGTTCTCCGCTGCTGTAGGGGTCAACATTTTACAGGATGTAAAGCTGGTTCTCCAAACCCGAAGATGGGGCACGATTGATGCTTTCGGCCACGAGGAAAGCCAATTTCTGAGCGTACTGGCACACAGCAGGCACGTGACAGGTACCAGACCAATTGTAATACATTTGAGTCATCTTGTACGAGAGCATTTGCAATTTATCCGCATCCAGTTTCATGTTGTCATGAATGACATTGTACTATAATTTGCAGGCGAAACGGTGCCTTGGCGAAAGAACCGGACAACACCAGAGAAAAAGCCGACAGTAGCTTGTTCCAAAGCAGTTGATACGCTTACCATAATGATCATCTACCCGCCGACTTGTAAATCTCGTCTAGCTTCGCCTTCAAGAATTTTACCTCGGTGATCATCACCTGATGGAGCTGACCATCACCAACACCATCGCGGTAGAACAGAATACATTCGGGCAAAGCTCCGTGAAGTTCACGGAAAGCCTTGAGAGCAAGGGTCATGTTTAGAGACATTTGATCGGACAACTCCTGACAACTCCCTTCATGTGTTCATTGACCGACGAGAAGTAACAGAAAGAGGTCTTCATATACATTGTGGCAACAAGAGCACCATAGCCCTTGTTCTTATTCTTTGAGCTATGGCATACATCAAAGCCAACGGTCATCATGCCACGCACGGGCAACTCAATCATCCAAGGGGCGCCCATCAGCTTGGCATTCATTTCTATAACAAACTTGGTGGCAATGGACATGAGGCCACTCATTTTTTCCGGACGCAGAGCAATTACTTTCAGAGTAACGACTTGGGAGGGCACCGGGCGATCCACACAAGTACGTTTCTTGATGCATCTGTACCTGGAGACAAATACTGGAGAAACCCCACGAGACGGAAATCAAAACATACCATCTTTTTGTTGATTATAAAGCCGCTTTCGACACACCGATAAGGTCAAAGTTCTTTGAAGCCCTGTCTACTTTTGGTATACCAGCAAAGTACATTTGACTTTGCATGATGACGTTCAGAAGCACACAAAGCTCCGTCAAAATAGAAAGGAACCTCTCCGAGCCTATCGATACCAGGAGAGGTTCTAGCGCATGGCAACATCTTATTTTTTTCTCTTTTTTTTTCTTGGAGGTACTGCGCCAGTGCCCAAATCTAATAGATCGGGCACCATCTTTTTTAAAGAGTATGTTTTGCTGTAAGTTCTTTCCATCCCGTACATAACACCCACACCCCCCCCGGGGAGCGGGGGGAGGGACAGCAAAACACGGTAAATGAGGAAAAGACGAAGTTCCTAGTCTCAGCGCGCAAGCCTACGCGTCTTGGACAATCTGTTGCAATGGGAGAGTACAACTTTACGTTGTAAAGGACTTTGTCTACCTCGCAACGATGATTACCAGCGACAACAACATCAACTGGAGATCCGAAGAAGAATAACCTTGCAAACCGATGATACTAAGGACTTAGTAAGGAGTTCAAGAGCAGAGCCCTGACGGAGGAAAAATCATAGAAACAGACAGACGGACTGACGGACTGACGGACGGACGGACGGACAGACGGACGGACAGACGGACGAGATTAACGAACTCAGCTCGTCATGCTGATCAAGAATATACATACTTTATGTGGTCAGAGATGCTTCCTTTAATGCGTTACAAACATCCGCACAATTTTATAATACCCTATGCAAGAAGTGAAGGACGCCCGAAACTTAGCTGGGAAAAACAGGTGCTGAAAGACATTGAGGCGAGTGGCGGGCATTAATTGTAGCGGCCGAGACCGACAAACAGTTGTGATTGAAATATCGGACCAAATATAAAAAAGAAGAGGCTACCAGGATACCTTTTAAGTGAGGCGTAACACGAACTTGAACTGAAATGCTGCGCATCACGGTTGCTGCCGTTGACATGTCTCAATCACATCGGTTGTTGATGCTCATCTAGAATATATAAAGAAGTTTCCAGTAGTTTTTATTATGCGTCAAATGACACCTTAATTACCTCAATAGACCTGAATTTTGAAAAGACACAGTCAAAAAGATACATTTTTTGAGAATATCGATATTTTTACCCCAAAATATTTATATTGAAATGATACTTTTTCACTATCGCCAAAAATATCGATATAGATATTTTTGAAATATCCGACATCTTGAGTAGTGAGCCTTAAGACGGCGAGAAAAACACTTAAAAACGCCTCGCATGCGGCAAAAATATGATAGTGATCAAAGAGGTGCACGCTCCACTCCCGACATGATGCAGATCTTTTCAACTACTAAGCAAAGGATCCAATTGACTTAAGTTCAGAAATTTGGCACAGCAGCTGTACAATGCGCACATACCAAAACGCTCAAGATCTGATACCAAGAAGTAATGGCAAATTTAGCCCGATGGAGACTAGAGCAGAAGAATTTTTGTCCCAAAAAACTTAGAGTCTTTTTCGTGAGAAGGACCAAGCATGGCGATGTTTGAATAACATCAAATTGATAACAATAATTTCCTGCCAATACATTCTACTTATTATTTTTATACCCTTGCAGAGGGTATTATAAAATTGTGCCGATGTTTGTAACGCATTGAAGGAAGCATCCCGACCACATAAAGTATACATATTCTTGATCAGCATGACGCTGAGTTCATTTAGCATTGTCCGTCTGTCCGTCCGTCCGTCTGTCCATCTGTCTGTTTCTATGCTAACTCCTCCGTCAGTTTTAAAGCTATCCTCACCAACATTTGCACGAAGTCTTTTGGTACAAATACGCTGCACATTTGTCGGAACCGGCCGGATCGGATGACTATAGCATTTAGCTGTCATAGGAAAACTAGTCTTAGTGAGAAAAACTTTTGTTTTTTAATGGAAACGCCTCCAAAGTACGTTTTTCTTAGTTTACTATTCTTTCCCATGATTTCGCTAAGTTTGGTAGAAATCGGATGACGATAGCGTATAGCTCCCATAGGAACGATCGGTCGAAAAACTAGTTCAAGTGAGGAAAACTTTTTTGTTTTTAATGAAAACGTCATTTTTATTGGCTTATTCTTATTTTATATACTTTAACACATTTCTACAATGTTTTATCAAAATCGGATGACTATAGCATATAGCTGCAGTATGAATGATCGGTCGAAAAAGAAGTTCTAGTGAGAAAAACTTTTTTGTTTTAAATGGGATCGCCTCCACATTTTTTAATTAACAGCGTATTATGCTTTTCCATGATTTCACCAGGTTTGGTCGAAATCAGACATATATATAGTATTGCTCCCATAGAAACGTAAGGTCCGAAAAGTAGTCTTATTTAAAAAAACAAACTGCAAGGGTATACAAAACTTCTGCCGAGCAGAAGTTAACTTTCCCCTATTTTTTTGTGTAATTTTTGCTTCATCAAATTAAGCTTTCCTCTGAGCGCTAAAACCCTACATCACATCTCTCTACACAAGTTACAAGTCGAACTAGAAAGAACTTTACTAGCGTTCAATTATTTTGAAAAGGATACGTAAGTAGAGAGCCGAAGAATCTTACAAGGTCCTTCGAGCCGAATATTCTGAAATCAATGCTATGTATGAAAGTAAAGATTTATTGTTCCAGCTACTTATAAGCACTTGACGAAGAAGTGAAAACTTGCACAAGTCAAAAGTCTATTCTTCTAGGTCTATTCTTCTAAGGTCTTGAGGTCTATTCTTCTAACGGGTTTTTTATGGCGTTTTCTTTATATTCTATTTCATAATGTACTCAACGGCACGTTCGCTTCTCCGCTTTCATTTATACAGTCTGACCATGGATCGCTTTCTTACAAATAGGTTATCACTAATACATTCTAGGCGATAATTATTTTTGCACACATTTTAATCGATAAGCGCTAGCGATTGCGAATAAACCCAAGCCGACTTAGTTCTGATCGAGCATCGAAAGAGAGTGAACGTGTGTAATTTATCTGCTGCCCTTAGAGTCATTCATCTCCCACAATATCCTATAGAGTATTTCAGCCCAGCTATAATTGATAAATGATAACTAATAATAGATACCAAAAAGGATCTTACAATCTCCTTCCAAGTCCCAGACCATTCAAAAAGAGTTTGTCATCAAAATTTGGAATGTATTTTCAGATCCAGTAAACGCTTTCTCTCTATTTACAGCTTACTTTTCCTGAGAATATTTACTTCTAGTAAAGTTAACAGTTTTATTGAATTTTGTATGACTGAAATTTATGCATTCTCTTGACACTAACTTTTTATCTCCACAAAAGAAAAAGTATAATTTGATGTTACTTTGTACGACTCCTTATTAAGCAGACCATTCAAGCGTTTCTTTCTTTTGCACAAAATGACATGGAAACCTCAAGCATAACCATAAACGATTTATCCATACTGGCAATTGCAGATACAGTTGCATACACACATACTTTTTATATGTTTCCATTGTCTGCCACTTGAACAAACTCCCTACCCCTGCACTGCCATTGTCGCCACTCGGCGCTCAGGCAAATAAACAGCGAAAAGTGTATAAACTGAATTTTTATCAGCTTCACAAGCAAATAGACAACAAATTCTTGGCAAACGCCCGCGAACGTTTACTACTTTTTTTTTTGGGGTTTTCTCTGTGTTGTTACTCAGTTTGAAAATTGAAATTTTAATGCCTTGCATATGAATGGATTTGTTGTTGTCGCTTGGCCATTAAAACGGTTGCCGAAGCGGGAGAGATAAACAAAGCCAAGCAAAAGGGGCAAAGTAAATATGTATATTAGAATGTATCCATGTATATACGCAGATTTCATATCAGTTGTTGAGTATGTTTCTCTATGGCTATAAGACTTGCAGTTTAGCTTGTGAGTCACTCAAAGACGCCTTAAGGGGCAACTACGTATAATAGACAGAGCCTAATACAATCAATCAATGTTTAGCTATATTTCCATCATTAATGACCCAGGTATTAAGCGATATGGCGCTATTTTTTTTGTTTATTATTTATCTGCTCCAGTTCTGTAAGCTTTGGTGACTTAAGTGATCTTTGGGGCGGCATTATGATTAAGGCCAACTTGATTAAGTTGTCTGACTGCAGCTGATGGTGGCCAAAAATGAAGCGAGGAGACTGCATAAAATACTGAAAAACTTTTGTCTGCCAAAAACCGCGCAATGCCAAGAGAAAGTTTCTTTTTTTTTTTTTGTTCTCTTGTGGCAAACCAACACAATAGTTTCCATATTGTTGCAGTTTTTGGGCTTTTGAGTTTTTGTTTCGTTTTCGATTTGCCGTACAGCCTTGACAGCAATTTGGCAGGCATAAACAATAGGAAAATGGAAAACTACAAGATAGTGGCGGATATTGTTTACCCTAATATAGGGAATTTTATTTAATGAAAATATGTTTTGATTAGCTGACTAGCTAACATAGTTTGCTGGGTAGTTCTGGAAGAGTGTAATACAGAACAATTGGAATATCCTTAATCACCTGATTTTAGACAACAAAATTGAAGTGCGCTCGCAAGGGAATAAGGAAACCCATGGAATGGTGAAGGACTATCAACGATCGAAGAGTAAAGGTGCGAATAATAAAATGTCTTTGTATTTTATACGAAATGCTTTTACAGCTTTGTGTAAATTTCCGGCTAAATCAAGTAAAGTACAAGAAAAAATAAAACAAATTAGGCTTGGGTCAAATGTTTCAACCATGTAACTTAATCGTCTCTAAGCTGATCAGTACATGTTTTCCAAATTTCCCAGAATTTTGAAATCCAAATTTTTTAAAATATTTGCTAAAATGCAGGGAATCAATGCCTTTTCGTAAAATGTTATCACCCTGATTTCAGTGAATTTGACTTTTACTTTTAAACAGGGTATATTCAGAAGTACTCAAAAGGAAAGCTGAAATCAATCCGAATCGGCTTAAAGTGTTCCTATTTTTTGGGATTAAATTTGGGATTTTTGGGAAAAATCAATCTTTTTTCGGGCTCTGGCTTAAGACTATCCGGGATTACCCTGTTTTCAATCCCGTTTCGGATTGATTTCTTTTTGTGTACTTGCAACAGGCAGAAGACAGCCAAGTCGATTTAGCCTTGTCCATCTGTCCGTATGAAGAAACAGTTCTCAGAGATAATGAATGATAGAGGTTCGAATGTATGGGACAAAAACTTCTTATACTTCCAGGAAGATCAAGATAACGTCTCTCCCGCAAATTGGAAAAAAGCGGTGTATCGTCCACAGTTTTAGAGATAGAAAGTTCGTTCCTTTCGAATATATTTAGTAATCGGTACACTCAGAGAATAAACCAAGAAGATCGTTCTTGATATGAAGAATATTTAATGTTGAAAGTACGGCAAGAACGAATATTCTTGGATCCAAGAAGGAAAATACTGAAATCAAGAATAGAAATTCGAGAAGAGTATTCTTGGTGTTAGAATTTGTCTTCTTGATATCAGGAATAAATCTTCTTGGTTGCAAGCAAAAAAAAAATGTCTCGACTCCAAGAATAGATCTTCTTGGTTGCAAGCATAAACAAGAAAGAAAGTCGGACAGCAAATGCGAAGAGCGAGAGAGAGAATTGTTCTCATTTGTTGCTCGCTTTCCCTTTTTTCGGCTCCCCACACTTCCCTTGCCGTCAAGCTCGATGTCTAGAACGATTGTTTTCTTGGATCCGAGAAGATTTCTTCTTAAAAAAAAACAAGAAGAAAAAATACTAAAACCAAAAAGAATTCGTTCTCGCCAATTTGTTCTTCATTTCTCTGGGTGTATTATTTATCGATCCGCCAAAGGATTATGCTGGGCAGCACCGGCCGCAGCGGTGATGGGCAGCACTTCACACAACTTAACACAAACTTTGGGAGGTATATATATTATAGTCGGGCTTGACCGACTTTCTTTTTTAAAATTTCTCACATTTCTTAAAAAAAGTTTTATTGTAGAAGAAATTGCTCACGAAATTGATCTTTCCTATTTAAGTTGATTTGGTAGTTGAATTTTTTTCAACAACCTACAAAAAACGGTAAAGAACTAAATAACAAAATAGCAGGTTGTTGGTATGGCAATATATTTAGAGACCTACAACCAGAGTAATGAAGTAAGAATCGGCGAGAACGAACTCTTCTTGGTTTTAGTATTTTTCTTCGGAGCTCGAATTGCCCATAAGAACACCATAACGAATCTAGGTGTTACAATGGACAGGAGGCTCACTTGGAGACCCCTCTTTAACCGGCTGAGTGGCTCTGTCCGTTTAAGACTCCGGAAGATGGACTGGTTACTTCGGCCAGAGAGTAGCCTTTCCCTTAAAGCTAAAGTCAGGCTTTTTAAGACCATAGTCCTCCCTACTCTTAACTGGGGTATTACATGTTGGGAAACGGCCTGCACCACCACCATTAAGTAAGGTTCTTCGACGAATTTTAAACGCGCACCGTTATGTATGTAATATCACCATATTCCGGGACTTAGACATTCCCACTTTATGCGAAACCATTGAGAATTATTCAAATCGATAAGGGAGCGGTTAGTTTCTCACAATAATCGGTTGGTTGGTTTTTTTAAGAAGAAATCTTCTCGGATCCAAGAAACAATCGTTCTCAAATTCAAGCTTGATGGCGAGGGAAGTGCGGGAAGCCAAAAATCGGAGAACGCGAGCAACAAACGAAAACAATACTTTCTCTTACTCTCAGCATTGACCGACACTGGCACAGTAAATTTATAATACCACTTAGAAGCCGCGGTAAACACCCGAGGTATGGTGGTGCTGTCTGAGCTGTGGTGTCAGTAAGTGCGGGCTTTCGAGGTCCCGAGTTCAAGTCCCAGTAAGGGTAAGTAAAAAATAAAATAATATAAAAAAAATTTTAAATAATCACAACAAAAGAAAGTGGGGTGGTTGGTATTGTGAATGAGGCACATAGCTTGAGATTGTCAGCGTACATAAGGGCAGTTGAAAACGAAAGCACTTGAGGAGTATCATTGATGAACAGGTTAAATAACAAGGGACCAAGATGACTGCCCTGCGGGACAGCCGAGGTAACGTGAACGGTTTCGGATATAGCAGACTGAAAACGCACCCTCTGGGACCCATTGGTGAGGTAAGATCTAACCCAGCCGAGAAAAACCTATTAAACATCGTTTATGTAGAAGTAAATTATAATTAACAGAATCAAAGGCTTTGCTGAAATCGGTATAGATGACATCTGTTTGTTTTTGATTAAGAAATCCCTGATGTAAATGATGATAATTCAAGTAGGTGAGTGAAAACAGAACGCCGACGAATAAAACCGTGCTGGGATGGACAAAGAATGGGTTGGCAAAAATGTTGTAATTGGAAAGTAATTATGTGCTCAAAAAGTTTAGGTATGGCAGAAAGTTTACAGATTCTTCTTTCTTTTTCCTTTTTACGAATGGGAATAACAAAAGATTCCTTCCACAATAAGGGAAAGTCACCTAGCGCTAGGGATAGGTTAAACATCTTTAAAAGAGGGTGCAGAGGGAATCAGCACAATATTTAAGTACACTACTGGGGACATTGTCCGGTCCAGGTAAAAATGACGGTTTAAGCGCCTTAAATTTGATAAAAGATCACAATGATCAACTATTGGAGGGTTGATGCAGTTAGAGCGATTAATATGGTGAGGATTACTTGGAAAAAGATCACAGTTCGTATCCGGTGGCTATATCACCATCATTGTCGGCATTTGCATTGTTAAAATGCATTAAAGGGGGAAATTGTGTGGAGTTTCGTTTAGAGCGGACGAAATCATAGAATTTCTTAGGGTCGCTTTGAAAGACTTGCTTACATCTAAGAAGATATTTATTAAAACACTCCGTGTTATGCTGTTCAAATTTTTTAACAGCTTCGCCTTTCTATTTTTCAGGCTTGTCCAGCGACGAGTAAACCATAGAGGAGTGCGAGAAGAAGTGGGAGGATTGACTCAAGGAACAGAGTCATTAAAAATGCCGAAAATAGCATCATAGAAAGCGCAAGCCGCACTCTCAACATCCCGATGACGGTCAACAAAGGACCAGTCATACTGAGAAAAGAGAGATTAAGTGCACAGAACTCTAGCCTTCTGAAAGCAGATGCAGCTTCCATTGAAAACAAAAAGTTTTTCTAACTAAGACTACTTTTTGGATCTTACTTTTCTATCGGATCTATACTATATAGATGTCGATTTCGACCAAACTTGGTGAAATCTTAAAAAAGCATAATACACGTTAATAAAGAGGCGTTAATTTGGAGGCGATCCCATTTAAAACTAAAAAGTTTTTCTCACTAGAACTTCTTTTTCGACCGATCATTCATACTGCAGCTATATGCTACAGTCATCCGATTTTGATACAACTTTGTAGAAATATGTTAAAGTATGTATATGAAATAAGAATATGCCAATAAAAAGGACGTTTTCATTAAAAACAGAAAAGTTTTCTTACTAGAACTATTTTTTCGATTGATCGTTCCTATAGGAGCTATATGCTATAGTCATCCGATTTCACCCAACTTTGTAGAAATGTGTAAAAAGATATAAAATAGGAAAGCATATTAGGACGTTTTCATTAAAAACAAAAAAGTTTTTCTCACTAGAACTAGTTTTTCGACCGATCGTTCATATGGCAGCTATATGTATAGTCATCTGATTTCGACCAAACTTAGTGAAATCATGGGAAAGGATAGTAAACTAAGAAATACGTACTTTGGAGGCGTTTCTCCATTAAAAATAATATAATTTTTCACTAAAACTCGGACATTTTTACAGGGTTAAAATGGCAGGAGTCTTCCAGGGCAAATAATGGAATTGTTCTAGTGATTGTAGAAAAAGATGGATATGGGGTCGGAAATGCTTCCTTCTGCCTGTTACCTACATTTGCACGACTTTAGTAAACCCTCTTTACTCTACGAGTAACGGGTATAACGAGCCAAAAATGCACCCAATAAGGTACGTTTGTATATCGACAATGCTCGATACCTCAAGGAATAAATAAAAATTACTTGTTTCCGGGTGGCTCAGCTGCTGGTGTGCGCGACCGCTGCGCAAGAGGTCGTTCCTGCCTCGGAACATCTAATGAAAAGTTTTTTCTTTGAATAAACTTTACACCCGGCCACACCTCTTTGCTGTTGGCGCCAGCTTTGCAGTAAATAGCCATGAAAAGCTTCTCAAACTGCCGTTCGGATTCGGCGTTAAACTGTAGGTCCCTTTCTCTTGTGCTAAAAAGAGGCTCGGCTTTGGCCCTTTGGAGCAGTGTCAACCTGACAAGCCGTTTTATTTACTTTACTTTACTTGTTTCTTGAGCTATCGATAAAAACGCAAAAAATGCAGCGAATTAGGAATCTAGTTTTTTGTGATTGTTACTGAAGACCTTTTGTTACCAGTGAGTATTGCCAATGAAACGAGCACGAAAGGACTTTGGTGCCAAAAGTTTTATTTTGGCAGATGCTCTATTGCATTGAGAACTAAACTTAATACTTTAATGAATGCAACAATCAAAATATGCGACGATTTTTCTAATATTTAAATTGAATCTTCCAATTTCAATCAGGATTTAAAATCTAACTGTTTGGTGAGTTATAAATGTAATTTCTTAAAGCTGATGATTGTTCATTTATTGTCTTAGACAATAAACATATGGAAAGTGCAAATTTCTTTTACGAAAATGCCCAAAATGTGTAAAACTTACCCCTGAAAGAGTATGATAAACCAAACAGTGCGCCAGTGCAGCTACAAGTAGTGAGCGCGCCCAAAAGTAGGCTACAACGTTTGAGTCACAACAACAATAACAACGGCAACAATAACAATTAGTACAGAGCCAAAAAACTGCTCAACCATAAGTTTCCATAGGCAACAACAAACAGCAGTTTCTGTCGCATTTATTAGGGCCTAGGGAGCATAGAGTACTTGACTCCAGTTGGTTGTTTGTTGTTGGTTAGATGGTTAGTTGGTTACATTTTGAAAGACATTTACAACAGTTACAGCCACTAAATTAACTGTGGCTGGTGTGCACAATTATTCTATCATTTTGGCTCCTTCATATGCGCAAAAGTTGCCAAAAGTTTCACTCTGAGCTGCTTAGCGACGACACGTGCTAGGTAGAAACCGAGTCCAATATTATATTAAGTATACGCCACGGTAGCCCAAGTGAATGTTTAACTTTTATTTACTTGTCGCTGGGCATATTAAATTTCTCTCCTAGCTGTCCCTGGCTCACACTCCGCTTCCGCTTTTGTTCTTCAATTGACAAAAGTTTAATGTGGCTTTCAAGGCCTCAAATTGCTTTTTTTTCGTGAGAGGCTGGGTGAATTGAATTAAATTTGGTTTTGTGTGTGCGTGATTGAAGCATAAACAAATTTATTAAATTCTTTAAGAAATCTTTGCTGATTTGATGAAATTCTTATGACAAATCGAGGCCATTTGAATATTGCATATTGCCATTTGCTCAAGCTCAACAGGTTTTTTTTTCTGTCTGACGGAACTTGACCTTCTTTGAATGCGTCTTATTGATTCAATCATAAAAATAACTGCAGCTTGTTGTGAGTGCCTTAGGCTAGTCGTTGAAGCATGCCCGTCCTATCTCAATGTCAAGGCTTCGGGTGGCATGAGTTTCGCTAGCGATTGTTGAGCTTATAAAGGATAATTCCATTTGCCATTGCAATGCAACTTTGTTGTCGACTGGCCATTTTACCTGAAAGTTGGGATTTGTCTTGGAAAAATCAACAAAAGTTCGCTAAGTTGGCTTTGTTACTTAGTGGAAAACTTGTACACTTTTATATGTTTAAGTATATTAAAAACTAAAAGATTTGGCTTACTTAGAATGCAGCGGAAGTTTAGGTTCTTCTTACTGGCAATTTAGATTACTTTATGTTCACCCCTTAGTTATATTGAACAAAGATTTTTCATATACTAAAATTCGACTTCATAAATTAAGGCCACAAGCTTAGCATATTTATGTTTATAAGACTGCTTTTAGCATCTTTTTCATTAGCTAAACTGACATTCCCTACTTGGTATGCACAACTCTCACCTTGTTTCATTCATTACCATCGTTAACTTTGCCTCATTTCATTATCCCTTCACCAAATCCCTTTCGTTTAATTTTGCAGGTGGCGGACTTTATGCTCTCGCACATGGCAAAGCGTACAGCAAAATGCGTCAAATTGCTAATTAAGAACTGCAGTAGTAGCAATTTTTTGTGTTCCTTTGACTCTGCCATCAGAGACGCCCACATGAAGAGGAACGGAAAACAAAAAAATATGCTTTGACTTGCGTGCTCAGGCCTGACCAGGCGACTATGGTGAAAGTTGACACTGTTTCTGTTATTAAATACTTAGAGCCAATTTCTCATCTTCTAAATAGCTGCCATGTGCCAGATAAACTTTCAATTTACTCTGTTATTCCAAAGTTTTTGTGACAAATAGCTCTTTACAGAATATGCGGAATCGGCCCAAGAAATTTAATTAAAGTAAACGAATATAAACAAAGACGAGAAAGTAAAATTAACTTCGTCTGTGCCGAAGCTTTAATTCACTTGAAACTTTTGTGACCACTTACTTAATTATGTGACCAATGACTTAATTTATACACAGAAAAAAAACGGCGAGATAATTCAATCTTTTTTTTTTAGTAAAGTAGTATAGTAAAGTATAGTAAGCTTAAAAATTCAATCTCGATTTACGGGATATTCTACTCAATTCAATCTTTTAAGGCTTGACGCAATCCTTTCAAGCTTGTTTCATTCCATATGTGCTTACTTCAATTTCTTTTGAGATCACAATGTTTATAAATTAGGAAACGATAGCAGAAAAGTATAAATAGCACTTTGGACATGCGGCAACAATCATGTGCTATGGTGGTGTGCGATGAAATACCATGCCATTCGTGATCAGTGTAAAGCTGAAAGGTTGTGAGTTCGAGTCCCAGACAAGACCAATAATTTTTATATTTCTTGGTTTTTTCAAAATATACCAAAACTGGTGTCGCCTCGGTGGGAGTGTCCTATGGAAAATGGAGGAAGAAAGGAAAGGTAGAGAAATCTTTCTGGGAGCAAATTAATCTCATTTAAGCTTAAAGTGATCCTGCTTTGGGATTAAATTGAGGTTGATTTTTTTGATTAATTTAATCTTTATGCGGGATAAATTTGATCTTTTCAGGATTGAAATCAATTTTTTTCGGATCGGCTTAAGAATATCCGGGACAACCCTGTTTTCAATCATGTTTTGTCTTGTGTCATTGAGAAATTAAATTAAAAAAAACTAAAAAAAAATGTATATGGTAGCTACAAGAAGTGACCATCCCATTTTCGCGGTTCCGACATATTCAACATTTCAGCTCTATAGTTTCAAAACTGAGGGACTAGTTTGCGTAGACAGATAGACGGACGGACGGTCAGACGGACGGACAAAGCTCAATCGACTCAGCTCGTCATGCTGATCGAGAATATATATTCTTTATGTGGTCGGAGATGATTCCTTCTATGCGTTCCAAACTTCTGGGCAAAATTATAGAACACTTTTCAAGTGTATAAAAATTACGCAGTGTAACAAAAAACAAGAAAGAAAGTCGGATCACATCTGAAACAAACTCGATTTGCACCTACCTACTTGCAAAAATTTGTGGCTCTATCTCTTATACAGGCCAGTTCCGGTTTTTACAATTTCTTCGATTTTAAATGAAAACAAAATCGAACGATTTGGTTTTAGCTGTTCTGGTATTCGAACGATTTGCACTTCGAATGTTTCATTTCCAAATTGTTTCCGTTGACTACACTTTCACCTTAATCAACTGGTGAATCAAAACTATCAAATAAATAATCACTCAAAATAGTTGATAGTAGTTAAATATAGATGTTTAAAATGTCGTTTCATTTTTTAAGGGCATTTTATGAACATTTTCCCAGCGTTTCATAAACAAGTGAAAACCAGAACAGCTTGAACAAAATATGTGAATTCGATTTGATTGGCACACTGCAAAATTGAAGCTATTCATAAAAATGATTCATGATGTTTATTAAAAATAATTTTTAAGGGAATGTAAAATTGCAAAAATTATCTAAATACACTTAACAATGGTAAAAAATTATCTTTAAGCCATTATTTTATGAACAAAATCGTATTTACTTTTGAATTCATCGGCTCCAAGCAATGTGAATTCAAATCGAGTAAAACTATCGAATTGTGAAAACCGGAACAGGTAACCAAATCGAATTCGAGAAAATTTTGTGAAAGTGAAAACCGGAACAGGCCTAATAGTCTCTGAGATCGACGCGCTCATACGGATAGACGGACGGACAGACGGACATGGCTAAATCGACTCGGCTGTTGATGCTGATCAAGAATATATATACTTTATAGCGTCGCAAATGCTTCCTTCTACCTGTTACTTACTTCTGCAAAACTTTATGATCCCCCTTTTCCCATTTTTAATGGGAACAGAGTATATAAAAAAAGGAAGAAACCGAGTATGAGGAAATGCCCGACAATAAGTACTGGGTCCCGTGAAAAGTATGTTTAGATTTTTATACTCTGTATCACAGAGTATAATAAGTTTGTGCAGAAGTGTCCGTCTGTCTGTATGAATGCACAGATCTCAGAGATGGTAAGAGATAGAGGTTTGGCATGTATGGGACACATGTTTCTTATACTTGCAGGCAGATCACGTTTGTTTTCAATTTTTACAACGCCCCCTCCCGCCGCCGCAAATTGGAAAAAAAATCATATTTTCCTCAGTTTCATAGATAGAAGGTTCGTTCAGGACATATTTAGAAATCAGGGTTATCTATCGATCTGCCAAAAGAATTGTAAAGATCGGATGAACGGTTGTTGAGTTATAAGAAAAACAAACAATTATGGGCAATTTTGTAAAAATCGCGACGACTGCTGCTGCTGGTTGGCTTTTTTTAGAAATCGTTTTTTGCTTTGTCTTCGAAATCGACTGTGGATTTTGTCAAAAGCTGAGGCAGAATCAGAAGCCGACGAAATGAAACTTATTGCAGTTTTTTAAAATCTGCTTTCAAACAGATTCTGCAAAACTTGATCCAAATCAGTATTTCAGAATGAACACTTGCAATTACTTCTCTGGGAAT